>OY757006.1:1202500-1605000 GCA_963580505.1 Ennomos erosarius | reverse complement strand
AACCAACAACCACTTTTTTAATCAATACCTAATTAATCGCATCATATGTTTTCCTAATTCAGGCTAAATTACACCTTATGTGTAACGTGTAAGAGCGAAAATCGCAAAACGATTGCAGGTTATCATTCATTCATTTCCCGCGCTTTTTCTCAGGTCATTGTCGGTCAAGAAACAGGTATTTGAACTTCACACTATCAAATTCGAACCTTGCAGCGATTGAAATTAAGTTAAGTTTCGTTTGTACGCGTTAAGTTCTCACGATCGACATTATTGTTATGCAGTAAAAAAGTTATTGTAAGATCTACGAATGATTTGGATCTTTATTTCGAGCACAATAAGCCTGAAAGTTCAATGTTGTTTTTCACTGACATTGGCGCGGTTTTGTACTGTGAAGGTTGCACGAGCTTTATGGTCATTGCGCTTAGTTTTTAGGTTATCTATGGGGTTTAATTTAACGTATACGCAAGTCAATTGTTTTTTCTCTAATCTGTGCACAAGACAAAGTTTCCAATAAAAAGTAAAATGCATGTAAAATGTTATTTAATAGTATTGCTCCGCGCCGCCCGTGTATAATTTGAGCTTGTTAAATGTTTATTTGTAACTTACCTACTTACACCAGCTACTCAGTTATTTGTGCTATCGTAGGTACAGTAATAGGAAATTGCATAAAATTAAATCTGTAAATAATAATTATTGTCCCATTAGGTATATTAAGTATATTGATTCCATAAACGAGTAAGAAATGGAGCACATGATGGTTGCTAAAGCTGGATTCGCCGGAACTACCTGCTTCGAGAGGAACAAAAAATTTGATCGATAGCGAATCGACTTTTGAATAAATGGTTCCGCATAAATTGCATTAAAAGGCGCAAAATCCTATAGAATCTGTGTTTAAATGTATTTTTATTAATTAGTGATTTTTAGGGTTCCGTAGAAAGGGTAAAGCGAACCCTATTACTAAGGCTTTGCTGTCCGCCAGTCTGTCTGTTTGTCCGTCTGTTATTTTATATAATCTGTGAGTGTACCTAAAGCTCGTAGTGCTTAGTAGCGATTATCATATTCTCTTTCATTTCTTGTTTAATATGCACATAATGGGGTTTTTATCCACTTTTATTCTAGAATCAAGTAGGGTGGTTTAAATCTGATTAAAAAATTTATGTATTTCATGGGGTCCCATCAGGTACAAATGAAAAATAGCCCGAACGAGAAAAAAATGTAGTGATCGTGTCTAGAGAGTTACTAGTTAGTGCCCAGTGTATTCACTTGGCCCAATACTTTAATAATCTTGCGTTATACAGAAATAAAATAATTCGTAAAATAGCCCGCGTTATGCCGTTTTATGGGATGAGGCATCTGTTTTGTAGGTATTACATTATCTGAGATTTATTTAAAGTTATCTTTTCACCACGGACCCCTAAACTGAATGATCCGAACACTCGATTCTCAGAATGGAATGTGAACGCCAAAACTGGGCGTGGCACCAAAACATGGCCGCCGACCGCTCAGCTGATAGGCACCAACTGAAGTATTTCATAAAACTAACAACTACCCACGGTTTCAGTTGCTTTATGTGTGCCATGTGAGAATAGGACCACCCCATCCCTTCCCGTGGGTGCCGTAAGTGCCGCCTAGCAAATCCGAACGAGTTGCAGAGACTCACACATCGTCTCGTTCGTTCGGATTCACAGAACGAAAGGAGTTACTGAACGAGTTAGAAGCACGAGTTCCTTGTCCAGAACGAGATTTGAAGAACGAGATCGCCAAAGTGAATGAGTTTGCCCAAGCCTACGGCTAAGTCTTCGGTACATTTAAATCTTGAAATAGGAGGTATTGGCGGGAACGTGAAAAAGTTCACGTCGTTGCATTGTATTATTTCTCAAAACTTGGTGGCGTTTTACGCATTAAGAGCTGAATTACGAGCATGAGTGATATAATGTGGTGTAACGTGGTTTTTCGTGCTCCACGCATAGTGTATTTAGCCAGTAGGCCTAATTTTGAAGGCTTTAGTTGGCAGTATTTAAAATACTAAAAATATATCCGTCTCTTACATTCCCGTCTGTTTGACAAGAACAGCAACAGTTTTAGTAGTTTTAGATCTGTCAACTAAAGCCTTTAAAATTGCCCCCAGTGTCAAGTATTATAATTTTCATCGTGTTATAAAATATTTCACGCAGTCATGTCCTAGTCACAGTCCAGTTTATGTCATGCTCCAGCAAACTGGCAACTTTACTAGAAGCATCTATGGAGTTTTGGAAGCAACACGAAAAACCACGTTTCACCACATTATATCACTTGCCTACACTTATGCTCGTAATTCAGCACTTAATGCGTAAAACGCCACCAATTTCAAACATTAACACTGGAAAAAGCACAAGTTTTGAGAAATAATACAATGCAACGACGTAAACTTTTCCGCGTTCCCGCCAAAACTCACCTACTTACTTAGTTATAGAAGGCTCGTAAAAAAGTATTGTTGACGAAAGTTTAAGATACCTATGTTTTATTATTCAAAAAACCTACAAGTCAGGCCTATGTCCACGCAGGATAAAGTTTTTGGTGATAAATTCAAAGTGTTTTATATTCACCAAGCTGACGGTCGTTGGGCGAAGTCCATTTGAAAGTTAAATTACTAATGTTCCTTCGTTTTATCCTATGTGTTAAAAAGTTCGTCTCAGAGTTTCCAAAATAACATTTTATCTGGATACATTTGGGGCTGTCTATTCGGGTTACTCCCGCAGGACCACGATCCCAAGCCCACGTCCCGGAGAACCATGATCCAGACTACGATGGACCTATATTAGTTTTTTTTTTATGTTTAATGGGCTCACGTCCACATATCAATATTTTCCGGTTAACTCTATACCTCCTATAAAATGTTAAGCATTACGTACTCAAATATCGAACTGAATCCGTGAAGTCAAGGGGCCTCAGTACCTACTGAGACAACTTTTTTCGAATTTGAACCTGTCCGCAACGAAAAAGGCGCACCACAAAAAAACATAACCACCGCCGCCCGCTCAGCTGATCCCAAGTTGTTGAGGCGCCCCCGCACCAAGAAACAATCGCTATTCTTCGACCACACAAATCGCCATCAGAGCGGCAAGGACAACAGACCACACCTAAAATATTCATAACAAAAACATTTAATGCAATGTTTGTCATTGTGTTGTCATCATCATCATCATCATCAGCCCGTAGATATCCACTGCTGTAGGCCTCCCCCAGGGAGCGCCACTTTGAGCGGCTGCTCGCCTCCTGCATCCATCGGCTCCCCGCGCTTTTCACCAGGTTTCATTAAGTTGTAGTTATGAGCAATTATTTTTCTTCAATGTCTTTAAAAGATCGCCAAAGAAAAAAGAATCTGCCACCATGTGTTTTTGTGAACGCGCTAATGCCGTTGATCTCTACCGAATTTTAGAGAGTCACCTCACAAAGAACTGTTAAAAATGGGAGGTAGGCCGCACGCGGGATCTGGGCTGGGCTTGTGGGTACGAGCTTCGTGTTGGGCCTTTGCTCAAGAGGTTCGGTAAGTCTTACCGTAAGACTTCGTCATTGGCGCATTGACGAATCATATAATATTCGAATTCATAATGTAGACTTAAATAGAATACACCTACCTACTAACTTACCTGTTGTTAGAATCACTAAAATCTCAACTGTTTAATGTACCTACCTATCATATAGTGTTTAAGATTCTGTTTATATTCTTTTCTGAGAAATAGATATATACTTATTCTTATATTTTTAAATAATATAAGACTGGAACCTATCGAAAGACGTGACCTTCAACCAATTACCTCTGTCTTTATACCTCTTTGGTTTCAATAACTTTCAGGGTGGATAGACGGATCTTTAAGTTATTTAATAAATTTAATTTATAAATATGTGTGGACATTTCACACAGCGCCATCTAGCCCCAAACTAAGCATAGCTTGTACTATGGTAACCAGATAACTGATATAATACTTAAAAATTTTTTTTTGTTTGTAAATACATACACAGAATACAATATAACACCCAGACGCAGAACAAACATCTATGTTTATCACACAAATGTTTATCCTGGTTAGGAATCGAACCCACAGCCCTCAGTTCAGAAGGCAGGGATACTACCAACTGAGCTATCGGGCCCGTCTAGGTCAGCCATACACTAAAATCGTATTTTATGATGGAAATAGATGATCGAAACGCGGAGTCCTGTCCCCAAATATATAAAGTGGTTTTGGTTAGAAATAAAACCGAGATTATCAATTATTGTTACCGATTTTTTTAATTTACATTCAGGTACGAAACACCCTGGCAGCTTTTCAAGATGACCGTTGGAGGATGCGTAAGCCTTTGAAAGGCATCCTGCAAAAAGTCTGCTCATAAAAAGTTGAACACTTAATTTAGGCAGGTAACTTATTTAATTTTTAGTCATTGAACTAACTTATGAATCTATTGGAGTAATTTGAGGCCATTAAATGAACCTCAGGTGACTCCAGATAATACATGTAACACAAAATGTTGATTTTATGAATGAAAACTCTACCTATAAGCGCTTATCGACATTGCACGGAATATAGACACGGAAGAAGCATGAAGTCATGATGCGTTTCATCCAAGATTGTACCGGCCTACTACATATTTACTAAAAATTAGTTTAAACTTTACGAATGATTCAGCACCTAACGATTTAACCAAATAGAAACTTGATAATCTTATCCTTTATATGTAACCTCACTATCAAAAGTAACGACAGCAAAACGATACGAACCAACGCAAGATCTCATAATACGAGACCGGTCGGACTTGTTTGGCTGCTCAGCTGACTCCCGCCAAAACATGGCATAAGGAATGTAACCTCAAATCAGTTCTTAGCACGCTATTGTCAAAATATCCTTTCAGGAATCGTGTTTTTAATACAACAATGACGTTTGGGCATTCTACTTTTATAATAGTGTTGTTAAAAGTTGTAAATATAGTTAGTTTGGTTATTTCTCACGTCGAACAGCTGATTTTGGCGCGAATGGTTCCAGTTCCGCCATCTTGGCACATGGCCCGTTCGAAAACAGGTTGTAAATACTGCCGAGTTGCTATGTGATTTCCGATTCGTGATCGAATCAAAATCGGTTATAAAGATTTCGTGTGTGTTGAATGTTGATAGGTTCCCAGTTCTTGGTAGTCAGGACTATGAGGAATCTACGTGTGTTGGGTTTGGTTGGTGGCTCTTGTGTTTTGTCTCATTTTGGAAAGATAAATTATATACCTATCTAATGGTTTGCTGTTACAAAAATAGTCGAGGCCTAGGGACTAGGGCCTAGATAGATCACAGACAGAATAATTTCACTACCTACCAAATCTGTAAGCTAGATAAACCATAAAATAACTAATAACTAATGTTAATTATCTATCTTCCTCTCTTCTAATGTTGCGTGCCCGACAGGGCCCATGATGAGCTGTTACCACTTAAACGAACATCTTTAAACAACATTGTGGAATGCAAATAAACAATTGAATTGAATTGAATTGAATTGAATAATAGATGTTCTATACATACCAGGAAGCAAGTTGAAGTGGCAATGGGCGGGCCTCATCGCTCGTAGAACTGACAACCGTTGGGGAAGAAAGGTTCTCAAGTGGCGACTACGAGCTGGAAGACACAGCGTGGACCGACAACCTGGTAAGAATCATGGGGAGCCGATGGATGCAAGAGGTAAGCAGCCGCTCAAAGTGGCGCTCTTTGGGGGAGGCCTATGTTCAGCAGTGGACGTCTTCAAGCGGATGATAATGATGAATGATGATACTAAGAGGTGTAGGTAAATAGAGACAAACAATGAGCGAAGTGGAGTGAAGGGAGGCAGTTGCTGTCCCATCCATTCCTTTATTCCCATACCTTCTTCCCTTTTCCCTTTGAGGGTTAGCCACTCAGGCGCGGTGCGGCGGGCGTAGGTAGGTCCCAAAGCGCTCCTCAAATAGCGCGGTATGGTTTTGCATATTTACGGGTTTATACGAATAAACTAAGCAGTGTTTTAAAATTTTAAAACTAGTTTTGATAAGTAGCATTACTTGGCTATCTAAACAAATGCATTTTTACGTGTGTTGCAGTATAAAAAACACACACAATAACACTACGCATAATAATTGACGCTCCGCCGTCATCATCATCATCATCATCATCATTAACAGCCTGAAGACGTCCACTGCTGAACATAATCGGTGGTGTGAATAAATTTACTTTAAGAACATTATTAGTCCTCCATAAATTATCTTTCATTTGACATTAATTGTATACTGATAAGAATAATCACCCTAGCTCCATACAAAAAAGTCCTGTCCTTTGGCAACCATTCATCATCATCATCATTAACAGCCTGAAGACGTCCACTGCTGAACATAGGCCTCCCCCCGGGAGCGCCACTTAGAGCGGCTGCTCGCCTCCTGCATTCATCGGCTCCCCGCGGCTTTCACCAGATCGTTGGTTCACCTAGTGGGGGGCCGGCCTACGCTGCGTCTTCCAGTTCGTGGTCGCCACTCGAGAACCTTTCTTCCCCATCGTTTGTCAGTTCTACGAGCGATGTGGCCTGCCCATTGCCATTTCAACTTGCTAATCCTAAGAGCTATATCGGTCACTTTAGTTCTCCTGCGGATCCCTCATTACGGATCTTATCTCGCAGGGAAACACCGAGCATTGCTCTCTCCATAGCCCGTTGTGCGACTCTGAGCTTAGTAATGAGGCCAACAGTTAGAGACCACGTTTCAGTTCCATAAGTCATCACTGGCAATACACATTGATTGAAAACTTTTGTTTTCAGGCTTTGTGGTATTTTGGACGAAAAGATAGGTCGAAGCTTCCCGAACGCTGCCCAGCCGAGTTGGATTCTTCGGGCGACCTCTTTCTCGAAGTTGGACCTACCCAATTGGACAGTCTGCCCTAGATAGACGTATTTGTCGACAACTTCGAGAGTGTCGTTCCCAACAATTACCGGTATAGGTGGAACATGGGCATTTGACATGATTTTCGTCTTGTCCATGTTCATCTTAAGACCAACCTGTCGGGAGACTCTACTGAGGTCGTTGAGCATGGTGCTGAGATCATCGAGCGACTCCGCCATTATGTCTATATCATCGGCAAAACGAAGGTTAGTGATATACTCGCCATTTATTTTGATGCCAAATCTTTTCCACTCCAAGAGCTTGAAAACATCCTCCAATGCGTTTGTGAACAGTTTCGGAGAAATAACGTCTCCCTGTCTCACGCCTCTCTGCAATGGGATCTGTTCCGTACTCTGGTCCTGTAGTCGGACTGACATAGTGGCCTTACTGTACAAACACTTCAACACTTCGATATACCTATAGTCAATTTAGCATCGCTGTAAGGACTGCAGCACCGCCCAAGTCTCGATTGAATCGAAGGCTTTCTCATAGTCCACAAACGCTAGGCATAGCGGCCGATTATACTCTTCGGTCTTCTGTATAATCTGGCGTAGCGTATGGATGTGGTCTATGGTGCTAGAGCCTTTTCGGAATCCGGCTTGTTCGGGAGGCTGGAATTCATCAAACCTGCGTGCGAGACTCGTAATGACCCTCGAAAACAGCTTATACACATGACTCAAGAGCGAGATAGGCCTATAGTTCTTCAATAAGGTGTTTTTTTGAAGAAGAGCACCACCACGCTCTTGTGCCAAGCCTCCGGCGTTGTACCTTCAAGGATGACAGAATTGAATAACTTCTAGAGGACTATAAGTACCGGTCTACCACCCGCTCTCAGAAGTTCGGTCGTAATTCCATCCTCACCTGGCGCCTTGTTGTTTTTAAGCTGTTTGAGGGCCATTCTAATCTCGTACAGGCTGACGTCCGGGATATCTTCGGTATAGTGTCGGACTAACTTGGCTCTGGTGTCCTGAGCTGTGTTAGTAGCGGGCTCACGTGTCGAGGTGTATAACTGTCCATAGAAGTTCTCAATCTCTCTCAGAATCTCAGGCTTGGATGAAATGACACTACCATTCTCGGTCTTCAGCTTTGTCATTTGGCTTTGCCCAATAGACGAATCTTTTGCGAACACCTTAGAGCCTTGGTTCCGCTCAATTGCGGCCTCAATACGTGAAGTACTAAAAGCACGCAAGTCGTGTCGCATGGAACTCCAGATACGTCTATTGAGTTCACCGTAAAAGAAAGAAAGAAAGAAAGAAAGAAAATACATTTATTCGAGACAGAAACACACAACATTACACTAACTACATGGCATTACAAAACAAAACCGTAGGCTGACATATCAACTGAAGACTGTAGTTTCATTTCGCTCCGGTCTGCCATTAATTTAAGAGTGTTTCCCGAGAGTTTCTGAGTCCTCTTTCGGCGTTGGATCTTGAAGAACTCAGCTCCAACAGCTTGGACAGTTGGCAACCATTAGGTCAGCAAAATCAGAAAGCGGCGATTCTCTCGGCTACTACCAGTCAGTACCTAACTACCTAGGTACACGAAACAAGAAGCCTCATCCTCATTTCAAACTTTCTTAGTAAACACGCAAAAGATTTAGCGGTAAATAACAACAATGATCAGCTGTTTGACGACCTTAAAAGTGAAAGAAAGCCCAGAAGGCCTCAAAAGCTTTATGACCATTGGAATGGCCGCGTCATAACTATTCGTATAAGAACTTACTGACTTTTTTCACTGATTTTGTAACAGGTAGACGGGACAGTATACTGGAGAAAGCAGTAGTTAAAGTCAATAATTTTAACCCCTGATTAGACCAGACCAGAGGTGTTTGGTTTCAGGTGTGGATCTGTGTGTCTCTGGGAGGTCTGTAAGAGAAAAGCTCCAAAAATATCTATAAATGGATATGTTAACGTTATAATCCGCAAGCACCATTTTCTGCCATTTTCTACGGGGGACGAGGTAGTACAGCACACGTGCAAACCGCGCGTGTAAACGCACGCCGCACACCATCTTACAACACGCACACCGTTATATAAACTAGCGTAGTTACACAGTGTCTACACGCACATTATGATATTGTGGATGACCAAGTAGCGCCATATGACCGGCAGAGGGGAACGCCTTACCTTGCCACCTCCTTTTTTAAATGCTCTAAGGTTCCAATCAATCAATCAAATCGTTTATTTGCTAAAATACATGTATAGTATAGGTCTTACAAAAAGTTTTGCTCATGTATTTAGTCTGCAAGCAGACGTGCAAATGTTATTTAATAACTAATCACAAATTTTATAATTTATAGGTAAATATTTGTACAGAATTCATTATAATCCTTAACACTATAAAAACAGTTGCATTGAAGCCAGTCAGTCAAATATTTCTTGAATTTGTTACCTTCTAATATTTTTATGTCGTTTAGAATGTTATTGTAAACGGATGTGCACATGTTATATACGTTTTTCTTATATATGTCTTTACGAGCAGGAGGTTGATATAATAAGTTAGCAAACTATGGTTGTTTATGAAATCTGTTAACCATATGAAGATAATCAGCCATTTCATCGGTTCTTTTCTAGTTGATGAAGAGAATGTCAGGTATTTTTAATTTAGAGCAAGTCAACATGTTTGTCGATAAACGAGGGAGTCATATCTCTACTCCCTACTTCATTCCAATCGCAAAAAGTAAGCTGTTTGATTGTAGGTTGTAGGTAAGTACGTATATTTTAATACAAAGATTGCGTGCATATGCCCTGTGAGTGATCATTTTTTGGCATTATTTTCCAATAACTAAGATATTGTTAAACAACTGAAATAGTAATTCCATAGTACTTGCAAAGCAACGTGCTCCACTTAGACCAGTGGTTCCCAAAGTTGACTAGACCGCGACTCACTCAGTTTTCAAAACACAGAAAGAGCCTCTTTCTCTGTTTTGATTATGCCTCTTTCAAACAGGCGTAAATAACTATTTATGAATAAAAGACTGGAAAAAAACATTCAGTTCTGTCTGCTTCAAAGTGTTTTAAATATCTCTACAAGGAGCGCTGTTTTTAATGAGAAGTAGGTATGCATTTGTTTCTGTTTTTCGCCGCTATAGCCTTAGTATCTATTTAGGTTTAATATTAATCATAGCTGAAAATCTTGCTTTTCATAAGTTTGAGATAGGTACTGAAGGGAAGGAGGAATTTCATAGCTTCATCAAACAGGCAAGGAACTGGGAGGGCCCACTCAATATTCACTCGCGACCCACCAGTGCGTGGTATAGTTTGGGAACTACTGACCTAGACAACTTCACTTACAGGCCTCTGTGATAGGAATAACGACAAATTGCAGCCCCAACCATTAACTCAATGTCAAGTCACTCAGTGAGTTATTGTTCTTGTTGTTGTCTTCGGTGATGCCGCGATTCTGTTCTAAATAGAAATTGTCCTAACTTTAGATACTGCATTATTATAAGTACCTATTACACGAAAACCATTTTTTCTAAATCTTTTGTAAAACGCCATTGTTTTATGAACAAAACCGTTCAGTTTTTTTAGTTGCACTCACAGAGCAAAAAAAAAACGCTTCCCTAGGCGAAGGCGTCATTTGTTTCATAGCTCTGTGGTTGCACTGAATCCAATTATTATCTAAATTATTTTTATTGAGGTCTTTGAAGAAACTCCGACAATGGCGGTTGCGAATTTTGAACTTATTTTTCAAAACCTGTGTATTCTGAATTTTAATGTGTAATAAGGGTGGATTATTATCCGTTAAGTGTTCGAGAACGTGCACGAGTGTTGGCAAATGGTTTCAAGATTTTTAGCCTTTTTTAGAGCCTTCAGTAAAATATCCACCATTTTACTGTTGGCGTTTTGACTGACAAAATATGACTTTGACTTGACATAACCGTATAAATTTTACTCACTTGACATTGGCAGAATTATTGCAAAAAAGCGATAGAAAGCCATTAAAGAAGAATAAGAAGTATTTTTATAGATTATTGCACCCAGAATACAAATAATTTATGCGCAAAATACATGTTTAACTTGTTTCTAAGATGTAGATAGGTATTAGGGAGTTCATAGGAAATGTTCTCATATTGTTTAATAAGTAATTATTTCCACTGTGGTAGAGTTTTTTTTTGTTGAAGTTTTATTGCGGCTGAATGTATGGAAAAGTTCACGTAAAATGAACCCTGACAATGAACCGAATAGTTTGGCCTAATATTAGGTCGGTTCGGTAAGCGCTGAACCGAATAAGGCTCGTTATTCGGTTCCGTTCGAAAACCCAAAATACCTAGTATTTAAAAGTCTTGGAAAAGAATAGTTAAAAGAGGTTTACTCAAATTAGTTCAGAAATCTCGGAGTAAACATGGAGTAAACGATGAACAAAAATAAAGCGCCTGCAGAAACATTTAGGCAATACTGTCATGAGTATTACTATTCAACTAATTTAGGGCTTTATTTAACCTCTGACTATACAGAGGGTTGTTATACAAATACAAAATCTATGAATTGGTATGTCTATCTATGTGCCTGTCTGTACTGCAGTAAATATCAAGGAAATTTTGACATTATTATTATACCCGTGTCAATGACCGACCACCTTCCTGAACTTAATGTTTTAACAACAGATTATTTCTGCCTGCTTCGCAGAGCCTGGAAAACGCAAACACTAGCAAACTCTCAAGTTTTCTAAAAAGGAGATACTGTTGTCCCATTTTATCTACACTTTCAATAGACGAGTTAGAAAGAGAAAACAGTGTGCTTTCGTTTGTGTCTGTATTTGCAGATCACTTCCAGGAGTTCTAGGTACCTTACTAATTAGCCAATAGCCAACAGACACATCCTGGCAAATATTCGCGTCTGCATTTCTGAGGTATGTTTGCAAATAATTTCTTATTCATAAACGATATAGAGTGAACGAGTGTCGCTCAGTGGTAGGCCCAGGCGGTTTCAGACCGACGCACCCTGGTTCGAATCCGATGACGAATGTGTGACGACAGTTTTGTTTATTGTGTATATGTGTTATGTATTTTGTTCTCTCGTATTGTTTTCCTCCGAAAACATCGAGAGAAAACTTTTTTTTTTAGAGGCCTTTGGAGACCGTTATTATCGATGCTGAAGCCAAGACATGCTCAGCTCGTCAGTGGACGTCTTGAGGCTGTTGATGATGTTAAAACTACAATAATTCTCTGGATACTGGATGAAAAAGACAAAATGTGAACAGTTTTTTTTTTCTTATATTTTGGCTCCACCATAGATTTATATATCAGGATATGCCCGAAGGAACATTTTATTTAGTCAAAATGGCGTGAGAAAAGTCAGCGCCATCTATTAGATTTCGCGTGAACTACGACAAGATGAGAAAATTAGGTGCCTATCGCTGCCATTCAGTGTTGCCAACCGTTCGATTTAAATCGTATTTATACGATCTTTTTGGCCCCAATACGATGTACGATCGTGAATCCGAAACCGTACGCATAACATACGACCTTTTCAAAGCTTGTAATGTTCGTAACAAAATAAAAAAAAATACAATAAATCAAGTTCATTTTGTCGAAAAGTCAATAACGCCTAGAGTCATAAACCAAACCATCACACTACATAATCTAATCGTCTTACTAATTTTATTAAATTAAGCAGGTGGCGTCCAAGTACTTTACGCGCATTATGCATTTTAATTTACGTTCTCATTTTTATCGTTTTGTGTGGATCATTATGAAATGTGTCGGGAGTTTGGTAACCAAACTGTCGCCGTTATATGTATATAAAAAAATATATAAATTAAGAATTTTTTTCTCTACTTTTTCTTGCTTTTTTGTGTTCTCTGTTGTCTCAATACTTAATAAATGTATTATTGTAATCTCGAAATATATTAAGAAATACCAAATATTACATATTGTGTAGTTGTGTATCCTGAAATATTGAATCAATGGGGTAGGTATTATAAATTACATTTTTAAATAATTTTGCATTTTCGTTCAAATTTCTACGCGTACTATCTTTTTTCGGGAAATTGTAGCAAAATACGACCTTTTCACGTCAAAGGTACGATTCCCTAAAAAATAATGCTGGCAACACTGCTGCCATTATGTCCGTCAATGTTTATGTTTACAATGATTATTCCAAATATAAATTCGATTATTTTGTTACAAAACAGAGTGTAATATTGAAAATATTGAATTACTTGAGGTAAGAAACTTGGTCTTTCTTTTTACTGCACTTTTGAGTATAGATTGTGCAACCCTTCACAATACAACTTGGCATATTTTGTTTGTGACATTCGACCGATGCCTTCTAACTTCCATCACAGACTGAGCGCTAGTGGATGCCAATCTGTGATATTGGCTCCCACTTTGAAGCGACGCGGCGACCTGTCATTAGGCCTGTTCTTAATATATATGTCTATGGGCTCCACACATATAATAGTGTATTAAGCCAGTGTCAAGTAATGTAATTATTCATCGTTAAAGAATATATCACGTAAAGTCAAGTCTTAGTCATAGTCATAGTCAAGTCTAAGTCAGGTAGTCGTAGTCCATTCTAAGTCATGCTCCAGTAAAGTGGTGGCAACTTTACTAGAAGCTTCCATGGAATTTTGGAAGCAACACGAAAATTCACGTTTCACCACATTATATCACTTGCCCACAATCATGCTCGTAATTCAGCACTTAATGCGTAAAACGCCACCAATTTTACACATTAATACTCATAGATCTATATATCAGGATATGCCCGAAGGAACATTTTATTTACTCAAAATGGTGTGGGGAAAAGTCAGCGCCATCTCTTAGATTACTCAAGAACTACGATGAGAACGGCCCTATCGCTGCCATTATGTCCGTCAATGTTTATGTTTACAATGATTATCCCAAATATAAATTCGATTATTTTCGTACAAAACGGAGTGTAATATTGAAAATATTGACTTACTTGTGGTAAGAAACTTTGTATTTCTTTTTATTGCACTTTAGAGTGTAGTTTGTGCAACCCTTCACAACACAACTTGGCATATTTTCTTTGAGACACACGATCGATATCTTCTCACTTCCAACACAGACTGGGCGCTAGTGGATGTCAATCTGTGAAATTGACACCCTCTTTGAAGCGACGGTTTAATCTAGTGATGGCAATTAATGCGATTTTGCATAAATTTCATAAACATGCTATTTCATGAGTCTTAGCATGCTAATTGCTATTGCTATGCTATTTGCTAATAAGACGGTAAATTGATAACAATATTCAGTATTTATTATGATTACGGTTAATATGCGAATTAAAAACGCATTTACTTAAGGGCTTAAGGCTTTAAGGCTTAATTCAGTCGCCTAAATGGTTCAGCCAGACAGCCACTGTCGATCTAAAAATGCGCATTTAGACTTAGTACCTACAGGCAGACTTTAGACTAGGTAGCCGTAAATTAATTTGCTAAACCTAAAATACCTATTCAATGACTGAATTTAGGAAGTTATATTATTATCTAAATATCATTAGAAAGAACAACGGATTATTTTGTTAGGTAATGGAAAATAACGTTAAATTTGCGTGCTACTTTTGGCACATCACTACAAAAATAAACTGTTCATATAGCCTTGTAACAGCGTAGTGTAGTAATTAATTAATTCTGCAATTAAACTAAAGTTTACCGCTAAATGACAACATTTTAATCATACATTATTCATGATAATTATCAGTTAGTACGGCAAATTCAACAAACAATTTTTTTACAGAAGCAACGTTTTGCCAAAGTTACGTCGTTTGTTTGATCTGAAACGGCAAATTAAACCATAATATTACGTTTATATGACGTTTTACAAAGTTACGTCAGTTGTCTCGACCGTTGAATGATCACGACCTTTAGGGCGGGTTTTTTCACCAATAGTTAATCAATAGGTAACCAATGGTTAAACACTCTAAGAAATCTTGACCATTGGTTAGAATTTGTTAGAGTTTTTAACCATTGATAACGTTTTGATTGTACTAGTACACTTGCATATTTTATGTAATAATGATTATATAATAAAATATATTTAATAATGTAAAACCTTTCATTACCTATTTACAGGTAGGAAATAAGCTCACTTTACACTAATTTATTCTGAGTAGGTACTTACAATTAAATAACTACGTCTAAACTTGCACTTCCTATGACTTGCCAAAACGTACAGTAGGCCTAGCACGAACATTTACGCGGGAGTAACTGTAACGTTAACGTAAGTCAGTTGTATGGGGCCCTGATCAAATGCCATACAACTGGCTTACGTTAACGTTACACTTACTCCCGCGTAAATGTTCGTGCTAGGGCCTCTGAACTCAACTTCGACACATAGGACTATAGACAATCCGACGCGACAGCGTGGCGCCACGCACGCACTACCGCACGTGCCCATATAAGGTATTAAACAATCATACGCAATCACACGGCATAAGGCACACGCATACATTCATTCAATAGACGACCGAGTTCGCATCGCACCGGCGCCAACATAGCGGCACCGACCCGCTGGGCTGCTAAAATTTTAAACAAATTAATCACACGCATGAAATTCATTGGAATTCATTCATAATACGCACCATTTTTCATATCACTTGTGAAATCTGCTAAAATTCACGTGAAAGACAAAGATAAGTAGATTTAGTACCCCGTGGTTGCAAGGGAGCGCACACGATGCCCATTTTTCATATCATTTGTGAAATCTACTAAAATCCACGTGAAAGACAAAGATAGGTAGATTTAGTATCCCCGTGGTTGCGAGGGAGCGCGCATGATGCCCATTTTTCATATCACTTGTGAAATCTGCTAAAATTCACGTGAAAGACAAAGATAGGTAGCGTAATAGGTAGATTTAGAATCCTCGTGGTTGCGAGGGAGCGCGCACGATGCCGGCCCGCCACAGAATACTATTACTTCTCCCGAGAAGAATAACGACTCCATAGTAAAAAAATGAGATCAAAAAGGAGAGTGCCATCTCTGCGTGGCCCCGCTTGGCCAGTTTTAATATGGCGGGAATTTAAAATGTACCTACTATACATATAGGTACCTACCTATCGTACCTACCTATTTATTCATAACAAAAACGAACAAATAAATTATCATAGGATATTTATTTTCAAAAAAACTTAATTATTGTAAATCGAATCAACTAACAACGTAAAAAACAGCCAGTGAACTCCTCATTTTAGGCACTTTCTATGGTTTTCTTCCATGATGAAAAACAAATTCAGGGTCACTATCTCGTTTTATCACTATTTCATAAACTTTTGTTCACCACTAACCACCACTTATACGATGCTCAACTAGAACTACATAATTAAGCAACAGAAAATATCCAAAAATCCAAAGTTTAGTCACGGCAGATATTTTTCTTGTGTTACCATATCACAAAATTTCAATCAACGTCACACAAACACAAGTTTTCTTGTTGAACCGTCATGTCATAAACTAAATTAATATTAATTCTACATTCAGACAAAATATATACTCAATAAAAATATACTTTATTATAAAATAAATAAAAAAGTTTTTCACATTATTTTTTTATCGTATCAATATTCTCTACTACGGATATGACCGATACAGAAGATATTTCTATCTCATACAGCTGTGGCCCCTGTGTCATTCTCAACTCCAACCTTAATAGTTGACCGCGCCTGCGGCCCGCGCTCAGCTCCTGCATTAAGCGACTAGCGAGCGAGTATTCGAGTAATGAATTCATGAGATATCTTCATTTCATACTTCATAGAATTTCACGACTACATTTCATTTGTGAATTGCTAATACAGTTTTAGCATATTACGAATTAATGTTTATGCTAATTAATCCACCGCTAGTTTAATCTGTCATTAGGCCTGTCCTTATATATATGTCTATGTTAATACTGGAAAAAGCACAAGTTTTGAGAAATAATACAATGCAACGACGCGGCGAAGTGAACATTTCCGCGTTCCCGTCAAAACTCCATGTGAACAATTATAATATTTTCTCCAAATTAATGTCACCCATGGGAAAAATCCCACCTCCTTGGTTTTGGCACCCATCATCTATCAATATTTTGGCGCCAACAAAACGGATGCGTTCAAAAGAGGTCGATTTTTTTTTCTTATATTTTGGCTCCACACATAGTGTATTTAGCCAGTGTCAAGTATAGTTATTTATCATCGTTAAAGAATATATCACGTACGGTCAAGTCATAGTCATAGTCATAGTCCAGTCTAAAACAGGTATTCAAAGTCCATTCTAAATCATCTTCTAGTAAAGTGGTGGCAACTTTACTAGAAGCTTCTATGGAATTTTGGAAGCAACACGAAAAACCACGTTTCACAACATTATATCACTTGCCCGCACTCATGCTCGTAATTCAGAACTTAATGTGTAAAACTCCACCAATTTTAAACATTAACACTGGAAAAAGCACAGGTTTTGATAAATAATACAATGCAACGAAGTGAACTTTTCCGCGTTCCCGCCAAAACTCCAGAGGTCGAATTACTACAATGAATGAACGCATGTTATTCTTCACTTACTAAGGAGTACCTATTGTATTTTTTCATGAAAGAGGTTATTGTTACCAAAAAGGCTTTATTGCCATTTTGTTTTCAAGTGTTCGAGCCTACCGAGAATATTTTCGGTATTTTCGTTTGTAAATAGATATCCGGTAGACCGGTACACCGCGTGATTGGTCAATTAAATCCTGTTGCTGCTTTGTGTTGCCACGTACTTCGCATTTTTCCCAAGATATTTTTTCTTTGTTGCTTTGTGTGGATGCCTTGGAATTTTATTCAGTGGATCATGGAAAAGAATTTTACGGATTTTAGTCCTCTTTGCAAGACATTTTATAATACGCAAAGTTACCTAAGTAATCTGCGCTAATACATCAATGAATTACAAATATAGATATTTCTAGATGCTATAAAACTGCAAAGAATTTATGAAACAACCTACTCCTACTTATATAATAAATATCAGAACACAACTTTAAAATAAATAATAGCCCAGCTTTATTAAGTCAGGATGAAGAAAAAATTGTAAAATTCAAATTTTTGATCTTATTGGTTTTATTGTTGAGTAATGACAGTTAGGTAAACCGGAAGTCTATTGAAGAAGGGTGTAGGTAGCTACAATAACAGAACATTATTAAGTTTATTTGTTCGATGTTTTTAATTTTACATCTACAACAATTACGATTACACAAATCTTCTCGGTTCTTTACTAAAATATCACTAGAATGATTAATGTTTTAAATTTTTTTTTTGTTATATTTTGGCTCCACACATAGTGTATTTAGCCAGTGTCAAGTATTATATTTTCATCGTGTTATAAAATATTTATTGCAAAGTCATGTCCTAGTCATAGTCATAGTCCAGTCTAAGTCTTGTAGTCAAAGTCTAATTCATGTTCCAGCAAAGTGGTGGCAACTTTACTAGAAGCATCTATGGAGTTTTGGAAGCAACACGAAAAATCACGTTTCACCACATTATATCACTTGCCTACACTCATGCTCGTAATTCAGCACTTAATGCGTAAAACGCCACCAATTTTAAACATTAACACTGGAAAAAGCATAAGTTTTGAAAAATAATACAATGTAACGAAGTGAACTTTTCCGCGTTCCCGCCAAAAAAACTCCGTTTTAAATTTAATTATTATTTGGAGCAAAAACAGCTCTGTATATACTTGTTTTAATTATCCCCTCTTCATCCACATCACTTGACAAAACGTTTTCTTTATTTTCTTTTGGAAGAGTTCTAACGTCACTCATTGTTTTAATTCCGCCATGTCTTACTGCATCGTTCAAATTGAATTTTATATATCTTTCATCACTATAGCTCAATACTTCTGCGTTACCTTCATTTAATACATTTTTATTACTCAGTAATAATCTCTTACCCTTTCTTCTAGTTTCTTTTTTATCCAGGAAATTCTCATAAAACTTTCGTTGAATATTATCGTGATATTTTTGGGGTTTCATTGAATTGAACTCAGTAACTTTTGTAACATAAACTGATTTCCTGTTTATTGGTATCATTCCTAGATTCGTTGATCCATGTGATTTTATAAATCTATGGAGAGCTGTTGGTGCATTTAAAGTTATTTCAGCATTCTTGTTATTTCTTACAGTTTTTGATAGTTCTTCAATCGTAATGTCATCGTCGTCAACACTTTTATATTCGATATTATCTAAATCGTATGTATTAGAAGAAGATCTTCTGTTGTTGTCACTATAATATTTTTTATTTCTTTCAACATCATCGTGAGGAACGTGTTCATATTTTTGCTTTTTATATGCTTTTGTGACAGAATAAATATGTCTTATATCACTTTCAATAGGACGCTTACTTCTAAGATTACTTCTCAGGTACATTGTCCTTTTGTCTACTGCTGCTTCTATTAACATTATGATGTGCAAGACTTTGGAATTAGTGCTCGCTTCTATACGGTAATATGGTTGGAGAATTGCGGCTACTACTTTGCGTACGACGTCCACACTAGACATTTTGTTTTCAGGGAAGCCATCAACTATGACAAGTGTTGCAAAGAGATCTTCACCTTCATCCATGGTGTACCAGGATTCAATATCCTGAAACAGTTAATTTAAAGGTTGAACAGAATCTTGAATTGGTGCTCACTCGATTTCGACTCGAACACGAGCCAAGGAAATAACTTCAACGTAGTATCCAATAATGAAGTACCTAACTGATGATGGTGTCGGTATGACCATTTGACTGGGTGTAATGGCATTTCCACAACCAAAGGTCATATTTAAATTGGAGCGTTATCACGGGAACACACATAAACTGCTAAAATCTGTTATGGATTACATAGGAGCATAAGCTCTACTGGAACACCAAAACGGTGGTGGTGTTCATAATGTGTGAGTGACTTGAGGGTGCTCTTATGAACTGCTCCACTGCACTACCATTTTTCTGGACGTATCAAAAATATTTGATGAAGTATGGCGTGAGAGTTTCAAACACTAAACTTAGAAATAATGTTTCCAAAACAATTTGCAGAGGAAGCATATTATTTGAAACTATTTAGAACTTAAACTAATAAAACCTGGAGTACCACAGGGGAGCGTACTAGGTCGGGTGTTGTAGGTACTTGTTGTACACCTTATATTCTAAAACTGGATAGCAGCACCATTGCAACTTTTACTGATAACGCCACTATCACGGCTACACTACAGGGGTCAACCAAAACAAAGCCAAGGAATAATTCAGTTAGTAAAAAAAGGATATTCTTAAAACTTTACTAACCTCAATGATCTCCTGCGTGTCGTTTTCCAAATAAGAGTGATCTCGAAACATTTGAGTGCATTTCTCTGTTAGGGCTGTGAACAACATTTTAACGATTTCGTCTTCACTTAGTAAATGATCCGATTCGACCAGAGATCTCAGAGTGACGTGCGCAGTACAGTGTCACGCGAAACTTAAATTTAGAGTTCCTAGTGATACTGCAATCGGCTATGGTCGTTTACATGTAAAAAAGTCTCAATGATATTGATCAAGACTGTCAGGGGCATGGAGCTAATAAAAAAGTCAGGGGTTTTAAACGTAATAGTTCGAGGTTGCTGGGGTTCAAAAAGAGGTACCTACGTAGTCCAATGTTCTTACCGTCAACCTGGTCTGCCTTCATGACCGTCAAAGCGTTGATGTAGTCTTCTAGCCCATGGCGCGTCGCTTGTCCAATGTCTGCCAAATAACCTCCATCTGACAGCCTAAGAAATAACTATTTATGATTTAGAGTAGGGGTACGTATCGCCTGATTAGCATAACCAACAGATAATTTTTAATATACAGGAAAAATTTGAATCATGAGCTGGGTTGATTTCACATCCAAGCCCGGTCATGCTGCACTGAAGCTACCGTAACCAGTGATACCTATCTCATATACAAAATCCTTCACTTTTTACAACCAATTTACAGGCTTTCATTAAGAAATAAATAACCTTTGGCAGCGAGCATCGAAAAGATAATATGAAAAATTAGAGGTTACTTGGTGATTATTTTCAATCGAAGCTTTTTGTTTAGCTAAAGGTAGCGAATAAGCATACGATACGCCCCTCCTGATGGAGAGAAATCACCGTAGCCTAAAAGCAATCTAGCAATAGACGGCTGCGTACCTATTTTAATTTGATTGCTTTTACTTACTCTGTTACAACAGTGCTGGCGCCTTTAGCAAGCTCTACTGCTGGATCTCCTTCCTACAAGAAAAGATGCTTGTGAAACTCATCTCCTGAGGCTTCAGGTACTCCCTAAGCAGCTCATGTGTGTAGCCATACCTGATAACTATCTACAGGGTGTGTGGATGTGGAGTGATTACTAATGATTACACAACAAATTTATCTTTGCGGGTTCTTTCACATTAACAGTAGTTGTATGAAAACGATACCCAAATTAAGTCTGGTCGCAGTTCTCGGGAAATATTCATAAGTTTTACATTTTTCCTTTGCTCCCAACTTGTCTATTACACGCGGAAACTCCACTCTCTTGCTTGCTGTGCATTCTAATTCTAATTGATAATGCACAGCATTATCAATATCAATATCAATTTCATTATTTTAAAGCGAATGTTTTAGAGATATGATAATATGAGTGGGCAGCAGAATTCTCTTTGGTCACCATTACTCGTGGTTAGTTCTCGTTGGTCCGTGGTGGTGTGGCTACTGCTATCACCAACACGAATTCCAAGCATGGTATTTATGGGAGGCCTATATACAGCAGTCGACGTATTCTATCAAATGACGTGTTAACCATGAACCCTGGTGTTAAAAAATCTTTGAAACATCATGAATATGTCACCTTTTGCGTTCCAATAATTTCACATAGTGTAGCCATGAAGGCTGAGAGGTATCCAACAAAATAGTGAGCCATGACTTTTCTCGCCTTCGCTACTACAGGGGGATCAGGTTTAAACACTGTAATAAAAAGAAATAACTATTTTTAATGAGAATTAATTACATGACGAGCTAGTTATTCACCTGATGTTAACACGGCCGCCCATGACAGTTGCAGTGTGCGGAACTTTAAATGAATAAAGTTTCACTTGACATTGCACTGCGCACGTCATCCCGAGACATCACACAGTTTTAGGAGACAGTTATGCAAGTCATTAAACGTTTTCAAGTTTTTGACTCTCACGCTATCTTCATAAAAATGGAATGTTCACCAGTAAAATACATTTCAAAATCTTACGTGTAACTAGGATTGCTTCCGTGGTCCTAGTAGGAGGGGTAGTAGATTTTGATTTCATTTTCTCTTGTATTTTCTTCATTTCATCCCAGTTTGATGCTTTGTAGTCATATACACTCCACCCAGAGTCAATTTTGGATGATAATTCTTGCTGTATTTGCGGTGGCAACGTATTAGGTTTTTGCGTAGTACCACGTGTATTTGCAAACAAATATTTAGGATCTATCGTCCTCAATTTGGTGTCATTCAAATCTTTTATCCAATCATACAGCATATTTCCTATCCGTGGTCGCTTGCCGAGTGTTCTCAGTACATTTATTCTTTCTGGATCATTCGCTGGCAATATTAATACGTTAGCCAGCGCCATAGCCCTGTTAGCTTCTAACGTGTTGTTTTGGCGATGTACAGGGTAGTGACCTAAGAAAACATTTATTTCAGTCAAAATCCACAGCCTGGTGTCCAATGCTGAACATAAGCCTGCCCATAGAGCGTTACTTTGAGCGAGTAACTGCCTCTTGCATCAAACAGCTCCCCGCGGTTTGACCAGGCCCCTTATTACGAAGGAGCTAGCAGCGCTGCTGACGCGCGTCTGCCGCTCAACTGCTGTCAAAATTGTATGAAGTGACAGCAGTTGAGCGGCAGATGCGCGTCAGCAGCGCTGCTAGCTCGTTCGCAGCAGGGGCAGGTCGTCATTCTAACTAGTGGGGGCTGCTTCCACTTGAGAACCTTTCCTTCCCATCGGTTGTCGGTTCTGCGAGCGATGTGACCTGTCAATAATGACTTTATGCTAATGACCCTATCTCTTGACTTTATTTAACTTACTGATGTATAATAATGGAGGGTACGTCTCGAGTGTAGTTGTTCCTTGACCGGCAGCAGTTGTGGTCGTATAATTATCTGGGACAGAGCCCTGGCGGAGGCTATTCAGATATGTCGTGCTAGAGCCTATGAAGAACCACTGGAAGTTGTCCAACCCCATGGATGCATTGACAGCACTGGCCGCTGAAAGTGAGAGATTAAAGTTATGGGCGGCCGTGTCGCTTAACATCAGGTTAACGGCTCGAGAGTGTAGGCCATAATCGACCACGGTGGACAACTGTAGGATGGTGGTCAAGTGGAGGTTGGTGGTTAAGTGGTGAGTACCCTTACTTTGCGTCGGGGTTTCAAAAGAAGCTATGGCTTGGTCGTTAATGAGGTCGACTTACGATCTGAAAGTCGTGGGTTCCTGCAATGGGCTTGAGCTTTCGGTGAATAAACGGTCGTGAAACTATAGAATGGTCTGTGGAATGGCGATGGCATTGTCAAGTGCTAGTGGATAGCTACCACCCGAGAGTTCAGTATCTATCTATCTAGTTAAGAATCTTTTTTATCTGTTAAAGAAACTTGAAGCAGTTATTCAGTAGGTAGGGGTGTTATATTAGTGTATTTACCATAGTTTATGAAAAGA
This sequence comes from Ennomos erosarius, assembly GCA_963580505.1. NCBI lineage: Eukaryota > Metazoa > Arthropoda > Insecta > Lepidoptera > Geometridae > Ennomos > Ennomos erosarius. The sequence goes on along the minus strand of OY757006.1, from coordinate 1,581,465 downwards.
GTTGATTTAAAAATAAGTTTGAGTAGCACAACCAACTGAATTTTCCACCATAAATTCATATCAAATACTTAATACGCCTTCAAATACAACAAAATTGATATCATTTTATATAGTTTTCAGTTTCATGTACATTGGCGTAATAAAATAAATACTAGCTTATGCCAACGGCCTGGCATGCGTAGGGAGTTTATTATGATCAAAACAATAATAGTTACTATCATCATCATCATCATCATCATCATCATCATCATAATCATCATCATCATCAGCCTGAAGACGTCTACTGGCGAACATAGGCCTCCCTCAAAGAGCGCCACTGAGCGGCTGCTTGCCTCTTGCATCTGTCGGCTCCCTACGGCTTATTACTATATTCTACGTCAATCCTTAGGGCTGTATAGTTCAACTTCATTTTAACGCCACCGTCTTCTAAAAACAAGCTAGAGTATTTACATCGAGATTGCTTCTTCTATAGATGTTATCTTAACGGGATTCTAATAACATATACCCTCCCCTCCCCTTTATTCTCACCTTCCCTTCACCCGCACTCCCATTCACCTTCTATGCAGTGGGGGAATGAAGTATACAGTAGCATCGGATCCCCACACTACGCATACTTCTCTATAACTAACAAAAAACAAAATTAAAAACCATTGAGTTTTCACCATCGACCCTTTCGTTTCCATTGCCACAAAAGCTTTCTCTCTCTTGAAGATAATGTTAGGCTATTCGTATTGCTTAGTGTAGATACTTAGGTGGTAGTGTTTAGGTACTTAGATGTGTAATGTATTATGGTAATATACCTGGCGGCCAAGTGCAGGTTGGTAGAGTAGTTTCGTGAAACCAACATACAGCCGGGCTTTTGATTTTTTGGATTAAGTAGTATAGATTTTATAGCAACATGATCGATTTTGGTAGTTTCACTATGTTTATTAGATTCAATCTTATTTTCATGTTATCAAACATTATTGCGAATTCAAAATGTGAAGGTAAAAATGGTTCCTAATTCTGATTTAATTTTTTAACCGCCAGTGTCTAAAATTATAAGAATTTTTCCTGAAATAAAAAATTACTTATTATGTACCTAACTTATTTGAAACCTACAAATTGAGATAGGCAGCGTTTCCGCTTTTGACTTTGGGTACTAAATTAGCTCTCCTACAAGTCAATTGAATGACTTACTTCCGTTTGGCGCCACCGTGCAGCTAACGTCAAGCGGTTCGCGCCGACGGCTCTTCAGTTAGGCTCAATCACCATGCAGCGCTTACTAGGTTTCAAATAAGTTAGGTACATAATAAGTAATTTTTTATTTCAGGAAAAATTCTTATATTATGTAGCCTGTAACTTATTTGAAACCTACAAATTGAGAACTGTTTATTTTCGCATGGTGGCACCAAACAAGTTAATTATGAACTTTAAAAAATGCCAACTGTGACTTGTAATTAAAATACAATGTGTTGGATAAATCATGATTTATTTCTAGAAATGTAAGTAAGCACTGATTATATTGATATTCAACAAAAATATTTCTAGATACCATATGAAATAATTTACATTTTCCAAATCAGCAAGTATAATAATGATATTCGAATCCGAAATTAGCCTCTGAATCAGGTTGGCAGAAGCCTGATACAAAGGACTTATACAATATGGTCTTAACTAGTACTTAGTAACTGAAACATTCGACCGTATGTAAATAAATTGATACTTTTACAGGCCGTGGCCTCCAGGATGTTTATTGTCTATCCCTGAAACCCTTACACCCTTTCAGCCAACGTATCCAGGCTTCTTTGTATGTTTTAGGGTATGTCTAGCTTGATTCGACCACATCAATTTCGTTTCCTAGGAGATCGTCCCACCCTGACATCTCCATGCCTCCAATACTAATTCGTTTACTTGTGGAGGAGGACGATTAGTTCTTGTGTCAATCAATACTGACTCCAGATTCCTGATAGTGAATGGTGGGCTCACGGCTCTCTTTTTGAGATCTGCCCTCCAGAATACGTTCTTACATCTTGGGCATATTACGATATATATTCCTCGGGCTTGATTCAATGATGATAAGACTTTGTACATCAGGCAAGGTGGTGGAAAGATCCACGCCATTTTGTAGTCCCATATTTTGCTGAACGCATCATGGTAAATCGCTTGTCCATCTCTCAGGTCTAATGTCACGTAATTGGGAACAACATGGGCTCGCTTGGATGCCATTAGATCTACCAGGGGAGTTCCCCACTTGTTGAAAATGAGTAAACACGCTTGGGGTAACAGATGCCATTCTGCCAAGGCTTCCTAGATAGACCATCTGCTAGGCCATTGAGAGGGCCTGGTAAGGAGCTGGTTACAAGATTGATGTTGTACGTCTCCAGTAATTGATAAATCAGTCGCGTCAATTGTAGTAGGCCGGCTGATTTCGTGCCGCCCTGTCTGCGTAAGTATGCCAGTGCAGTTCGATTGTCACTTTGAACTAAAATTGTCTTGCTTTGGCATTCTTGTGCAATATTGCCCCACGTTAATGTCTTGTAGATAGCAAGGAGTTCTTTCACATTCGAGTGGTAATGAAGCTCTTCTGGCATCCATACACCTTGGATATGCCTGCCGTTGACATACAAATCTTGTCGCTGCGAATTAGTAATTGGTGCTCGAAGCAATATGCAATCTAAAAGTCGTTGAACTAATTGAGTAATTATAAGTAGATACTTTCAAAATCAAAACTTCCAGAAACCTTACAATACCAAGGTACCAAACCGTCCAACTCAGGACTTACATTTTGACAACCTCTTGACCGATGTTTCTGATATTCGAAATACTTACTTAGAATTAGATACCCACTATTTCTATCAAATATCAAAATCAGCCGGTAAATGACACTTTTCCCCTTTTTGGGGCAAATACCCCCCCTAATTAAAATTCGCCCACAAATAAAAAATTCCCTGAACCTGTAGAACCTGTGTACCAAGTTTCATCAAGATTCGTTCAAAAATGCGAGTACGCGAGTACGTTCATCTGGACAGACGAAAGCAAATTATGGCAAGTTGAAACAGCCTTTCGCTCACTTCGTTCGCTCCACAGAGCAAAAAAAAAAACACTTTCTCTCTACAGTGCGAAGCATCATTTGTTTCATAGCTCTGTGGTTCGCTCGGTCAATTATAGAAATTGGCACACTGGTTGCTTATACTACTGGGTTTAACATAAGATACTTTTTACCCTAAAAACCTCAGGAAAACATCAGGAAAAGTACCTAATTTGTCAATACTACAGGGTTTCAGTATGAAAATAATTGCTTTTTTAAAATCTGTGGCTTGGTATTTCAGAATTTTCACTAGAAAATCCTACAATGACAAAGGCGAAGAAAGAGATGAAAGAAGGTAACGTAGGGTACCTGTCAAGTTTCTTGTCAGCACTGTGCGATATAACTGCGAGCAAAAAGGTACCTTAATATACAAATAAATCAAGGCTAATTGTTACAGCATTTTCAGCAGCTCGATTACGGTGATTCTAGTAGCGTTGCTGAAGCGCTCTTTAAATCTTGTCATAATTGTATAAACTTTGACAGCAGCTGAGCGACAGACGCGCGTCAGTAGTGCTGCTAGATCTATTCGCGGAGGGTCGGCAACTATGGGAAAAAGCCCAATGGTCTCTACCTAACCCGTGGGAAAAAAATTACGGCGGATCTACTGCTTTCAGCAGATTATTTATGGAATTAAGATGATGGCAGCTGTGAGATGACACTGAAAGGTCTAAGGCCTTCGTTCTCTATATTCGAGTAAAGTTCCGAGTTCGCTAGCCACCACGTAATGTCACTTGTAACTGCAGTAACGAATTTCAGAATGTCCGAGTAGCGCTAGCCGACCCGTAAACCAGGCTGCTACTTACAGGACACATCAGCTGCCGATTAGTACGGTTAACCGACGGCTATAACAAAACTTGTCGCAAGCTCGCATGTGTTTGTAATTTATTATGTATTATAATTTGCATGCCACAAATACTGAGATCTACGGAACTGAAAACTACCAACCCTGTTGATTACGCTACTGCTATAAAAACATCGACTATTCCTGTTTCCATTTTGAGATCAGATACTTATGAATATAGAAATCATTGTATTTAATTACTAAAACAGTCCGCTCCGAACCGTGGGAAGTCGATGGATACTGGAGGCTAGCAGCCGCTTAAAGTGGTGCTCTTTAGAGGAGGCCTACATATGTTCAGCAGTGGACGTCTTCAAGCTGATGATTATGTGATGATGACTACTAAAAAAGTTTTTGTTCAATTATAATATGTTATTTACTTATAGAATATTATGATATTTTTGTTTTGTGTTGTTTTAATTTTTATTATTGCGTCAAGATAAAACCATATTTCACGTACCTATAGGTATTACTTATTACATTTCCCGTTGAACTAAACAATATTTATAATCTAAATTCGTATTACATTCCTCGTTACATTAATTTAATTAGTTGATACCCCTTTTTGTAAAGGTAAATCCTTACCTACTCACTGTTTTTAGGTAGGGAATAAATACTCCTTGAAGGGCACCTACCGCACCGCAGCATATAGCTGACACATAAAAATGTAAAAAAAATAAAAAACGAACCCAAAATGGCGTCACTGACAGCAGGACAGCAGCCAGGGTAACTATTGAACGAGAGTTTTGGCGGGAACGCGGAAAAGTTCACGTCGTTGCATTGTATTATTTTCCAAAACTTTTGTTTGTTTCAGTGTTAATGTTTAAAATTGGTGGCGTTTTACGCATTAAGTGCTGAATTATGAGCATGAGTGAGGGCAAGTGATATAATGTGGTGAAACGTGATTTTTCGTGTTGCTTCCAAAACTCCATAGATGCTTGTAGTAAAGTTGCCACCACTTTGCTGGAGCATGACTTGGACTGAACTATGACTGACTAACTTAGACTGGACTATGACTATGACTAGGACATGACTGCGTGAAATATTTTATAACACGATGAAAATATAATACTTGACACTGGCTAAATACACTATGTGTGGAGCCAAAATATAAGACAAAAAAAAAAAAAACTATTGAACGAACGAAATGAACAGTTGACGTTGCTACAGACCATCCTAAATTTTTACTCACTGAGTAGTCGATCGAAACTCTGTTTTCGTTCGTGAAACTGAAAAGAACTACTCGCCGCCTTTACGTCCCGGTCAGTATTACTCACCGGCTAGGTAATCGCAACTTTAATCGAATATAGAGAATGAAGCCCTAAGTGGTGTAAAGTGGTGATGATGATTAAAATAAGTGGCTTATGGCCCTATTACGTTGCTGGTCTATTGAGGCGTCTTTTTGGCTTACCTATACTGAACGATTGTTCTTCTGACAAGTAGCTAGTTCAGTTTTAATGTAGGTATTGACAGGGCGAGTGAAATCTTTGCTTTCATCTGTCCAGCTTTATGTATGGATGTTGCTACTTGCATAAAGGTCGTATTAAGAATCATTTACTTAAAAAGAAAATACTGGTGCATACCAATATCAACCTTCAGTTTTGGCGGGAACGTAAAAAAGTTCACGTCGTTGCATTGTATTATTTCTCAGAACTTGTGCTTTTTCCAGTGTTAATGTTTAAAATTGGTGGCGTTTTACGCATTAAGTGCTGAATTACGAGCATGAGTGTGGGCAAGTGATATAATGTGGTGAAACGTGACTTTTCGTGTTGCTTCCAAAACTCCATAGAAGCTTCTAGTAAAGTTGCCACCACTTTACTTGAGCATGACTTAGACTGGACTATGACCCGACTTAGACTGGACTATGACTATGACTAAGACTTGACTACGTAAAATATTCTAAAACTCGATGAAAATATACAATACTTGACACTGGCTAAATACACTATGTGTGGAGCCAACATATAAAAAAAAAATATCAACCTACCAACATATATCCGGACAGATGCAAGCAAACGTTGAAACAACGGCAGCAATTGAAATTGAACGTTGCTTTTAAAAACAATAATTACTTGCAGGAAATGGCGCTTGCAAAGAAATTAGTCAGCGGTGCAGATGCCGTCATTCATGAGTAAGATTATTTTATAAATACTACGAGTTTGTCATTCTTATCTTACCGGCTTTTGTAATCTTAGTCACCTAAATAAATTGATCCTTGCGGTTGCTGTCGTCGCTACGTTTGATTTACAATATCACCTATCATCATCATAATCATCATCACCACTACCACCATCATAATGATCATCACCATTATCATTAATAGCCTGAAGACGTCCACTGCTGAACATAGGGCTCCCCGAGGGACCGCCACTTTGAGCAGCTGCTCCCCTTCTGCATCCATCGACTCCTCGCAGCTTTTTTATTACCCAAGGTGTCATCACAACAACTAGAGGTGGGTTTCACGCACTTTAAATCTTGAAAATAAATAAAAGTTATTTTTTGTAGCTATATGAAAGGCGGCCTTGTAAAACATCTCGGGAACGTAACCCTGAATACATTGCTAAAGTACATGGAAGGATTAACCGCGATGCCAGCTGACCAAATTAACGGTTAGTCAGCACACAAAAAAAAAATGAAAATTTGTTAGAATTTTTAACCATTGGTTACCAACTACATCACAAAACCCATCCTAAAGGTCATCGTTAGTATTTATTACAACTTGTAAATCAATAGTAAGTAATTATTACAACTTGTAAATCAATAGTAAGTAATTGTTACAACTTGTAAATCAATAGTAAGTATTTTTACTGATTTTGGTACCATAAACGCATTTTAACTATCCGTAACTGAAATTAAACTTTAGCGTACCATTCAACCTTCGATCTAATATATCCTGGTTCAGGATCCGCCTGCACCAATACAGAGCTGAGACACATTCTATCTTTAAAGTCATCATCGTCATCATCTTCATATAATTAAAATCCTTGTGTATACTTTTTGTTTTTTATTGTGTATTGTGTAACTTAGTTTTACTGTGAAGTTGAATAAACGATATTCTATTCTATACTAGCTACGGCCCGCGGCGTTGCCACGCGTGGACTACATTACTTTTCAGGTTTCGGTTTGGGTAATGGCTTTATTTTTAAAAACTGATTTTCTGTCAGCCACACTGAGTTTTCTGCTCGTATAATCACTTCCACGAAGTAAAAATGACATGTCTTAATCATGGATGAAATAATTAATTATAATATTTTCCAAAACAGCGTAGGTACGCTAATTATTATCCTTGATATTCCTGGACCAATTTTGATGTAATCTCCACTCATGGCTACTTAACTATAGGAAAATTTTCGATGATATTTCGATAAGTATCATCGAGCTCATGATTAATTAAAACCTATATTATATTAAAATCTAGGCTTTCAAAAAATTTTTACAATAGGGCAAAGTCTAGGGGTCTAGCAAAGATACCAACCGCTAACGCTAACGCCAAACGCTAACTCCAAAATGTACTGAAATGACGTTTCGGAAATCGCTAACTTTCTAGCGAATGTCATTTCGATACATTTTTGGAGTTAGCGTGAGGCGTTAGCGTTAGTGATTGTGATCTTTGCTAGACCCCCGGCCATCAACATAGAATCATACCCCCGGCATTTTACATAACATGTTTCGTACACAGATTAGAGAAAAACATCTACTTCGTGTCATTCCAAAGAGTATTATTATACTTCTGTATCATTCAAAGAGTATATAATTTATTACGTAACGTAAGAGTATCATTGGTCCACTGCATTAGCCTATATGGTGGTAATAGTATGCATTGGCCCTCAGACCTGTGGGCCAAACATGAACGTCATGTAATGCCAAAAATAGGTTTAGCAATGTGTAGCAAGGATCAAGATTATACTCCCAAGGGTAAAGATCTAACTATCGCGGTTCATGAGATACAGCCTGGTGACAGACGGACAGAAGGACAGACAGCCTGACAGACGTCGTCAGTCCGTTTTGGGTACGGAACCCTATTACTAAGACTCCGCTGTCCGTCTGTCCGTCTGTTACCATCAGGCTGTATCTCATGAACCGTGATAGTTAGACAGCTGAAATCTTCACAGATGATAAATATATTTTTGTTGCCGCTATTACAAAAAATACAGAATAAAATAAGTATTTAACCCCTTAAATACTTATTTTATTCTGTATTTTAGTATTTTTTCTCTCTCATACAACAAACTTTTTTGCTAGTTTTTATAGATAATGATACGGAACCGTTCGTGCGCGATCCCAACTCGCACTTGGCCGGTTATTTCTCTAATCTGCGGGCACTTAAGTATAAGTAACATGTTTGTATCTTGAATGCAATCGATTCATACTACTTACATATTATTTGATGGTATATCTATTTTACTCCAAAAACCCCAAACAATCTGCAAAGGCTTAAATAGAAAAACTAATAATTGTTAATCAAATCTAATAAATTGTAAAATTTCATTCCACTGTTTAATGCATATTTACTACCGAAATTAACTCCTATTACTCTTTGTTCATGGCCTTACACACATTTTTTTTCTTTAATCTGTGCCTCCAGATGGACTTTACGTGAAACATGTGAAATATTCAATAACAACACGACGAAAAATTACTATACTTAACACTGGCTAAATACACTATGTGTGGAGTCATAATACAACATAAAAAAAATTACTGTGACATAAACTAACCGTCAGTAGCCAAAAAAAATTCACCATGAAGCGGCCATGTTGTATAAAATTCCGTCCGGTTTCGTAATATTTTAATAATTTTGACCAAAAATGTTTAATGATATTTGTATTTTAATATATCCTATGTTGTGCGCTGGTTACATCTAAGCATATTAGTGCAGCCCGCATGAAAATCAGTTCAGTATCTAGAGTTTTGTTCAATAACAAACAAACAAACAAACAAACAAACAAACAAACAAACAAACAAACAGCTACAAATTATTGTCCCTAAATGGCGTTAGATACGATAAATTAGAAAATGTATGGAGAAGGGCGAAAAGTCTTGTAGTCCTGCATCGCGGTTACGATATTTTTTGAACAATAGGACCTATGGGATAAATTTGATTTGACATAATTATGTGTGTGTTCCGTAGCGCGCCAGAATTACACATTTATTATATGTAGGGAAGGGATAGGGATAAATTCAATTTCAATTGTTTATTTGCAATCCACAATGTAGATTACAGCTAGGCGATTATGTAACTTGACTGAAACCAATAGAAACACAAAAATGTATGAATTTGACAGTTTCACTACGCAGTTTATGTGCATAGTTACTATGAAAATTTTCATATTCGGAATGAAATTTCTCTTGTTGCATTGCTGTCAAAGTTACGTAATCACCCCGCAGGTATTCGTTTTTAAATATCAGCATTGAGATGACAATGATTCTACTAATTATCTTCTTAAATAATAATTTAATTCTTCTTTTTATGATTCTTTTCTATTGTGTCTAATAACATTTAAATAACTGTTTTTACAGGTCTAGTTGACACCGCGTATAAAATGTTTCGGAACAGTTCCTCTTTCGAACCTGACCTACAAGAAATCCTAGTGGTTTGTATTACTTTATTGATTTCCCTCGTTTTCATTATTTTGCCTCATATTCATTACCTACATGTGCCAAAATTTCTCTCTGAACAATCTTCGTTTGATGTGCGTTTACGTGACATTTGCAAAATTGTGGTCACCTCTAGCCTCTCCGTGGAGTTAATTTAACTAAGAGTTGTGGGTAGAAGTTGAATTTTCTTATTTGCGTCGTCATTTTATGGCAATAAAACGAACTGCATAGCGATTCAGGAGACCTCAGCGCTGAGGCTCAGCGCTGAGGCCCCGATTCAACCAACTTTTATTTGAAAATAGAACGGAAAGCTCTCCCCTAGCTCATGCCTTTTGCAGAAACGATGACGCTACTTCCGTTCTATTTTCAAATAAAAGTTGGTTGAATCGAGGCCTCAGCGCTGAGCCTCAGCGCTGAGGTCTCCTGAATCGCTATGCTGTTATTATTGTTAAGTCAGTAACCACATTCTCAACAACTGTAAACATCGAAAAAAGTTATCAATTAATTATTTGTAAATTACTCATTTTCAGGAGTTAGACAGTTATTACACAGAAGAAGAAGGCAACCATCTTCTCAGCAAACTTCTCACAGTAGACACGTATCCTGAAAACTCTATGACAATCACAGAAATAGTAAAAGAGGTGGTAGATGCCATGGTAAAACCATTTAACCGAATAAACCTTACTAATGGTAATAAAACTCGTCTTCTAAGTCTAATTGAATTAGCTATAAGAAAACGATCAATAATATGATGAGTAGAAGTATAAACAATAATAACAAACCAGTATTCAAAATCCAAAGATTTAATTTTAAGAAGGTAAATGGCGATGAAGTACTTGCTGCTCGAAGAATACAACCTAAGTCCAAAAGGTCTTACGCAGATGTGAAAGGAATTACTGCAAATAGTAAAAGAAACAAAATTGGTAAAAGAGACAGTAAAAATGAAAATGAAGTTGATTTCTATAACCAAAATGAAGAAAGCTATAAAAATATGAAATATCACGAACACAGGAATAAATTTTTGGGAAATAAAGGCCACAATGGAGAAACAGTTTATAAAAGATATAAATTCAAAGACAATGATGCCCATTTTATGAAGAATAATAATAGACAACTGATTTATGGTAATAAACCAATGAAAAGGTTTATTCGAAAAATATACACGCAATTGTATAAAGCGTTAAATAACACCAAGGACGAAAATGGAAATATGAAAAATGAGTACATTCCTAAATATTATATTAGAAAGAATAATCAAGTGAGAAAAATGATTATCGAGGAACAACCTGATAAATTAAGTATCAATACAGACGTTTTCAATAAACCTATGCACAAGAAAAAAAAATTTAGTTCAGAAAATCCCAGGATAAAAATATTCATGCAGAAAACATATAAACATTTACATAGAGCATATAAACATTTACATAGAGCATTAAACGACAAACAAACTCAGAAATTATAACAATAAGGAAATAACCTCATTTAAAACATAAAAATAAATAAATAAATAATAAGTAATAAAATACATATTGATAAGAAAGAATGAAATGAAATTATGATAAATAGTGGTTGTGAACGGGAGTTTTTTAAATGTAAGAATAGGCCAACGCATTGACTGCAACTTTAGTGACTAATGTTGAGAAGTGAGGATGCAGTCGAAGGTGCAGGCACTTGAAATTATTGATGAGCCTAGTCCTCTAATCTTAAGGATCCCTATTTATAAGTACTTAGTACGTCCCGAACTCAGACCTCATGGCCTTATATCTAATAATAGAAGGAAGGAAGGCTGCGCCTGCCTGCCTTCTATTGCCGTCCCATCCATTCATCCTTTTCCCCTATTTTTTTACCTTTCTCTTCTACATTCCCTTCGACAGGGTGAGTTAAAAAAAAATTTACTGAATTTTTTTATTATTAATTAAAATTGATTAACAAACATAATTTTGATATGCAAACAAAAAATCTTGAATAAAAATTACACCCTTGCTTGGGCAACCCGCACTTGGCCGTTTTAGAAAACAAGAAGTATCCTGAATGTTATTCTGCACAATCAGCTATAACTTTATAAATTTCAACAAAACCAGTTCAGTAGTTCCAGCATGATGCGTGTTCAAAGGGACAGAAGGACAGACAGACGGACAGACAGACAAAAGATTTAAAAAAAGTTTATATTTTTATATCGATTTAGAAATGTAATCTAGTCAAAATTTTTAAAAATATTTAATGTTCTTTATCCCAGTTACAGTTATATTATATGTATTGATTGATACTTGTTTAGGATTGAATACCCAATGCTTCTGCCAAGTATAAACAAAATAGGTGCCGGCAGTGCAAACTATCCCCCCTTTTTTGGGTACCCCACCAATCAAAAACCGCCGACGACTAAAAAATTCCCTAGATCTGTAGCACCTGTGTACCAAGTTTCATCAAGATTCGTTGAAAAATGCGACCTGTACGTGAGTACGTACATCCGGACAGACGAAAGCAAATTTTGGCAAGTTGAAGCAGAAACTTTCGCTCACTTCATTCTCTCGGTCAATTAAACTTAACCGGATTTTGATCTTTTTCGAAACTGTTAATAGATTTTAGAATCACTATGATAATGATAGTGACGTGACAGCTCCACCAAAAATCCATATTCTTTTAAATAATATTAATTTTCATATTGCGAATAAAAGATTATTATTTCATAAGAATATTTCTTATCGCAACAATAATGGCAAATGAAATATTACTCTTTAATATAATATTCATTCGAGTTTTGGCGGGAACGCGGAAAAGTTCACGTCGCTGCATTGTATTATTTTTCAAAACTTGTGCTTTGTTCAGTGTTAATGTTTAAAATTGGTGGCGCTTACGCATTAAGTGCTGAATTACGACCATGAGTGTGGGCAAGTGATATGATGTGGAGTAACGTGGTTTTTCGTGTTTCTTCCAAAATTCCATAGAAGCTTCTAGTAAAGTTGCCACCACTTTACTAGAGCATGACTTAGACTGGACTATGACTAAGACTTGACTACCTAAAATATTCTAAAACTCGATGAAAATATACAATACTTGACACTGGCTAAATACACTGTGTGTGGAGCCAAAATATAAGAAAAAAGTATACATTCATAGCCCTCTACAAACATCGGTAAATATTTAGTTCTCACTGAATGATTGCCAGACCATGGCCTGATAGCTCATCATGGCCTGATTCAAATCCGGGACAAATATTTGTTGATGAACATCGATGTTTGTTCTGTGTCTGGGTGTTATATTGTATTCTATGTATGTATTTACAAACAAAAAAGTATCTAAGTATTGTGTCAGATATCTGGTTCCCATAGCAGCATAGTACAAGCCATTGGTACAAGCTACGCTTAGTTTAGGACTAGATGGGCGCTGTATAATGGACAAATATAGCCTGCGATTACTTGCCAAGGTCTTGCTTACTTGTCATTTTTGGTAAAATCTTCGTATTAAAATATAGATAAAATAGTATGATTTGTAACAGTATCATATAATTACTTATGCAAAATTTAAAAAAACTATGTAAAGGAAACCCCGTTCAAGATTTAATTTTTTCTTTAACATTAAAATAAATTCCTATCTGCCTTTAAACTTTGTGGGCAATAAATTTATGATTTATTGCAGTTTTATATAACTCAATCCATGTTTATTGCAGATTTATATCAGTGGCAATGACTATTATTACTATTTTCTTATACTTTAATCAAGTCTGGTATGTTGTTTTGTAGAACTTTTGCAAACCAATTTATAATTATATTACATTTTCTTTTGATATCACACACACTTGGTAAGCATTAAAATCTACTGCTACTACTAGAATAATAAAAGTTCGGCGGCCTTATATCAATATCATAATCTTCAACTAATGTTTATAAACTAGTGGGACTGTGGGGACCAAGTGCACACTTTATAAAGACCTCTCGGAACGTCTGATCGCGGCAACACGTGACCAAAATGCTGGTCTATATTTGGCGCAAAGGCGGCATTGCCATACAACGGGGCAATGCCGCCAGCATTTTAGGAACGTTGCCCAAAATGCTGGCGGCATTATCATTATTATTATTATTAATTTAGTTTTAGTCTTTTTTATTTTTTAGTGAGTTATAATAATAAATTATAAACTAGTGTTTGCGAATATAGGTAGGACCCCTGCCTACATTGAAGATCTAACAGGGATTCAAGATTACGACAATTTTAAAAACATTGGAGAGTTTTTTAGTTTAGGACCGGCGCACTACACAACTGAAATAAATGCGGGTACGTACACAAATACTGTAAAATTAATTACGGCTTGCGACCACTACTCGATAGATTTCAGATATGGATGAGTACTACCGACCTAATCATTAGGAGAGACTAGACATCTTACTGAGTACCTACTCTGACAGACCCATGTTTGAATTTGAAAACTATAAACTAAAACGAAAGATGTCTATCCTACCGACCCAGATCTAAAAATATATCAGACATTTTAGCGAAATAAGTTAGTTGTTATGTATTTAATAATAGTAAAATTATTTAAGTTACAGACGTACAAACCAACAACAGTGAGAAACATGATGACTACGACTATGATGGTTATGCAAAACAATCTCTACGCAAAGGGCCCTCTGAAGAATATAATAAAGACTACTATGAGAACGTTGACATCCCTAAAAATGTTGGTGAAAGTAAAGATGAAAAGCTAGATAAAGCTATGGAAAACATTACTATATCTAATGTTAATTTTGATAATAATAATTTCAATTCAAAGACAGCAGCAGGCGATGATAATGGTGTATTAAATAAAGTTAAAACTAGTATTGGCCACCAACGTTACCGGGAACAATTTGGGACAAAACCGTATCAAAATTATCCATCACACTTAGGAAAAAATCCCAATTCATTTCAAGGAAACTCTGCAGCATTTTCTAAATCATATCCAATACAAAGCAATCACCAAATTCAAGGTCAAGCAAGGTATCAAAACCGTTACAATTTTAAAGGTAATAATTACCGTGGAGCATTTGGTGTAAGACAAGGGCAACATAATGTTGGAAATATGCATAATCAAGCTAACAACTACCAACGACCACGTCAAGCCCTAAATCATGGTTTTTACAAGCCATTTATTCCGGAAAATAAGCTTAATCAATATTTAGGAAACTCTTTTAATGATGCTAGAAGTAAACCCAGACAACACGAGGTTGTAAACCCACCTGACACTGGACGTGGTCGTGGTCCGTATGTTCATAAACTGGCGCCAATGAACGGCCAAATAATACAGAACGACTCTAAGCTTATTAAAGACTTAATAGAAGAAATAGATAATAATCCATTGTTTATTAGAGGGATCGGAGAAATGACTTATGCTAGAGAAGGTGGTCTCAATAACGATGAAATAACACGCAATATAAAAGATATAAAGCATTCCATGCTTTTGGAGGCTCTAACAAACATGTCTAAATCTGATTTGGGAGAAACTGCCATCAACTCTGGGAAAATCAGAAATCAGCGAAATTCTGGTAAACTTCTTCACGGTATTAAACCTCAAGGTATCATTCCCCAAAAATATGAATACCAAGTACAATCTCAAGTGGCTGAACGAATCAAAAACATAAGAGCACAGAATCAAGGTCCCAACAATCAGATGCAAAATTTAAATAACACAAATCAAAATCACTTAAAAATCCCTAAACTTACAGCTACAAAAAACCTAAACCCTAACAAACAACCTAAAAATCCAACAGAATCACAAAATCAGATTCATGGTCTACGAAATGCAGAACCCAATTCTCAATATCAGTTGAAACAGAAACCTGAATCTCATAGCCAAGCTCCAGTTTATCAAAATCCACAATCTGAAAATCCCAATATTAATGCACAAAACCAATCTATGATTCCTCAGAATTCAGCAGCCCAAAATGAGAACGTCAATGTACCCTCTATTCCTCAGTATCCGTCGAGTTCTGACTCTAGCCTAGCGCCGATTCTTCAAAATACACCACCACAAATGCAGAGTCCTAGCCCTCAAAATAATTCTGTAAGCTTGCAAAATTCAGAACCACAAAATCAAAACAACGGTACACTATATTCACCTCCCAACTCTCAATATTCATCAGAACATAAACCCAATACTGATAGTCAAGATCCTGTTCCACAAAATTCGGAAAAGCCGCATCAGAATATTAGCCCACAAAATCAATCTATACCTTCACAAAATTCACAAGTCCAAGGCCAGAATATCAGTCCACAAAATTCTTCTCCCTACCCTCAATATCCATCGGAACAGAACTCCAGCCCTAATCAACTCCCTCAACAACCGCTTATTCATCAAAACCAGTCTATTAATACTCAAAATACTGATGCCCAAAATCAGAACCTTATCTCACAAAATCCATCTTCAAACCATCAAAATCCAGACATACAAGACCAGAATCTTAATCTTCAAAACCGAACCACCGTCCAAGAAACTCCGGAGACTCAAAATCAAAAACCCAACCAACAAGAAAAACAGACCGTAGGAACTACAACAACAGTAAAATTTGATCCAAGTTTTGTCGACTATAATGCCTATGATGATATACCTGGCTGGTTTGACGGAGAGTTCCCTGCCTTAACAGAGAAGACTACAATCAAAACTGCAGCAAATGATACAAATACAAGTGATTTGGCTACGACCATCGCTCCTGGTGGAAATTTGACAAGTACAACTGGTAAACTCATAATTATTACTTGTTAAAAATGCAAAATTAGTATGAGCAAGCATTCTATTATGGGTATTGGCTCTCCGTATTCGCTATCGAACTTTACATTAAAGTAAAAGGTTCATTCCACGTGAACGCTTGCTAAAATGCTCGAGGTAGGATAAGACGCCATAAAGGAAAAATATATTGAAATGGGGTTGCATTTGAATATATTTATATCTAACTAATGTAAATGCATTTCAGAATTGTTAGCACTTCGGCCAGACGTTGTATCGGATACCAAGAAAGCCATGATTACTCATCGCATGGGATATTTCACTGGTTTTTTTTATGAACTCTTCACTATTCTTAGATCACAGTCAGGAGATGACTTTAACTTCATAATTGCAATCAAAGAGGTAGTCACGAAGTAAGTAAGTATGATTGATGAAAAATAAATTCTAGGTCTGTGGATGGATGCCTTTTATAGATCTTCTATCTTATTCTTAGTCTTAATCTTATCTTCATAAGTAGAGGCTGGCTAAAGCAGTGGCTAAATTCTCTAAATGTGGAAGCGATAAAGGCCTTTTTTTTTTTTTTTTTTTTTGAGGGGGGGAAATGCCCTCGCACTTCCCTGCCACCACGGGGGTGATGGCAGGGGGTATGTGGGACTCGAACCCACTAAAACCCCCCCGTGATCCGTCCGCCGCCGGGACGGGACGAGATAGGGTCGCGCTGGCATTCACTATCTCGCCCCAGCGGTAGGCCCTTCCGGGCCTCTGCGCCAGTGGGTGGGTAACCTTTCACCTCAGTTACCCACCAGACGTGTGGGGCCGTGTGAGCGCAGCGGAGAGTCCCCCGACCCTCCGCCGCCGGCCCCACTACGGAGGACGAAGAAGGCGCCCGAAGCGCCTCCTCCGTCCCCCTCTCCGTCTGCGCCGGAGGGGGTCAGAGTTGGCATCGTCCTCTCTGACCCGCTCCGCAGCCTCCTTTTGCGACATCACCACCTCGCAAAAGGAGACCGTAGCCTGCCACGCTCTCTCGCTGTCGTGCATGGCGTTCACCACGCTCGGCAACGAGAGATCCCGGCCAACGACCGCTGAAAGTGTGCGCCGCTCAGACTCCCAAGCAGCGCACACCTCCAGCGTGTGGGGCGCCGTATCTTCCGGCGCCCCACATTCGTGGCAGGCTGGGGTCGCCTCCCGTCTCGCGATCTGGTGCAGGTACTTTCCGAAACATCCGTGTCCGGAAAGCACCTGCACCAATCGGAAGGTCAGCGACCCGAATGGCCGCCGCACCCACTCCCGGAGGACCGGGCGGATGGCCTCCACCGTCCTCTGCCCAGGCACCGGTGGAGCCAGGTCCTCCGTCCACCGCCGCAACAGGGCGGCCCGCGCCTGCCTCCGCAGGCGCCTGACCTCCTCCCACGCTGGGGGCTCTCCACGGGACCTCCTCGCCGCCACAAAGTGGTAAACTTCGGCGAGGGTTTCCGCTTCGAGCTCCCAGGGGGGATCACCGGCCAGCACGCACGCCGCCGTCCAGGACACCGTCCGGTATCCGCGGATCGCCCTCGTCGCAATGACCCGCTGCGGACGTCGCAGCAGGGCCTTGTTATTGCGACCGAGGGCGTCCACCCAGACCGGTGCCCCGTACATGGCCATACTCCGGATAACTCCGGAGTATAGCCGACGGCACGTGGCGTTCGGGCCACCCACGTTGGGCAGCAGCCTCCCCAGTGCGGCAGCCGCACCCAGGACTCTTGGGGCCAGTTGGGTAAAATGGGCCCCAAAAGTCCACCTCCCGTCCAGGATGAGACCCAGATATTTCATCTGGGTCCCAACCGGGACTGGGATCCCATCCAGGAGTACCCGCGTCCCTGGAGGGGGTCCCCCCCGAGGCCCGTGGAACAACAGGGCCTCAGTCTTGGAGAGGGCAACCTCCAGTCCCAGGGAGCGAATGCGGTCGACCACGAGGGTTGTACCCACCGTGGCCAGCCGCACCGTCTCCCTGAGGTCCCTCCCCTTGACTACGACCAGGGTGTCGTCCGCGTAGCACGCAACCTGCATATTTGCAGGAAGCGTGCCACGCAGCACCCAGTCGTAGCCAATGTTCCACAGGAGCGGTCCCAAGACCGACCCCTGTGGAACCCCGCAGGAGACGCGACGGTGCCTCAAACCGTCGCGCCCTTCCACCAGGACTTCGTGGTCCTGGAGGTAATCGGCCAACAGCCTCCGCAGATACAGGGGCACTCCGTGATAACGGAGCGCCTCCTGTATCGTTCCATGCGGAAGGCTGTTGAAGGCGTTGGCTATGTCAAGCGACACAGCCAACGCCTTTTCCCCACCACCGACCGCATCCTGCGTCCACCTCTTGAGCCAGAGCAGGGCGTCTATAGTAGACCGCCCTGCTCTGAACCCATACTGGGCCTCCGACAGCCCAGGCCCAGTACCCTCCAGGTGCCGGATAACACGGGAAGCTACTACACGCTCTAGCAGCTTCCCCGTGTCATCCAGCAAGACGATGGGCCTGTATGCGGAAGGAGAGTCGATAGGACGACCCTCCTTCCGCAACAGGCACAATCGGCCATCCTTCCACAGCTTCGGGAACCGTCCAGACGTAAGGCACGCGTCGAACAGTTCCCGAAGCCGATCGCCCATCTCCCACAGGGCGATTGTGAGGACTCGCCCCGGTATCCCGTCGGGACCCGGAGCGGTCCTCTTGCCCCGTAGGCGTGCGACCGCGATCTCCATCTCCGCCTCTGAAAGAGGCGGGATGGAGTCCGCTAAGTCCGCCTCGGGGAGGGATGGCGCCATCGTCGGAGGGTTGTGGAGGGGATTTCTGTCGGGGAAAAGCCCCTCCAACACCCTGTCTAGGAGCTCCGGCTCCAGGGACTCCGCGACTGGGGACGTCTGACCCCGGAACTTATTCCGTGCAGCCTTGTATGGACGTCCCCATGGGTCCCTGTTGAGGCCCTCGAGGGTTTCACCCCAGGCCTCCGACTTCCGCCTTTCTATGGCCAGCTGTAGGTCCCACCGCAAGCGATAAAGGCCTGCACTAACGCACACTAGCCAACTCAACTCCACAAAAAATTTCGGAGCGCAAACTTGGGTTTAGGGATAAAATAACTGATCTAATGACGATGATGATGGTAAAACAATTAATATGAATGAACACAGTGCTTCTGGTTGTACTTCTTTTTTATCGACCTGTATTACCATAATGATGTTTTCTTCAGACTAGAAACAGAAGGGAAACTGAATGACTTTGGTCATCCAGCACTTCCAGCTCTTCACAATGCTGTAACTGTCCTGGTTGGCTTAGGGCCGGATGAAATCCGAGGTAATTATGGTGTACAGTTCGCAGAACTACTATTTATATGACTGAGGGCTGTGGGTTCGATTCCTACCCAGGGCAAACATTTGTGTGATGATGAACATAGATGTTTGTTCTGCGTCTGGGTGTTATATTGTATTCTATGTATGTATTTACAAACAAAAACGTATCTAAGTATTTTATCAGTTATCTGGTTCCCATAGTACAAGCTATGCTTAGTTTGGGGCTAGATGGCGCTGTGTGAAATGTCCACACATATTTATTTTATTTATATTTATTTATATTACTTCATTTAACTATGTTTTTCGACTACCTAATTGACCGAGCGAGTGAAGTCAATCACGTCTTGGCGTCGCTGTAAGTGTGCATGCATTTATGAATAAATAAATAAATAAAATAAGTGATCAAGTAAGCGATAGTATCTGCTTTAACTCGCCAAAATTTGCTTTCGTTAGTCCGGATGTATAACAAGGTTACTCTTGCCACTTGATTTCAATCATTTTGAGATTTGGAACGAAATCGTGGCATTTTGTACTCTTAAATCCGATACAAGCGCACTATTGGAATCTTTGTCCATGGAATTTTATGGAACTATCATTTTAATGTAATCGACTCCTTTCTATACCATCCCAATTCCCAACCAACCAACCAACTTACCAACTTATTTAACACTAGCTGACCCGCAACGCCTTCGCCCGGGTTAATAAGTTTTACGCCTTATCCCAGTCTCAAGGAAGAGAGAAGGGAAATGGAAAAAGATAAGGGAAAAGGATGAATGGACGAATCGGTGAATGGAGGCAGGTGCCGGCGCACCCGCCTCCTTTTGCCTTCATCCATTTCCGTTATCTTTTCCCCCCTCTCTTCTCGCTTTCCTCATAGTGCAGGAGAGGAGTGGCTTTGGACCTAATACGGAAGGTACACGCCAGTACCTGCCTTCTTTTCTTATTCCTCCCTTTCTTCTTCTTTCCATCTTCTTCTTTCCTCCCTTCTCTCTTCCTTTAGATTGTGATAAGGCGTAAAACTTAATAAACCCGTGCGAAGCCGGGGCGGGCCAGCTAGTTTCCAATAATATGAGCAAAATAGTCAAGAGGTTGTCAATCAATATATTATAATGCCGTAAAGTCTGAGTTCCAGACGCACCGTACTTATACTAGGATTAATTAATAGGCCATTAATAGAAAATTGAATCAACAGAAACACTGGACTCCGGACCTATGGTGATACGTGAAAGAAGAGTAGCTTTGAGCCAGGATATTTTGAGTTTACTCAACACAATGGATACTAGCTACACTTTCGAAGAAGGAGAAAATCTATTGAAAACTCTTGATGGAGTCTTCGATTACACCAATCCTTCCCTTGCTAATAAAAACGTATCTGCCATTGACGTAGCTGAAAGTGTTGTGAATTCTATTTTACAACCATATTACAGAATGCAAGGTTCACCTGTTCTTTCTAGGCTAATACAGAAATTAAATTCTATCATAGTTAGTAAATATCATTTTGACGCAAGATTCAGAGTAACAGATGATTTGAAATTAATAGACAAGAAGCAAAGTCATCATTATGCTGATAAAAATCGATTTTCTTATGCTAAAAGCCATAAATCTACTACTTACGATACAGATAGTGATACTAACTCAATATATCACAAAAAACTTATTGTATTGCGAGGTTCTAAAACCAATACATTTGAAAAAAGTTTAATCAGTGATGACCATTTCCCTAAAAAACAAATAGGAGAGAAAGAAAATACAGGTTGGATGAATATAAATAAAAAGAAGAAATATAATCAAAATAACCGTCGCCAGATAAGAATATTTAATGATACATTAACATATTACGCACCGCATGGTAAAAAATCCCACGTTAATAAAAACACTGGAAGTAAGATTCAAGATTTCAACAATAAAACTGTATGTTCATCAGGCTCTTATGAAACTTATGAACCAACAAAAGACGCTAATAAATTTAAAGATGGTATAATGCTCAGTACTGAAATGTTTAATAAACAAAATGAACTGCCAACTGATGAGGAAAGCAATGAAAACAGTGGTAAGTTATGCCACTTTTTACTTAAACTGACTATAGCCACATTTTCTTTACTCGTCACACAATAAGTTTTAAATTTTTCAGATACTGTTTCTCTTGAAAAACCAGCATCGGTACCTAACGGCAGAAACACAAAATATTCTAAACAAAAAATTAACGACGACTCAAGGTTTATTCAAAAACAAACTAAAATATATCAACATAATAATCGCTACAGAATAAGAACAACACGCAGCCTAGAAACGCGGGGCGGTAAATATGATAGGCTTAAACAAAATGAATATAACTACGAAAAAGCTTTAAGATACAAACAATGGAATCATAAAAGCTATCAAGTAGTGACCGAAAAGGACGTTATAGGAAAAACTATATCTAGAAAAACTACAAAGAAAAAAGTATATAACGTAAATGAACAAAAGTCTAATGTTATAAGTAACTATGAAAGTTTTGATGAAACCAGTGAAAACAAAGATGAAATATTTGAAAACAAAATACTGAACAATATAATAAGTTTTGCGACAATGCAAGAAATAGATCAACATAAAGAAAAATACCGCAGGCACTTAACAACTGTCAACGATAATGTTTTAAAAACCAAAGAAAATGAGACGGACAAAGGTGATATTAAACCTGTTTTACAAGACTCTAGTTACAGCGACGAGGAAAACCAGTTAAAAGTCATATTATCTGACGCCATCCGACACAGTGATTTGGTTTTAAATAATTATAGGAAATATTTAACAAATAGAGAACCAAACAAAAGAAATAAAGGAATCGAAGAACGTTCAAGCTATAGTGATGAAGAGGGAATATTTAAAAATAATATCTATAAAGCGTTCGGTTACAATCCTGATCTAGATCTAAAACGAAATAAAAGAAAAGTATTTTAAATAGTTAATTTGCAATCATTTTGGTAACATCATGACATTTAATTTGGGCATGCGGAGCACTAGTGGATATTTTAATTTTAACGCTAACGCTTTGTTTAAATGTTTATTCATTAACACATTTATTTCTTGATTTTTATGACCACTTGTTGTTTGTTTATCACTTGTATTACCGTTAAAATTAGGGCAATTGATTTATTTATTTATAGATTAATTTGTAAAGGAAAAATTAGATTCACGAGCGGGGTTGGGACTTCCCCTCACCCATACAACCAACTTACGGGGTTGGTAGCGCCATCTATTGAGAAATTCTTGAGAATCATCCTAACCAGCATGGTCAAGTTACACCAACACAAATGCTGTAAAGATAACGCCTCCCAAATCAATATTTATGTACCTACTATGGGGAAAATGAGAAGGGAGAGGGAAAAAGATAAGGGACAAGGATAAACGGATGAAGATGCTGGCGCACCTGCCTCCACTCCTCCCCAAGTCTTCTTCCTATTGAGACTGTGAGAAGGCGTAAAACTAATTAACCCGTGCGAAGCCGGGTCAGCTAGTGTCGAATGAAAAGCGGAGGGTTGCGCTGTTTTTTATGACCATGCTTTATAGCCTGAATCAATTTTTGTGTTGCATTGTAATATTTCCAATAGGAAAACACCTGAATACTTAGGTAAGTATAGGTATGGGAAAGTAACGTTGTTAAATTATTTGACTCATGCATTAAAAAAGCGGTTAAAATGTCTTTCTGCCAATGTATTACAATAATTTTGCTTAGTGATGTTTTTGAATTGAAAACGTACGCGTACCTAGGTAAGTCTTTTTACTGTTTTCTATTCCGAAGTAGTAAAAATATGTAGGTATATGATGAGGTTTGAATGTCCATCTGTGTAAATGTCACAGATAGTATTCTCAGAAAAGAAATGTTATCGTAGATCTTACAGTCCGTCCGAAACTGAAAGTATGAATTAAAAACTGACGCACGATCGCAGAAGCGGTATAGAATCTTCACTCGCGAAGTCACAAAATGCGACTTTTGCTACAACGCAATTAAGTACAATTCAGCTCGCTTATTAACCTTACAAGTCTACCCTAAACAGCTACCAATCTTTCCAATGCCATGAAAGAACATTGATTGTTTCAGATTTTCATGCCAAAGAACCGAAAGGGAAGTTCCAACTAGATAGGTTCTTTATCAGCCCATCTTCCGACTTAGTCCACCATGAAAATGCTAATAAAACTACAAATATTGACAGAACTGCTGAAATAATTAATATAATAACAGACAACCGAACTACTGAAGCTATAGACATTATTACAAATGCCCGAACTACTGACGCTAACATCACAACAAATGAATTACGTCACGACATGCCAAATCGGAACACTGCTGCACCGAGGTTATACATTAGTAAGTTTAACCTGAACAATAAAGTTTCAATGATCGATGCAGGGTCAGAGAGAATGGTTATGATTGTGGTGATGATGATGATGATGATGAAGAAGTGAAACCTTTACTGTGCAACGAGAATGATAATGTAGATGTTCAGAAAATGATAAATAAGTAGATAAAACTAGGGCCAAGAAAAGAAAAAGAAAAGAAAAGAAAAAAGAAGAAAAACAAAAAAAAAGAAAAAAAAGTAAAAAGAAGAAAAAGAAAAAAAAAGAAAATAAGTTAAAAGAAGTTTAAACGTAGCACCGGGAACAAAACTTTTTTCTTACAAGGGAATTTTC
Organism: Ennomos erosarius; assembly: GCA_963580505.1. NCBI lineage: Eukaryota > Metazoa > Arthropoda > Insecta > Lepidoptera > Geometridae > Ennomos > Ennomos erosarius. Next base: position 1,557,279 of record OY757006.1, on the reverse strand, counting down.
GGGATGGACACGTTCATCATCATCATCATCATCATCATCATCATCATCATCATCATCATCATCATTAACAGTCTGGAGACGTCCACTGCTGAACATAGGCCTCCCCCAGGAAACGCCACTTTGAGCGGCTACTCGCCTCCTGCATGCATCGGCTCCCCACGGACACGTTACGAGGGATGAAACGTATATACTTATTACAAAGAAATTTGGGTTGTCTGGAAGAGATCGCTTTAAGCGATAAGACCGCCCATTGTGACACTTAGTTATAAGATTTATTACCGTATTTTCTGTAAAATGGTGTTTTCAATAAAAGTTAAAAAAAAAAAGAAAAAAAAGAAAGTATTGAATATGAATGTTGACGAAATGGAAGAAAAAAAGGCGAATGGAGAGTAAAAGTATCAGGATATAAGGTGATGCTGACTCAACAATGTGGTTCCAGGTCATGCACCTGTTGAATCACAAGAGAAGCATCTAGCTGCTAAGCATGGACTGGCTATAGCTAAAGTATTAATTCTACCAAATGACGATCCCGTTCGGAAACATGCGCTAGAAATCTTCAGCAGCGAGGGCAAGAGTTTGGAAAATAAGCTATATGATTGGATCATTAGAGACATCGCTGGCACAAAGCCAACGGCTAATCATAATAAAGGCATGGTGATAGTGGGGCCAAAGGATAATTTTGGTAAGAAAATACATTACTATGTGGCTTAGTAGTTCGTACCTATGCCTATAAATCCTATGCAGAATAGTTGCAATCCCAATCGCTATTTTCTTTTAATGACTTTCAAGTTACGTGTTGTTATTATTATTAGCTGCTGCCTGTGTCTACACATGCATTAAATATCCTGTTCCAAAGTCTATCTAATTCTAAATATCAAATAACGTACAGTAAAGTTTGAGAGACAAATCAGGAGACTGTCGAGTTTATTGACCGAGCGAACGAAGAGAGCGAAAGTCTATGCTTCAACTTGCCAAAATTTGCTTTCGTCTGTCCGGATGTACGTACTCGCGTACAGGTCGCGTTTTTCAACGAATCTTGATGAAACTTGGTACACAGGTTTTTAAAAAGACAGGGCTTTTTGGTCGTTGGTAATTTTTTATTGGGGTTCGTGTCACTTTTGTAGAGTTATCCTTACGCCCTTGGTGCTTAGTGGCGCACTTTTCTTGCTAAAGCTTCAATGTTCTTTATTAAGTATGTAGTTTTATGACCTCTGGCTTTTCATCCTGTCTAAGCCTCTATAGACGATATCCAGGAGCCGGCAAGGATAGTCCAGGATACAGACGCAATAAACTTCAGCATCATAAAATTGTTAATGATAAAACTGGACTGGATTGTAACAACGAACACTCTTTGTATTATTGCCACGATAGAAAATGCGTTAATGAACAAATGGGAAACAAAATGGCTGATGTGTCACTAACAACTACCGATAGCCGTAAATTTGAAAATTTCAACATGAACATAAAGTTAACTAAATACAGTTATGATAATAGAGATGCCAAAAAATTTATGGAAAAAATGTATAAAAACACTATATATACTGAACACTATGTATGGGCTAAATAATGTTACTTCAAGAAACCAATCAACCAAATACAGCTGTAACAACCGAGACACGAAAATATTTATGAAGAAAATATATGAAAACTTAAATAAAAGAGTGCTAAAGAAACAGAAATAAGTAACATAGAAAGCTTAACAAGTATGCCATGAATGAGTTTTAGTTCCTAGTTAAGCACTTTACTTTACTTTTCACATTGGTATTAAAATTAAAATGTACATTATAGGTACCTAATTATGATTGTTTATTTATTGTTGACAATAAGCACATTGTTCCAACGACCGCAAAGAAATGCTAGTACACGAAATTAAGTGGATTACAGTTAATTGTTTTTAAATAAACAGGTGGGCAATTTAGTTGAGCAGTGGGGAAGTAGTGGTAGAAAATGCTTTATTGCACAATCAACAAAAATGTAGTTACGTAGGCAGGCGACTTAATGATAGAGAGCATTATATTCCAGTTAACCTGGGTGTAACTTGTAAATTTTAATGTGGTAAGTATTCAGATAAATACTAAATCTATCTGAATAAACGAAAAAGCATAAAGTTATATTTTATTTCTTAATTTTTTTACAATAATCAACATTGTCTCTTTAATGACAGAGGCTCCTTGCTTTACTACTACCTACCTACGTAACCTTTTGGGTCACACAATATTTTTGTATAAGTATAATAAAATTAATTTAGGTATACTACCTAGTCCTAGAGACGACGTACATTATACCTACCTTAGCCTACCCTTTGCTAAAATGCACTTTACCAGATTACCTATACTTAGGGTGGGTTGCACCAGCTTACTTTAACTGCTAACTGAAACCGTCCACGCTTCGCCGGGCGGGCTAATGTCAAAATTTGACAGTAACTTTAACCGTGATAATGGTGCAACTCAGCCTAAGACAAGTGAAAAAAGCTTAACATTAGGTAAATGTTAGTGTTGAATTCAATCCTTTTATTACAGCGTCTTCTATACGATCCATAATCGGTTTAGTTTTATTCAAAACTTTAATACGCCGATATGGCAGTATCATTGCATCCAACGTTTCCTGCGCCACTTCTTCCATGGTTTTCTTATTCTTAGGATAGGTAGAGATTACCATAAGTTTCCCAAAAAGGTTGTCGCCATCCGGTGTCGTAAACCATCCTTCTATCTCCTGGAAACATGGAACATTTAAAATAAATAAAATAAAATCCATCTTGTAGTAATTTAACTGATTTTGACTTTTCTTTGTTTGTTTTAAAGGGGCGAGACCCTTGCACCTTTATTTAAAGGTAAAAAAATGTATTAGGTATGATTTTTTTAACGTGCTTGGTGTTGGTTTTTACCGACGTTACAGCAGCGCCCAGCCGACAAAAGTGTGGGCCAACTAACTCAAGAGCACCCCTGGGGTGCGAGCCTCGGCTTGGGCTGTTGCCGGGATAAGAGGATCGAGAAGGCTACGTCCGCTGGAGGAGTGGACCCTATGGAAAGTCGCGACCATTCTAGCTAACCTACAGGGGGTGCGTCGACCTCGCCGGCGGAGTCGGTGTCTGATTGTGTTACGCTGGTATCCTATACCGGTGCCGACATCGGTACCTGAGCTAGACTGGTTCGGTGATCGTAACTCAGCCGAAACAATGGCTGCTAGATCTTCAGGGTCGCTCAAGACGTGTCTTGGGCGGCGACGACGGAGTGCTTTTATGAAACCCAGCACAGCTCTCTAACGGTATGTAACTAGGTACCTATATTGCAGCCTAGGCTTTCATACGGCATTTGCAATTTTGCAGACTACGTTAACCAAATTATAATATTGCAAACCTTTATAATTTCTTGTGTGTCGTTACCAAAAGAAGAATTGTTACTGAACATTTTTCCGGTAGATTCTGCTAAACCTGTAAACGAAACGAGATGCAATTAGTTTTTACTCCTAACCAAACAAAGGGATGTTATAAGTTTAACATGACAGGTTATGTTATGTTTGTGTCTGTCATTGCCATCGCAGCTCCCAAATGGATCCACAGATCATTCGGTTTTTAGGGTTCCGTAACCAAAGGATAAAGCAAACCCTATTACTAAGGCTCTGCTGTGCGTCTGTCACCAGGCTGTATCTCATGAGCCTTAGTAATATTAGGGTTCGCTTTACCCTTGGGGTTCGGAATCCTAAAAATACTTGTCTGGGTATGGTCCTCGTAGTTCCTGGCTCCCTAAATACAGGGAATCCTAGTTAGGGTCCAGGATCTATGTATGTGATCGTTGGGTATTATTTATTTATTATTTACCGTTAATTTTGTGTGCCGGCAGTGCCTTCAAGTATTTCATGAAGTTTACTAAAACATGTAGCATTTCAGGGCCCGCGTCATTCTTCAACTCCAGTAGTGTTCTAAAATAGGCATAATGACTACTGTTAAAAATTAACAACTAAATATTACTTTCATAAAGAAGATTAAAAATGAATGCAATCATTGAAAAAATAAGTAAAATCGGTAAATAAATCACTGAGTAATAAGCTTTTAAAGTTTCTACAGGAGGCATCTCCTGTCCCTTTCTCGCCAAATAGAGCGCCTCCACAGTTACTATGAAAAATCCACCTGTGACGTCACATGCCAAAGATATTGTATGTAACGCTACCACAGCTTAGTAATGAGGTACTATGAACGACATTGGTCTGACGTCACTGGCCGTTTGAGCTATCTCTTTCTATTCCGGTTTTTTAAATGCTTGTAACTTGGTCGTTTTTTGAGATATTTTATTTTTGTTTTCACAAATGTTTATCTTTTGAGGAATATTTTTAAGTTATGCAAAAAAAAAAATTAATCTTTATGCCTATTCATATTAGTGGTTTACCTACGAATTTATTACCATCACCATTATTGACCGATGATCTGGTGAAAATCGCGGGGAGCCGATGGATGCAGGAGAGCCGGAGAGCCACTCTAGGTGGCACTCTCTGGAGGAGGCTTATGTTCAGCAGTGGACGTCTGCAGGCTGTTGATGATGATGACGAGCATTATTGAATGAAAGTCTTACTTATTTATGATGGGGTCGGCGCCTATGACCAACTTCTGTGCCAGGTTGAACGGCTAGAATAAAGAATAGAACTTGACTGTAATGAACAAAATATAAATAAATAAAATATAATTCAAATTCGCGCAACAAGCTATGGAGAGACTAGGATTCCCTGTATCTAGGGACCCAGGAACTACGAGCCCCACAACACCCAGACACAGAACAAGTATTTGCGCTTTTTATTTCGTGCACAAATACTTGTCCTGTCGCGAGAATCGAACCCGCCACCTCCGGGTTATGAGCCGACTTGCTCAACCACACCACCACGGAGGCTGTCAGATTATATATTATAGGTATTGTTAATGTTATTGTTTGTTTTTTTTTTATTTTCTTATGAGAATGAATGACGTGACGAGCCAGTCGTTCACCTGATGTTAAGCGACACGGCCGCCCATAACAGTTGCAGTGTCATTCGGAACTTTAAAATAATAAAGTTTCGCATGACACTGCACTGCGCACGTCATCCTGAGACATCACACAGTCTAGTAATCAAATTACTACACTGTGTAATCAGGATATAAAGTCTCATTTGCCCAGTAATTGGTTTGGTAGTAGTTTAGTTTTATAAATTTGTTTAGTGCAATAGTTTAGTATCTGAGTGTTTTTTTATATTATTTAATGTAGTTTATTAATTAAGTACCTACATCTAGGTATTTTTTTTAACAATAAGAATATATTTATTACTCAGAAAATAATATAGGTATCTTTTTGTAGAACTAAACAGTGTTGTAGGCCTACTTTTAACCCTGGTCAAATACAGGAGGATTATAAGTTTAGACGTGTGTTTATGTGTCTCTGTCTCGTAGACATTGTGTAGGTACTTATTTAAGTAGGTAGTTCGCAAACGGAGGGACCGATTTTGATTTATAAGGACATCAGCCCCCTTATTACGAAGGGGTTAGCAGCGCTGCTGACGCGCGTCTGCCTCTCAACTGCTGTCAAAATTGTATGAAAATTGACAGCAGTAGAGCGGCAGACGCTTGTCAGCAGCGCTGCTAGCTCGTTCGTAATAGGGGGGCTGCTCTTTTCTAGTTAATGAAGGAAATGTCGAGATTATTTATGAATTATATGTGTTGCATTCTAACAAAATATGCTCACTCACCTTTTTTGTGGCAGTGATTTGGCACAATACCACCACGAAAGCAGAAAGCGGCCCGACATTGTGCTTCGCCATGATTTTTTCTGCTTGTTCCGGAAGTAACTGTATGTCTAAAACTGAGATATACCAGTAGGTACATCACATTATAATAAAACTGGCCAAGTGCGAATTGGACCCGCGCACGAAGGGTCCCGTACCATTATGTATAAAAACGAGTAAAAAAATCAAGTTTGTTGTAATGGGAGCCCCTTAAATATTTATTTTGTTATGTTTTTTAGTATTTGGTTTTATACTTAGCAGCAACAGAAATACATCATCTGTGAAAATTTCAACTGTCTAACTATCATGGTTTATGAGATACAGCCTGGTGACAGACGGACAGCGGAGCCTTAGTAATAGTTTTACCTTTTGAGTACGGAATCCTAAAAATCACCTACCGGCAATAAATACTAATATCAATTTTGTTCTTATTGTTACGTTAACACGTAGCTAAATAAATGACAATCTGAAGAAAATTAAATCTTCAACATATACAGGATGTAATTTAATTTATTAGCATAAATTGCGCCCATGATAGTACATCATTCATAGATGATTATTAAAGAGTGTGAAAGAAATAATTTTTATTGAAAATAATGACGAATTTCGCGGCGCCTAACGCGGTTGGCACGGATGATTTTGATACATTTAAACGTTTTTATACCTTGTATGTACTAATTAAAAACAGTACTTCATTATTTTAATTAAATTTTGTATTGTAGCATTTGATTAAGTAAGTTATTCCCCAGGTTATTCCATTTTTTGGAGTTATTATTATTACCAACCAATGTGTTAGAAATCAAAAATTTTGGTCCACACGTGACCGGTATCAGGACATCAGGAGTAGATACCTAGTTTCAAAGGATGCTAATGAATTCAATTACACCCAGTATAGAACCGTAAAACGTTACACCTGGCTTCTGACATTGAGTTTGAATTACAAACCTTTAGTAGTAGTCAGCGCCCATACTTGCTCCCAGTCGGGATCTCGGTATTCGTACATGTGCCCCCCAAAATGGATAGCCTTCGATACATCCTTCTGTATAGATGCAGTCGCCAGTGGAATTTTTGTGGAGTGCGTGTGAAACTCTTTCTCGAGAGTAACATTTGTTGTAGTGTCTGTAATGTTATGCCATAAAATATGGTGATAGCGCTGCACGACTAGCTGCTGCATAGGGTGGTCATACCGGAAAAGTGTAGGGATAGGGTACTGAATGTGTTGCATGAGCCTCATATGGGAATAGTAAAATCGAAGTCTCTGGCCCGAAGCTACGTTTGGTGGCCCGGGATAGATGAAGCAATCGAGGCGATGTGTCACGGGTGCGAGGTGTGCGCGGCAGGCACCGCGCGCGTGGCCCGGCCGTGGTCACGGCTTCACCTTGATTTTATGGGGCCAATCTTTGGTAAACATATCTAGTGGTCGTGGACGCCATGTCTAAGTGGTTAGAAGTATTCGCCGTCCCGAGTACAGCAGCTAACTGGACAATAGATAGGTTAACAGAATTGTTTGCGCGATGGGGTTTTCCACGACAAATTGTGAGCGACAACGGCCCACCCTTTACGAGTAGTGAGTTTGCGCTCTTCAATAAAAGTAGGGGCATCGAGCATATATTTACCGCGCCGTATCATCCGTCATCTAACGGCGCTGCGGAGAATGCGGTCAAAACACTAAAAAGGGTGATTAAAAAAGCAGTGTATCAAAATGTTGAGTGGTGAATCTCTCAAAGTAAATGCCTTAAGTGATGATTCGTACAGGGCAATCACAAAAGCCCTAACCAATAACAACTGCCTCTGGCATTCCTACGAAAATAAGCAGGAAAGGCCAGTGAGAGTGATGATTAAAAAACTACACCATACATGCAAGCCAGAGAGAATCGTGGAAGACCTAAAACAGAAGGGCTTCAATATCATAGAAGCTGTGAACAAATTGAGTTGGAAAACTAAGGAGCCACTCAATATGTTTATGCTCTCTTTTGAAAACAACGAGGATATAAACAAAGTTTTTGCCATTAGAACAATACTGGGATATCAAATAGAGATACAGTCTATGAGAACCACTAAACTGGTCCCTCAGTGTAAAAGATGCCAGGCTTATGGACATACGCAAAAGTACTGCTCCAAAGAACCGAGGTGTGTCAAATGTACAGGCAAACACTGGACCAAGGACTGCAAAAAACCTTCGGGGGAAAAGCCTAAGTGCGTCCATTGCGGAGCTCCACATCCAGCCAACTATAGGGGTTGTACTATTGCCAAAGAAATACAGTCAATCCGGAACAAGACTTCAAAAAATTCTTCAGTAACACGACAACAAAACGTGCCTAAACACTGTGATTCAGTCCACAATAAATCAAGTGCAAAATTGCCTACCCATACAACATCCAAAAATGTATCATATGCTCAAGCAGCTGCAAGAGGTATAGTTAAAGTACCTCTAGTCTCTCAAGAAGCTATAACTAACGATAAGAAGTTAGATAATATATTAAGGATCATGACGTCGTTTGATGAGCGACTAAAAAAGATAGAAAATAGCGCCAGAATAGCTACTACTAAAACGAAAAAATGAATACAAAACTTAAATTTATGGCCTGGAATTCAAACGGGTTACAAAAACACCAAAATGAATTACAAGTAGTTTTGGATATAGAGAACGTCGATGTGTGTCTTGTTTCTGAAACACACTTTACGAGACAATCGCACATTAATTTTAAGGGATACAAAATTTACCACGCGCTTCACCCAGATAATACAGCAAGAGGTGGAAGTGCTGTCATAGTCAAAGATAACTTGCAACATTACGAAGACTTCAAACACGAAGAGAAAGAGATACAAGCTGTGGCGACTTAAAACTAAAAAATACACTCTTACAGTTTCAGCCATATACTGTCCCCCTCGATATGCGCTAAAGAAAGAGCACTATGTAAGCTTTCTGAAGCTCCTTGGTAGCAGATTTGTCTTAGGGGGTGATTTTAACGCGAAAAACACTTATTGGGGCTCTAGATTGTCTACCTCCAAGGGCAAAGAACTATTGTCTGCAATCAGAGAGTTGAAATGTGACGTTACGTCTACAGGTATGCCTACTTACTGGCCAACAGATCCACATAAACTTCCTGACCTTATAGATTTCTTTATTTTTAAAAATATTTCATCTAGTTATATAAGAACAGAACAGAGCTATGATATGAATTCAGATCACTCCGCAATATATATGGAAATATGCGAGAATATCTTGTACATAGAAAAACCACTCACACTAGTTAATAAATATACAGATTGGGAAAATTTTAAGTTAGACCTAGGATGTCTTATAGATCTTAAAGTTCCATTGAAATCACCGGAGCAGGTGAACACAGAATTGGAAACTCTTATAGAGAATATACAACAAGCTGCTTGGAAAAACACTCCAGAAATCAAAGCTGCTACTAAAGGGCACACATACCCCCTACAAATTAAACAGCTGATATATGAAAAGAGAAAACAACGTAATATATGGCATCAATCTAGGAGCCCCGAAGATAAAAGAAAGTTGAACAACCTAACCAAAAAAATAAAGAGGCGAATTCAAAACTTTAATGATGATTCCAGTAACAAGTATCTTCAGAAGCTAACCAATGATCGAAATACTAACTACTCTCTATGGAAGGCTACTAAGAACTTAAAACGGCCCATCGCCCAAATTCCTCCAATAAAAGATGCAAATGGTAAATGGGTTGTGAATAACGAGCAAAAAGCCAAACGCTTCGCTGAGCACCTGGAAAACATATTTCAACCCAATGACAGTGAAGAAGCTATCCATATGGATGACATCACTTTGAAGCGAGATGATGAAGAAGAGATAAAACTAGTCACACCGAGAGAAGTTTTACGCGAGTATAGATTAATATTAACCCTAGAAAAACTCCTGGATACGACTTAATATCCGGAGAAGTTCTTCACAATCTGCCAAGAAAGGCAATCGTGAAACTTACAACCCTTATTAACGCCACCTTTAGATTGAAGTTCATACCAGATCTATGGAAAGTTGCTGAAGTTATAATGATAGCAAAACCAGGGAAACCTCCCCACGAAACAACATCATACAGGCCGATCTCTCTGCTGCCCATAATGTCAAAGTTAATGGAAAAATTGCTACTGAAAAGGCTTAAACCTATCATAGATGGCTTAAACATAATACCTGAACATCAGTTTGGATTCAGAGAAAAGCACTCAACAATAGATCAAGTGCACCGAATTACAAATGTTGTTGAAAAATCACTTGAAGATAAAAAAGTTTGTTCTACTGTATTCTTAGATGTGGCGCAAGCGTTTGATAAAGTGTGGCATGACGGCCTTATATACAAACTGAGGACGCTCATTCCAATATCATTTGCCGATATACTAGAATCTTATATTTATAAGAGAGTATTTAGAATAAGGCAGGAAGATGCCTACTCAGATCTGAAGGAAATAAAAGCTGGTGTACCACAAGGTAGTGTGTTAGGTCCGGTCCTGTACCTACTATATACCTGTGATATACCAGAGTTAAAAAATAACACCATTGCGACCTTTGCTGATGACACTGCAATAATAGCAGTAGGAAATACCCATAAAGAAGCAGTAGAAAAGGTGCAAGTGGCTGTGAATCGAGTCTACGATTGGACTAAGAAATGGAGGATTAAATTAAACGAATCCAAATCTATTCATATTGACTTCAGTAATAAAATCCATCAGTATTCTCCTATTTATATCAACAACCAACTGATTCCATATGAGAATACAGCCAAATATCTGGGTATGACTCTTGATGTGAAGCTCCGCTGGAAAGCCCACGTCAAGAAAAAAAAAGAAGAACTTGAGTTGCGTTATAAAAGAATGTATTGGCTGCTTGGTAGACACTCTGCTCTGTCGATACACAATAAAGTTTTATTATACAAGCAAGTCCTCATGCCAGTATGGACTTATAGTATACAGCTATGGGGCTGTACCAAACAGAACAATATATTAACCATCCAACGGTTCCAGAATAAAGTGCTAAGGGAAATTGTCAATGCACCCTGGTATATACGAAACGACGACCTCCATCGGGACCTTAAAATAGAGTTCGTCCACAATATTATTAAAAAACACGCAGAAAGTCATCAATGCAGGCTTCACCATCACGTGAATGTTGAGGCAATTCAGCTCCTCGACTACACGGATCTAGTGAGAAGACTAAAAAGAACAAAACCGTTTGAGTTAGTTTAATTAGTGTTAAAGTGTAGTTACGTGATAGTCTAATGTGGTGCAGTGTAAGTGCTACTTAAAAAGAACACAAGAACAATGTGTCTTCACCTTAATAGAGACAATAAGAAACGTGTTATTGGACACATTCTTAGACAATTATTATATTAGAAGTTTAGGTTAAATTAAAATTACTCATTAGCCAAATCGATGGCTAGATTGTAATATGATTAGAATGCTTAATTTTAATTGGGTGTTCCAGCAATAGAAAAAAAAAAAAAAAATCTAACGGCGCTGCGGAGAATGCGGTCAAAACACTAAAAAGGGTGATTAAAAAAGCAGTGTTTGAAAAAACCGATGTCAATCGGGCGTTACAAACATTCCTTTTATATTATAGGAACACGGAACACGCCTCAACAGGAGAAAGCCCAGCTGTGCTAATGTTAGGTAGAAGACTTCGAACTCGGTTAGACGCATTAAAACCTGACCGGGAGTCGCGCGTGAGACGCGCGCAGCAGCGGCAGGTAGAAACCTCGGGGGGAGCTCAGAGGGTCCTTGACCCAGTGGACGATGTTTGGTATCGTCAATTTTTAAAAGGGGAAAAGTGGATACCGGGTAAGATCGAGAGTAGATTAGGGCCGTCGAATTTCAAGGTTATAGGTCAGAGGGGGGGAGAACAAGTACACCGTCATGTCGATCAGATAAAACGTAGGAGTAGAAGTTCTTTGGTCTGCCCAAACTCCGAGCGTATACTTGATGAGCGCGGTAATTCTGGGAGACGAGAACAAATTCCTCTCTCTGTAACCTTGGAAGATAGCCAGTCGGAGTTGGCGGCGTCACCGTCGCTGTCGGCGTCACCGCCAGCGTCTTTCCACACATCCACCGCACACCATCCCTCGCCTGAACCCCGTGAACCTTCTCCGGAGGACCGACCGGTCACACAGCACCAAGGCGTAGGCCGATAAGGAAGTGTACCTTAAAAATATCTACTTTTAAATATTAATCTTGTTTATTGTGATAAGAACTTGTATCCTTTCATCATCATAAATTCCATGTTATGATTTAACCAGTAACGTCCTAGTATGTAAGTATGTTAATGTTTCGGTTGATTATTGTTTGTGTTCATATTAATTAAGTCCTAGCTCATAAATAAGTGTAGAGGAATGTAGTGTATGCAGGTAAATAATATGTTTATATAAATAAGTGGACTATGTGGGTAGGGGATACTTTGCCAGTCGGAATACATCTGTGCTATCGAACGCTTGCTCTTTACTTTCACCATAGGTTTTATGATCCCTAGCGGTCGGATGTTCGAACCATCATAGAATTTTAAGCCCAAATCATATGGAGTGATGTCTATTTCTTTGAAGTACTTCATATAGGTAACTTCACTTATGCAAGATATGGCGGTTCCGGTGTCTATCTCCATTACTATTTCCTGATCGTTGATAGATATTGGAAGACTCACCGCCTTATAGTCCTTCAAGTTCAGCTGGTGCAAATCTAGGCTGTCTTCTTCTGCCAGGTTTGGACCCTGTTCCTCCGGGTCTGTATCTCCGAAATGGAGTCCACCAGTGCCTCCGCGTCTTCCGCTTGGCCTAACCCTGGCTTCCATGACGGCACCCCATGCCGAACACACTCGCCGCAAATGGCCCGGGCGCTTACACCGGCTGCACACGTAGTCCCGGAACCTACAACTACCGTAGTCGTGGCCCGTGGCTCCGCAGCCCCTGCAGCTGGACGACACCGCCCGCACCTGTCCTGCCGGCCCTGGTTTCCGGCTGCCATTTCCGCGAGCCCTCCGCGCATGCTCCGCGCGCCCGCCCGCATGCACCGCATGCATGGCATCGCTCGCCGCTGCCTCCGGCGGCTCCCGCGAACTCGCGATCCTTACCGCGTTTGTAAAGTTTAGACTGTCATCCTCCGCAAACAGCCGTTGGCGGATGACGTCACTGCCAACGCCGCACACAAACTGATCCCGCAAATTCTCATTTAGCGCTTCACTAAATTTACATTCCGTGCCATCTTCTTGAGCTCTGCCACATATTCGCTTACATTTTCTCCCACTCGCTGCCTTCTTGTCGGAAACAATACCTTTCCGCAAGCATCGAAGGTGCCGGTTGCAAATGACGACGCAATACGTCACTCGCCTCGGAATATGTTAACTCGGCTGGTTTCCTGGGACTCGCCAAGTTCACCAACAGCTCATACGCCTCATCCCCCATGAGAGAGATTAGAGTTGGTAGCTTTAAGTCCTCCTTAACGCCGTTGACCTTGAAATACATTTCAAGGCGATACACGTACGACGACCATGTCCCGCTCTTCACGTCAAATTCACCAATTTTCCCGATTGACATGGTAACTTTTATTGCACACGCGGGGTTACTGACACGTAACACTAAAAACCAATTCGTCGCCAATAGAAAGTCGGGAACTAGGATCGGTGAAAGTAAAGAGCAAGCGTTCGATAGCACAGATGTATTCCGACTGGCAAAGTATCCCCTACCCACATAGTCCACTTATTTATATAAACATATTATTTGCATCTACCTGCATACACTACACTAACCAATCGGTAAATTAATTGAAACTATAGAACCCAAATACGATCCGAAATTAGGAGATCGGAAGGAGGACTAAAGTGACCGATATAACTCTTAGAATTAGCAAGTTGACATGGCAATGGGCAGGCCACATCGCTCGTAGAACTGACAACCGATGGGGAAGAAAGGTTCTCGAGTGGCGACCACGAACCGGAAGACACAGCGTAGGCCCCCCCACTAGGCGGATTTGGTTACTTTACCATTTACCTAAACTTAAAATTTGTTTCAACAGCACAAAAACAACTTTACATCTCCACCAGAAATACATTTCAAATAATAGTGTTACTGATATTTCTTATCGAAATAAATAGAAACTAATTTAATACGTCAATATTTCCCATGTTTTATTTATTTGTAAGTATATTTTCTAAGTTTTGCATAGAAATGTTACAGTTAGTATTATGTTGTGTACTCCTAAAAATTATTGGTACGTTTAGTAAAATGACTTAGGTATAATATCAAATATAAATTACAACATTTTATCAATTCTTGTCATGGACATATACAGGATGTAATTTAATTCATTAGCATAAATTGAGCCCATGATAGTACATCATTTATAAATGATTATTAAAGAGTAAAGAGTAAAGTGTAAGTGTAAATGAAAATATTTCTATTGAAAACTAGCTTTTGCCCGCGGCTTCGCACGCTTGTGTTATGTTATTTTTACGTTATAGTCTAATAATAGATCATACATTTCGTACCAAACAAAATCCACTAAATCTTTTCGAAGCTGAGCACAGTAACCTGTATTAGCTTAGGTATAGGTATAACGCAAGTATAGCCGTGAGTGGAAGCTATTTAAGCCATTACCTAAAATTAAATGTAGAGTCTAATATAGATTTATAACAGTAAAAGAAGTTTCAAACAAAAAACTACTTACAATTTTATAAGTACCTCTTCATATTACAACAAAAAGAAATCACCATCACTTCACTCAGGTCTTTAACAGAAGTTTCAGTAATTTTGGTTTTGGTAGTAGTTACCTAAGCACGCAGGTACAGTTTAGAAAAATATGGAAGAATCACATATGATGATCCTGTTTTGCTCAGTTTTACATATTATCCGCGCGCTTTTTGTACCATTTACCACATTTTTTTACCTTCTTAAGTTTGGCTCCATTCGAATTGAGTACCTACACTTAGCCAGTGTCAATAATAAGTTTATAAATTGCTGGAGATATGCATTTACCTGTACGATGCGTACATAATTAATTTTCTTAATACTAATTAGGAATTACAAATACTAAACCACCACTCCTTAAAGAATCGACAGTTATAATTATTATTATGTCCACTATTTTCCACGCTGTCTCATTCCCACTGCACTTTCAACATACCTACCTACGTGATGAAAGTGAGGAAGTAGGTTAAATCGTCATTACATAATTATTACTTACACCCAAAGATAGTTAATTACCTACTATAAATATAACCTTCTTGAAGTAACCGAGTAATCAATCATTTTTTGCTCCCGTGGTTTATTTAAAAGCCCACAGATCTAAAATATTTTAACTATTAAAAACTTATATCAACATGCAAGAAGAAGAAGAAGAACAAATCAAAAACAGTCAAAAACGAACTTTACGCCCCATGTTGTTGTTAATTCGAGGATACAATTGCCATAATGAATACCTACATATTATTATATCTAAGTACATACCCTTTTTAAACATTTTTCATAAAATATTTCGTATCATTGGCTTACAAACAATAGCAAGCACTCCGTCTTACTTTAATGCCAAAATAAAAAAGGTTTTAAAATGCGTAGCACTGGTAAGGGTCTATAACTTAAGTAGCTATAAGTACTACAGGGGGTCTAGCAAAGATACTAACCACTAACGCTAACGCCAAACGCTAACTCCAAAACTGTATTGAAATGACATTAGCTGCGTCATGTCATTTCAATACATTTTTGGAGTTAGCGTGAGGCGTTAGCGTTAGTGGTTAGTATCTAATGACATTTGCTGCGGAAAAGTTAGCGATTTCTGAAATGTCATTTCAGTACATTTTGCAGTTAGCGTTTGGCGATAGCGTTAGCGTGAGGGAGCTTTGCTAGACCCCCAGGTACCTTAAAACTTCTTTGGGGTTGATCAAGAATTTAGCAGTAGCGCAAAAATAATTTTATCTACCTAATTATAATGGTAACGTGTAGTAAGTTTATGTAAGTAAAACATTTGACCAGATCGCCAATAAAGAACATTTCTCCCGCCAAAACCCTATAAATCAAAAACTTGAATAAAAATGTTAACTAAGTAAGCTTCAATATTGGCTAAGTATGATAATCGCGTGAAGCCTTATGAATGATTATAAAAAGGCTAAGAACCTACCCTTTTAAACAGTTTTCATAAAATACTTCCTATCATTGCCTAAATACAAATTTTGTCTAATGCCATAATAAAAAGGTTATACAATGCGTAGCAAAAGCAAGGGTCAATAAATTAAGTACCTATAGGCACAGATTACTGAATAAGTTACTACTATAGGTTAAGCTATAGGTACTATAAATACAATTTAAATACTTATTACGAATGGTAACGCGTAGTAGATTTTTGAAAACTAATACATAATACCAGATTGCCAATAAAGAATTTTGCCCTCGCCAGAACCCAATAAATCGAAAACATGAATAATATTATAATCTTAGTTGTTTCAAATATTGGCTAAATATGATATCGCGTGAAGCCTTAAAACTTATAATAAAAAGTCTAAGAAGTTTTCGAAATTCCTTGTTCTCTTTGTCGCACCCATTTTCAAGAAGGTTCTCATACCTATCCTTTTTTATAGTTTGGTCCACAGATTAACGAAAAAACTTATCTTTAGTAATACCACAGATTAGAGAAAAAAATACATATGACTTCCTTGATTGTTTTTCTCTAATCTGCACTGCATCGAGTAATCGCGCGATGTATTTCGCTGTAGCCCGAAAAGTGTGATACGCTGCCGGTAATGCAGGCACGCCAATTATTATTTACTGTTTTTGGTCTTTTAAGTTATAAATAAAAACATGCATTAAATTACTTCCTTATTGCTTAGTGCAGTGGGGATTATTCAGAATGAAATAAAAATGATTGGGGTTCCGTACTCAAAGGGTAAATTCTTATTACCAAACCTCCGCTCTCCGTCTGTCTGTCTGTCTGTCCATCAGACACCAGGATGTACTCATGAATCGTGATAGTTAGACAGTTGAATTTTTTACAGATGATATATTTCTGTTGCCACTATAACAACCGTGATCCGCATTCAAAGGGACAGATAAACAGACAAATAAAAAAAAATTGGTTTTACTTCATATTGATAAGGAATTATAAATTAAAACTATTAAAATTTATTTTTGTAATCGCAAAAAATACTCTCACAGTTTGTAAAACATATTTATTCGCCGACATGCAATATAACGCTACTGCTTCCTCCATTTTATTTAGCCCACGTCGGTCGCGCAGCAGGCAAACAAATTGACTATGTGTCCGGGTTGGGGCGCTACAAAAACATCGAGGATAGTCAACAGAGATGTTTTTGCGTGCCAACTCAACAGCGAAGGTTCGGGCGTATATGAAGCCGCGCCATAATAGTAACAGAGTTTTTTTTCTTTAATCTGTGCATCCGGATAAACCCGAGATAATATGACCATCAGTAGCACAGAGCACATTTTTTTCTCTCATCTATGATTAGTAGCCAAAACAAAACTTACTTTTTGACACTGGCTAAATACCTACACTATGTGTGGACCAAAATATAAGAAAAAAAAACTTACCTTGAAGTCTTGAAGCGGCCATCTTTTGAAAATCCCGTTCCATTTCATAATGAAATCTTAATCATTTTCACCGAAAAAAATTTACAATATTTAAAATTTAATATATCCTATGTTGTGCGCCGGGTTTTCCTAAGCTCATTAGTGAAAACCACATGAAAATCTGTTCAGTATTTTCGGAGTTGTGCCGTAACAAACAAACATACAAACAAACAAACAAACAAACAAACAAACAGGCAAAATGTCTAAAAAGTAGCTTAACGTGATCAGCAAAAAATTTCAAGCTAACCTGTGTCATTTTTTTTCCGATATCTTGCATTTACAGATTTTTTATCTCCACAGTTTTATTATATGTATAGATTATGAAGATGCCGCGGCGCCTAACGCAGTTGGCACGGATGATTTTGATACATTTAAAAATTTTTATACCTTGTATGTACTAATTAAAAACAGTACTTCATTATTTTAATTAAATTTTGTATTGTAGCATTTGATTAAGTTAGTTATTCCAGTTTTTGGAGTTATTATTATTACCAAACCAATGTGTTAGAATTCAAAAAATTTGGTCCACACGTGACCGGTATCAGGAGTAGGTACCTAGTTTCATAGGATGCTATTGAATTCAATTACACCCAGTATATAGATCATCGAAATTCTACTACTTATTTCACTATTAATATCACATCATGAGCCAGAAAATTGAATAAATGTCCTTAAAAATAACTTACGATTGACCCTAAAAGATGTTCAAAGTTTGATGTTATGATCAAACAACAAGAGTGGGTAACCTACCGATAAACCTTTCTTAGTTGGAGTTTTAACTCGCGGTGATATTTTTCTCATAAGTACCTAATCATCATCATCATCATCAACAGCCTGAAGACGTCCACTGCTGAACATAGGCCTCCCCCAGGGAACGCCACTTAGAGCGGCTGCTCGCCTCCTGCATCCATCGGCTCCCCGCGGCTTTCACCAGGTCGTCGGTCCACCTTGTGGGGGGCCGGCCTACGCTGCGTACCTAATACCTATATGTAAACATCTTTTTAGGTGACGTTGAAAGTACTAAGCCGAAGAGCGTGAATCTTGCACTTGAGACAGTCCTAGCATTCGACCACAAAGACAGCTCAGCCAACGTCAAGTTCATTGATGACGTACAGAACTTTTTAACTAAAGTAAGAAAAGCTGTAATTAAAGTACCACAACGAAGACGTTACAAAGCAGACAAATTCAAATTTACTGATTTCATAAAACAACTGATAGAAGTACTCAGATCTTATGATAACGACGATTTGGAAGATGTTGCGGCTGTTGTAGACGATGAAATAAGAAAATATCATTATAAAGGATGCAAATTTTACGAATTGGTCGAAGATTCCAATTTTCGGAGATTTGTTGCAAATAAATTAGACATGGTCAGAAAGAAACCAGCCAAACAAATAAGGAGAAATTTAGAAAGAGTGTTGCAAACTTTAGAGGACGCCAATTTTAATACTCGTTACGAAGAAATACTTGATTTCATAAACTCCCTGTACTCGCGTGAGGACGGCAAAGAATTTGAAGGAATATTGGAAAATTTCCAAAGCTATAAAATGAAATCCAAACGATCTAATATGGATTTGATACATTTAGTCAAAGATATTATCAGAGATAAGATTTTAGATCACTACTCCAGTTTAAACTTGAACACCAGACGTGAATTTAAGTTCAAGATAGAAACGTTTTGGAACCACAAAAAGGAGAAGACAAGATTTGGTCACAGATTATGGAAGATACAATATCCGAAAGCGGATAAAATAATTGAAAACCCAGATAAACAGCTCGATAGTGATGAATCAAAGGATGAACTACATAACAGTGAAGAATTAGTAACACTCACACAGCATAAATATAAACAAACTACTAAAACGGATAAAAAAGCGGCTAGAAATATGAAAAAGGATAAACAGGGCCGTGATAAAAGCGAAACCGATGGGCACGACTACTTTGATATGAAAGCTTCGAATGAAGGAGAGGACGAACAGGAGAGTGAATATAAAGAGAAACCAAAAACTACAGGAAAAGTTCCAAAATTATCTCTTAAAAAATATGTTAAAAAAAATCATAAGAAAAAATATTCAATAACCACAGAAGAAAATGAAAGCGGAGAAGACGAGGATGTCAAAGTTACACGACCGATTGAATCAGAAAACGAAGCCAGTCTGTATTTAATAGACGTAATAAAAAAAGTAACAGAACCAGTAGAAGCTGATAGAAGCGGAGATAGCAGCGATTATAATAAAAATGTTTTTAAAACCGACAACATTGCCAAAAATAAACATAATAAAAAACATAAGATGGCTACAGAAATGTTTATTAATCTAGATAGTGAAGAATTCGCCAGACCTCTAAGTGGTAGACATGATAATGAAAGAGATGGCATAGCAAAGAGTAAAAAGAAACATAATAACAAAAAACCCAAGTTTATCTCTTTGTACCCAGAAACAATCAAACCAACAACAAAGAAAAGAAGATTTAAAATAGAATCTACAACTAGAGCGAGTAGACTTAGAGTGCATACCATGTGGCAAGAAAACATTTACAAGCCAAAAAACAAAATAGTTAAAGTAACTGATGCAACACCAGAAAATCCCATTGAAATAAGCGTACATCGCACCGATATTGCACCAAGCGCGTACAGATCAAAGATACGATATAGCAAGAACGACGACAAAAATATTAAAAGTTTCATGACAAAACCTAAAGACAATGAGTACATAGAAAATCATGACATAAATATCAAGCTTAATGGTAAATCATTATATTATGTTAAACCAGAAAATGTAGACAAGGTAGATAAAATAAAAGGTGACAATAACCAGTTTGTAAAATCGATATATGCAAGTGTTGAAAGAGACCATCAACTAAATTTCATATTATCGACACGGAAGACCACTGGGTAAGACTTTTTTATATTCACCTATTAACTGATTTATATAATTATAAACTGCACTTCACGTCAGTCCTTGAGAACAGTTAAGTACTAAATAAGAATAATATTGATTATTGCACCCCCATTCATAGACGCCACACACAACGCCAATCTCCAGCACCAGTACGTAACCTCCAAGAGCATAGAAGCTGAACACCTTCTAGCTTATGCAGTCAGAGGAGTGCCAGGGATTAGGACCCGCGGTGTGGCTCTCTTCATGGAAGGTAACAAAGAGAGATTCGGAATGAGCTTTTGCTTAGCCTCGAAGCCCCCGAACAAGAAACGAGCCCGTTTGTCACCTGGATTAGCAAGTCTGCTCAACGGAAGTACTTCCAAAGTCACAATGAAGCGGAAAGCGTACGATGCTATGCCGGTGCTGGAGGTCCTGGGCCACCGCTGCCGATTAGTGCGATCGAAAAACAAAACGATTGCACTGTTCGAATGGACGGCCCAGACGCCTTTTGCACAGGTAAGCTCGCTGCTTACAAAGCTGAGTGATTGTACAGACGGCACCCCCCGGGTAATAAGCATAGACGCGATGGTGGTCGAACATTTTACTGGAGAAACCGCAGACCGGCTAGGTTGCATAAAGGCCTCTGAACATCATGAGGTCGTCGTGTACGAGGACAGGGGAGAAAACTTAAGTTATCTTAGGACTCCCACACACGACCGTATAAATGCAACAGATAGCTGGGGGCATCCCGTCCCATGTGCGACCGCCATAAGTGGTTCGGAGAGAGTTCAGCAGAAAGCAAAGCCGAGGAAGCCGCATCACGCCGGAGCGATGGTCGACAGGAAGGCCAAGGCCCTTTTTTTTTTTTTTTGTTGTCGAGGGGGAAATTTTTCAAAGATACCCGGCTGCAATGGGGCTGTAGCCGGGTTATGTGAGATTTCCACTCACTAAAACCCCCCCGGTGGCCTACCTCGGTGCATAGCAGAGGGCTCCGGAATCTCCTACGGAACGCACCGGTGCCCTCCTCGCACTTGCCAAAGCACATCCGTGGGGTGACTGATGGTCAGTCACCCCCTAAGCCTCATGGCGCTAACGTGATGCACGCCACATGCGTCACTGTCCTTCCGGGACTCATTTGGGTGGATTGTTGGAGTCCCCATTCCAACCATCCGAGAGTCGAAAAGTCCCCCTTCTAAGTAAGGGAACAAAGGCAGCCCCTTCATGGGGCAGACGGCACGGAGTGGCTGTTACCAGCACTCCGGCGTCGTCTTCTCGGCCCTCTCCCGATCTCGCTCCGCGGTCTCCTTTTGAGTCATTATGCACTCACAAAAGGAGACCACCTCCTGCCACTTACTTTCATCTGCCAGCATAGCTGCCACTACGCTTGGCAGAGAAAGTTCGACTCCAATTTTGTTTGCCAGGACCCGCCGCTCTGTGCTCCACGCTGGGCACTCCTCAAGCGTGTGCTGTGCGGAATCCTGACCATCTCCACAATGGTGACATTGGGGTGTTGCTTCCCTTCCGATTCTGTTCAGGTACTCACCGAAACAACCATGCCCAGTAAGCACCTGAGTCAGTCGGAATGTCACCGTCATCCGCCTCTTCCGCCTCTGCCAGGCTTCAAAGACCGGCAGGATAGCACCAACAACCCGTTGGCGCGTGTACCGCGGCTCTTGGAGCCGCTGCCGCCATTGTCTTAAAGCACGTTGGTGCTCCCGCCCTCTAAAGGCCAAGGCCCTATCTCAACTTTCCTTACGGCGTTCAGCGTAGCAGCGCAAAGCTTGTTCCGGGTCTCACCTCAAAAAGAGCCATCCCCAGAAAAGCAGTCTCCTAGGGCAGCGCCGCCGCCACAGCAGGCAGCCCGGACGAGAGCCGACATGGGACAGGTTAGTCCGCCCCGTTATATCTTGGCCTTGGAGCCACCAGACCATGCCAGAAACGCATTTCTCGAGTTTCTTGCCATCACGAGAGCGACTAAGGTAGTCAATCTCAGGAACTGCGAAAACATCTTGCAGTCCTTTAGGCAGGGAAACGAAGGCCTCTTAAAGGAGGAGGCCGATGCAGCCATATATAACAACGACACCTCCCTCGTGATCAAGGGAACGATGGAGGGTCGATATATGGCAGCATATTGTTCTGGAAGTGGTTTTGTGGCTCTAGATGAGAGCGAAACGGAGCGGACCGGAAAGCCGAAGTATGAGGCACCACCGAACGACCCCATCGTGGTCACCGCCCGGTGTACCAAGATAATGTTAGATGATAGGATCCTAGAAGAGATTTGAATATCTTCTTAAATAATAAAGTAGATAGTTCTGAGTTACTTAACAAAATTTCCCTTCGTACTCCAACATTTAATTCACGCCATACGCCACTTCTTTCTGTTCCGTTAGCCAGGACAAATTACAAGCAAAATACTTTCTTCTGGAGAACATCTTCATTTCTTAATGACCATTTAAAGACTAATAGTGATATTGACGTTTTCTTTGATGGGGTGCGTTCTATAAGGCAAAAACTGGCAGCTGATTTCTTCGGTTCTCAAACTTAGATGTATTGTTTCATTTAATTACATTATCGGTAGGTTTATTTATCTGCTTCATGTTGACTTCTCTATCTACTACGGATTTCTTGTATATGCTTTTTCTATAGGTGGAAACTTGTAATTGGCCTAGTTTATTTTCTACTAGCTTTTGCCCGCGGCTTCGCACGCTTGTGTTGTTATTTTTACGCTATAGTCAAATAATAGATCAAGCATTTCGTACCAAACAACAAAATCCACTAAATCTTTTCGAAGCTGAGCACAGTATTAGCATAGGTATAGGTATTTAAACGCAAGTATAGCCGTGAGTGGAAGC
Organism: Ennomos erosarius; assembly: GCA_963580505.1. Lineage (NCBI taxonomy): Eukaryota > Metazoa > Arthropoda > Insecta > Lepidoptera > Geometridae > Ennomos > Ennomos erosarius. The sequence continues at coordinate 1,534,215 of OY757006.1, read as the reverse complement.
TATTTAAGCCATTACCTAAAATTAAATGTTTTGAGTCTAATATAGATTTATAACAGTAAAAGAAGTTTCAAACAAAAAACTACAATTTTATAAGTACCTCTTCATATTACAACAAAAAGAAATCATTATCACTTCACTCAGGTCTTTAACAGAAGTTTCAGTAAGTTTTTTTAGGTAGTAGTTACCTAAGCAGGCAGGTACAGTTTAGAAAATATGAAAGAATCACACACGATGATGCTGTTTTGCTCAGTTTTACATATTATCCGCGCGCTTTTTGTTCCATTTACCACATTTTTTTACCTTCTTAAGTTTGGCTCCATACGAATTGAGTACTTACACTTACCCAGTGTCAATAATAAGTTTATAAATTGCTGGAGATATGCATTTACCTGTACGATGCGTACATAATTAATTTTCTTAATACTAATTAGGAATTACAAATACTAAACCACCACTCCTTAAAGAATCGACAGTTATAATTATTATTATGTCCACTTATTTCCACGCTGTCTCATTCCCACTGCACTTTCAACATACCTACCTACTACCTAGTGATGAAAGCGAGGAAGTAGGTTAAATCATCATTACATAATTATTCTTCTTCTTTCTTAGATTATGGCTCCACACATAGTGTATTTAGCCAGTGTCAAGTATTGTAATTTTTCATCGTTATAGAATATTTCACGTAAGTCAAGTCATAGTTATAGTCCAGTCTAAGTCAGGTAGTCAAAGTCCAGTCTAAGTCATCTTCTAGTAAAGTGGTGGCAACTTTACTAGAAGCTTCTATGGAATTTTGGAAGCAACACGAAAAACCACGTTTCACCACATTATATCACTTGTCCTCACTCATGCTCGTAGTTCAGCACATAATGCGTAAAACGCCACCAATTTTAAACATTAACACTGGAAAAAGCACAAGTTTTGATAAATAATACAATGCAACTACGTGAACTTTTCCGCGTTCCCGCCAAAACTCACCTACTTACTTAGTTATAGAAGGCTCGTAAAAAAGTATTGTTGACGAAAGTTTAAGATACCTATTATTACTTACACCCAAAGATAGTTAATTACCTACTATAACTATAACCTTCTTGAAGTAACCGAGTAATCAAACATTTTTTGCTCCCGTGTTTTATTTAAAAGCCCACAGATCTAAAATATTTTAACTATTAAAAACTTATATCAACATGCAAGAAGAAGAAGAAGAACAAATCAAAACCAGTCAAAAACGAACTTTACGCGCCATGTTGTTGTTAATTCGAGAATACAATTGCCATAATGAATACCTACATATTATTATATCTAAGTATATACCCTTTTTAAATATTTTTCATAAAATATTTCGTATCATTCATTGGTTTACAAATAATAGCAAGCACTCCGTCTTACTTTAATGCCAAAATAAAAAAGGTTTTAAAATGCGTAGCAATGGTAAGGGTCTATAACTGAAGTAGCTATAAGTACTACAGGGAGTCTAGCAAAGATACCAACCACTAACGCTAACGCCAAATGCTAACTCCAAAACTGTATTGAAATGACATTAGCTGTGGAAAAGTAAGCGATTTCCAAAATGTCATCCTAGTACATTTTGGAGTTAGCGTTAGTGCTTGGTATCACTATACAATACCTACCACTAACGCTAACGCCAAACGCTAACTCCAAAATGTACTGAAATGACATTTCTGAAATCGCTTATTTTTCCGCAGCGAATGTCATTTCAATAAATTTTTGGAGTTAGCGTGAGGCGTTAGCGTTAGTGGTTAGTATCTTTGCTAGACCCCCAGGTACCTTAAAACTTCCTTGGGGTTGATCCAGAATTTAGCAGTAGCGCAAAAATAATTTTATCTACCTAATTATAATGGTAACGTGAAGTAAGTTTATCTAAATAATACATTTGCCAATGTAGGGGCTCAGAATGCTAACGCAGCTGAAATTCTTCCACGCGGCGAACGCGCCGCTCTGGCCTCCTCAGTCGTCTCTCCACCAGTACCGCGTCATGTAGTTTATTTATATTAATAGTTTCTTTTACCAATATGTATTTTTACCGTTTCAATTATATATTTATTTGTTCCCAAACCTCGTTGTTTACTTGGAGTCCACCGCACCATGAATAGGAACACGTATGAGTATGAAGACCTTTTACGCCACAGTGGTGACCACCGTCGTTTTTATGGTGCGGTTCGGAACTCAGGAACGCGTGTGTGATGAACTTTGAACCCGGTAGAGTGCAGCGCAGTTTTTACGACACGGGTTCAGATGACGTGGCGAGAGGCGATTCCCCGTCGATTATTTGCGACCCTCGACGGGTAAAGAAGATCTACCAGCGCAGATTCAGCATGCTGTCCAGTAGCATTTATGAAAAGTCAATCAACGTGGAACAAAGGAGGCAACCAGGATCGACGTATATCTTTTATCTCTGGGCTACGTAGCTACTCTGATCACGCGAGTAGTCCATGGTGAGAGTATGCCATCGAACTAAATCATCATTCGCCAGCAGCCGATGGTTATAAGAAGCCAGAGACACCTGAGGTGCCAGCGCTGTCGAGGTATCCAGGCTGGACCTGCAGGTACGTTCACCCGAGGTTGGTCTCACCGTCCGAGGAAGATACCGGAGGTGAAGCAGAGTGTAGACTTGGAGGGATCGCTCAGTCTCGCTTTACCATTGCCGAGTGACTGGTTTCAGCGGAAAGAAGCTGCACATCAATGGGACATGTGAGCTTAGTTCCGGCTTACGCTGGGAATGAAGAGAAGTTCGTGATGTGATTGGTGAAAAAATGTCGCTATCGTGTTAATGTTCAGTGATGAGTGAATTAGATTTGTCCGGGTAATTATTTTTTGTATTAAATTTCAGCGCTTTATAGAATTTTGGTAGATCGATATTTATGTAGAATTTGTTTTGTATGTAAGTATGTACCTATTTTGTTGTGATATTTATTGTATTAACATGTTTAAAAAAGTTTTATTTTGTGTAGTATATGTTCGTATTATGGTTTTATATAATGTATGTTTTCTTGTGTTCCGTTTGTGTTTTATTGCTAAAATGTCTAATTTCAAACTTTGACTACGACATTCACTGTAAAATTAAAATGGTTATATTTTGCAAATAGGTCAGTGAATGTCGTACGATATGTAATGTGATCCGAATGTACGTTGAACCTAGAACTTGTTGTCAGCATTAGGTATTCATTCCGTGCAATGTTGACTTTTGTGTTTTCTTTGGTTTGTTATTACTTTGTACTATTAGAAGAGATAATTTTGACAGCCCGAAAATTTTTGTAAAAAATTTTTTTTTGAAGAAGGGGATGACTGTAGGGGCTCAGAATGCTAACGCAGCTGAAATTCTTCCACGCGGCGAACGCGCCGCTCTGGCCTCCTCAGTCGTCTCTCCACCAGTACCGCGTCATGTAGTTTATTTATATTAATAGTTTCTTTTACCAATATGTATTTTTACCGTTCCAATTATATATTTATTTGTTCCTGATAATCGTTTCCTTGGAGTCCCCCGCACCATAGATAGGAACACGCCCGAGTATGCCAGGCAAGACCATCACGCCACAGCCAATAAAGAACATTTCTCCCGCCAAAACCCTATAAATCAAAAACTTGAATAAAAATGTTAATTATAATTAAGCAAGCTTCAATATTGGCTAAGTAAGATAATCGCGTGAAGCCTTATGAATGATTATAAAAAGTCTAAGAACCTACCCTTTTAAACAGTTTTCATAAAATACTTCCTATCATTGGCTAAATAAAATTTTTGTCTAATGCCAAAATAAAAAAGGTTATACAATGCGTAGCAAAAGCAAGGGTCAATAAATTAAGTACCTATAGGCACAGATTACTGAATAAGTTACTACTATAGGTTGAGCTGTAGGTACTATAAATACAAATTAAATACTTATTTCGAATGGTAACGCGTAGTACATTTTTGAAAACTAATACATAATACCATATTGCCAATAAAGAATTTTGCCCTCGCCAGAACCCAATAAATCGAAAACATGAATAATAATTTTAGTTATGTTTCAATATTGGCTAAATATGATATCGCGTGAAGCCTTAAAACTTATAATAAAAAGTCTAAGAAGTTCTTAGTTTCGAAATTCCTTGTTCTCTTTGTCGTGCTCATATTCAAGAAGGTTCTCATACCTATCCTCTTTTTTAGTTTGGACCACAGATAAACGAAAAAACTATCTTTAGTAATACCACAGATTAGAGAAAAAAAATACATATGACTTCCTTGATTGTTTTTCTCTAATCTGCACTGCATCGAGTAATCGCGTCGCGCGATGTATTTCGCCGTAGCCCGAAAAGTGTGATACGCTGCCGGTAATGCAGGCGCGCCAATTGTTATTTACTGTTTTTTGTCTTTTAAGTTACAAATAAAAACATGCATTAAATTATTTCCTTATTGCTTAGTGCAGTGAGGATTGTTCTGAATGAAATAAAAATGATTGGGGTTCCGTAAATCCTTATTACTAAACCTCCGCTCTCCGTCTGTCTGTCCATCAGACACCAGGTGATAGTTAGACAGTTGAATTTTTCACAGATGATATATTTCTGTTGCCACTATAACAACCGTGATCCGTATTCAAAGGGACAGATAACAGACAAATAAAAAAAAAATTAGTTATACTTCTTATTGATAAGGAATTATAAATTAAAACCTAACTACCTAAAACTATTAAAATTTATTTTTGTAATCGCAAATAATACTCTCACATCTCACAGTTTGTAAAACATATTTATTCGCCGACATGCAATATAACGCTACTGCTTCCTCCATTTTATTTAGCCCACGTCGGTCGCGCAGCAGGCAAACAAATTGACTAAGTGTCCGGGTTGGGGCGCTACAAAAACATCGAGGATAGTCAACAGAGATGTTTTTGCGCGTCAACTCAACAGCGAAGGTTTGGGCGTATATGAAGCCGCGCCATAATAGTAACAGAGTTTTTTTTCTTTAATCTGTGCATCCGGATAAACTCGAGATAATATTACCGTCAGTAGCACAGAGCACATTTTTTTTCTCTCATCTATGATTAGTAGCCAAAACAAAACTTTTTGACACTGGCTAAATACCTTCACTATGTGTGGACCAAAATATAAGAAAAAAAAATTTACCTTGAAGTCTTGAAGCGGCCATCTTGTGAAAATCCCGTTCCGTTTCATAATGAAATCTTAATCATTTTCACAAAAAAAAATTTACAATATTTAAAATTTAATATATCCTATGTTGTGCGCCGGGTTTTTCTAAGCCTATTATTGAAAACCGCATGAAAATCCGTTCAGTATTTTCGGAGTTGTGCCGTAACAAACAAACAAACAAACAAACAAACAAACAAACAAACAGACAAAATGTCTAAAAAGTAGCTTAACGTGATCAGCAAAAAATTTCAAGCTAACCTGTGTCATTTTTTTTCGATATATTGCACTTACAGATTTTTCTATCTCTACAGTTTTATTATATGTATAGATAGATATAGATAATTATGTTACTTTCTATTGTTTATTTGGCTGTAAGTTTTCTTATGATGAAATAAATAAATAAATAAATAGCAATGGCTAAAACGATTGAAAGGAGCCCTGGAGTCGATGCAAAGTCTTGGGAAAATTGGGAGGTACCTAAGATTCGATGGGTCTACGGGGTTCCTGGGTGTGGGAAGACAACATGGGTGGTCAGGCACTTCGACGTGGACAAAGACGTGATCATCACCACAACAACTGAAGCAGCCAAAGACTTGAGGGAGAAGCTAGCGCACCGCATAGGTGACTTGGTGAAAACCAAAGTGCGCACCACGGCTTCTGTACTCGTAAATGGCATCCGAAGGGGTCAGAGCAACGTTCGCCTTATAGTAGACGAAGCTCTTATGAACCACTTTGGGGCCATTGTAATGGCTGCACGGCTGGCTGGTGCTCGCGAGGTAGTCCTTATCGGAGACGTCAACCAGTTACCTTATATCGACAGAGAGAACCTCTTCGAGATACAATCGCCCAAACCTGGTGGCCACCATCAACCAGGAGTTGTTATGCACACATAGGAATCCCATGGATGTCGCTTACGCGCTGTGAGAAATATACTCTGGTATATATTCCTCGGCCCCACGTGTCAAGTCCCTGGAGCAGAGAAGGTACAGAGGTGCGCAAATATCCAGCACCCTCCCCAACACCCTATTCCTAGTACACACTCAGGAAGAAAAGGAGACCCTATCCAACAAGGGTTATGGCGGAGGCACGGGATCGCGCATCCTCACCATCCATGAAGCACAGGGACAGACATACGAGTCGGTCATCGTCATCAAGACTAAGGGCAAGATGAGACTGCACGAGAGCGTTCCGCACGCGGTGGTTGTAGTCTCGCGGCACACCGGGACTTTCGTTTACTACGCCGACGATGAGGAAGACGCCATCAGCCGTTTCGTGCAGCGTGCGATGGCTGCATCACCGAGGGCCATCCGCGAGTACAACTTGCAGATGGCCATCAAAGATCGAAACGTGGCGGTAACAGAAGTCCTGGTCCGGGAGGAGAAGGCGGATTAACAACGACATGTACGAGCGGGATCATTGACGGACTCAAAAGAGCCTGTCAATTATCCCGCTCCTATGATTATTGTGTGTACCGGGAGCACTCACGCTCACTAAAAAGCTTCTTCTTGCGGCGGCGTCGTGCGTCGGGTCGTCCTCTTCCCTCAAAAATGGTTGAGGAGGGCGATGGTTGGCGCATGCGTCAAGCTCGTGAACGGGCGCTGCTTGCGGGAGCTGGTCTGCTCGCGGTGTATGCAGAAATTGAAAAAAAAAAAAAATAAAAAAAAAATAGGTTAAGTATTTAATTGTCCTCTCGTGTATGATATTTGTTCAATAAAATAAAAAATAAATAAATAACAATAAATGATAAATTAACAAAGAGCACGGACCCAGGTGTCTGTGGTAAAGCAGATTTAATAAAAAAAAAAAAAAAGAATAATATTCTATCTATTCTATCTTATAATCCTACATCTACAAGATAACTAGCCGAAAACAAAGTGATTACAATAAAATTAGACTAATAATAATAAAAATTTACTTCCAGAGACCATGATCAACGATCTAATAATTTTACCCATAAAAGCATGAATGTGGTACCAGAAGAGTTTCCTAATACTACTCCTGATGACCAAAGAGTTGAAAAATCCAAAGAAAAAGGTACAACCACCTACCAATATCCAATAGTAAAAAAATCAATGAACTTAAATTTCGACAATGTTCGAAAAAGACAAAAATTGCGATTAAGATCTACAGAAGAAGATACATACAACACCTCAGGTGAAAATGATAAGGAAATAGCATTCCACTCTTCCGACATAAATACAAGAAAAGAAACAGTTGAAAAGTCTTCGGAAGGTAATACGTATACCACAAAACATAACAAAAATGCTAACAGTTCTAACAAAACTAAATCATACGCCGCCACCAAACGAGAAACAGTTACAGAAGAAGACTTTAACCTTTTCCCAGAAAGATCCACATTAAATGTTCCGACAGAACAAAAATTATACACTAGCACCGAAAAAGAAATAGTCGACGAATCTGACAAAGATTCTGACACTCCTCTACAATACAATCATCACGAAACAGTAGAAAATTCTACGGAAGAAGATTTATCCTTTGATAATGTAAAGCAAAAAAATATAACAGAATCTAAGGAAGAACACGAAATACATACTACCAAAAAAACAACTAGAACAGTTGACCCAGATACAGAAGATGAATTAAATATTACTTCAAAAGAAAATAAGAGTATAGAAATATCTACAGAAGAAGACAAACAAGATGAAAAAACATACACTACTTCGAACAGAGAAATAATAGTAGAACATTTTCCAGGAATAGAAAATGTCACGTCCATCTCTTCCACCACCATCGCAAGTTTAAATAAAGATGCAACAAGCCAAAACTCTGAAGAAGAATTATTGTCTTTCAGCCAAAATGAGAAAACATTACATAGTAACAAAAATGATGAGACCAAAAATTCAGCAGATATAGGAGCACCCACTACAGATAAAGTCGTTGAAAACATACGTGTCGATCTAAATAGATTAAAACTAACGAAAGCAAAAGAAGATAATGTATTAGCTGGTATTAAACTTAATAACCCGATAATGAGAGCTTCAAGCGAGAAAGAAGAAGGCATATCTATAGAAAGCTACGAAGTAAAAAAATCCTTTAGAAAAAGTAATGGCGGCGACATAAATTATGAAAGCGGTATTAAAGTAGACCTAAATTCGAATAAATACTTTCTGCCGTTAGAATTCAGGGTAACTACTACCACCACACCTAAAAGAGTTGGGACAACTAATACTACTACAGCTAGACAAACGAAAGAAGAAAAGACTAGCACCAGGAATGGAAATAACAAGCACCATATACAATCAATACCAACCAGTAGCCATGCTCAAGAAACGTCAAAGACTAAAATCATGGGCAAATCGGAAACTGCTACAACCTCCAGTAGATTCGACTACATCCCATCGAAAATTACAAAAATCTCTCGAGAAACTAAGACAGAATCAGAAGGACGAGCTGACAACAAAATGGATACCACTGCGCTCGCAAACAAAAAAGTCAATACTGTAGAAACGGTAGATGCCGAGCTAGAACAGTTATTTGAAAAGTACAACGTAGCTCCACCAGCAGGTGCTAATTACTCGGTGCCTTTAATTGATTTAGCACCTATTTTAGGCGATATGAAACAAACAACGCAAGGCATTGACTTGCACGCTTACTTAGCTGGTTCTTCTACGCCAAAAGGGTTTTTGGAAGCAGCTGCAAAAGAAATCAATATTCAGAAAGCTGAAGCTAATAACGAAGCGAAAGTTAACAAAGACATGTACAAGTTGTTCGGTAGTACCGTGACTCTGAAGGAACCGCCAGAGGCGAAGGGTCAATGGAAATCGACCACGCGAATTTTTTTTACGGATCCTTTCGAAGATATGGATAACGCGTTAGATATGTTGCAGTGAACTGAAATAAAATGAAACTGGTATATAAACATAGACCATTGTGTATCGAGTATGAAATTCAAATTCTGTACCTATACCTAGATAGGTATAGGTACAGAATTTGAATTTCATACATCGAGAGACTACTAGTAGGTACTAGTAGTCTCTGCCTACTATAAGTAGGTACCGACCTAGTGTATTTTTAACAAAACCATAATTTTTCACTAGAGTAATTTTCATGGATGAAATCTTAACTTGATAAACAATTATAAAAATTACTTACCGTCCATCGCATATTATAATAATCGAACTTTTTTATCACTTTGAGAATACAATTTACGCGTACCTGTAACTTTTAAACGGCTAAGTTAAAGAAACATAGCCAAGCAATTAATAGCAATGTGAACAAAACCGCTTCGGAGCAAAATGTATAAAACGCAAAATGTACAATACGCAGACACTACTAGGTCAATCTTTGTGGGACTAGTATTATTTCTATTCCACGTGTAACATACAAAGACATCACCAGGCCCTAGCACGAACATTTACGCGCAAGTGTAACGTTAACGTAAGGCAGTTGTATGGGGCGCTGATCAAATGCCATACAACTGGCTTACGTTAACTTTACACTTACACCCGCGTAAATGTTCGTGCTAGGCCTACAGGGGTTTCTCACAACCTACCTATGATACGTTACTGATAATAGGTACAAAATGAAACCAATATTGTTGTTAATACAATTTATTACTAAACCGACTACAAATACTTCAAAAACTTTGTAGAAAATTGGAAAACTCTCAAACAGCTACATTGGGTATAAAACACTATACATAGAGCTAAGTATAAAATTATAATAAATAATCAGAAATCACAAAGTTTTGTAGCAGTCCTAAGCTAAATAAAATGTCCGACAATAAACTTGTCTATTATTGACCGAGCGAACGAAGTGAGCGAAAGTCTGCTTCAACTTGCCAAAATTTGCTTTCGTCTGTCCGGATGTACGTACTCGCGTACAGGTCGCAATTTTCAACGAATCTTGATGACACAGGTTCTACAGGTCCAGGGAATTTTTTAGCCGTGGGCGATTTTTAGGGGTATTTGCTCCAAAAAGAGGGAGGTTTGCTGCGGCACCATTTAGGAGCTGATTTTGATAATATTTGGTAGAAATAGTGGGTATTCAATTCTAAATAAGTATTTCGAATATGAGAAAAATCGGTCAAGAGATTGTCGAAATATAAGGTGCTTAGTCCTCAGTTCAGGACGGGTCGGTACCTCGGTATTGTAAGGTTTGATTTTGAAAGTATATAATTACTCAATTAGTTAGACGACTTTTACATAGATGGCACATTGCTTCCACCCCAATGTCTAAATCGTGGTCACAAGATTTTCCGGAATCATCTGAGTTCGGGACATATTTTCCGCTAAAGCTGTCAAGTTAGCAACCACAGAATACATAGTGGTAGCAACAGCAAAAAAAACCTAACGATATGAAAATAAAATTACAATATCACACATCATGGCGCGTGGTGGTGGCAAAAACCGTTTTGTGTGTGTTACTGTCACGATTAAATGTATTTTCTTTCTTTCTTTCTTTCTTTCTTTTTTTCTCGCGAGGTCTACATTTCGCAGAACAATTAGTTTTAGATTGAAAGTTCGAAATCATTGTCCGAAAACCATGACTGGACATTTTGCTTCGTCCTTAAGTTTTTAAAGGCATATTTACTTCGAACCATTATTTTTGTCGGACAAATCTCAACTGACATTTCGCTTCGTCAGTCATTAAGGTTTTACAGTCTCATTAATAAACTTGGAGTAGCTTTAGATTAGTTACGCAAACATTTGCCCTATTTGTCATTCGAATATTGAACTCGATCGACAAAGACAAAAGGTGGTTTAGGTGGTTCGTTCTCATTTTTACTTACAATTCGCTTCTTTCATTCAAGAAATGTTTTATTGTTAGTCAAACGTCAAAGCTTGTCTAATTATACACAAATTTATTGTCGGACATTAAAATAAATTTTATAAGTAACGCGTGTAAATATTTCATATCATAAAATTGCTTCAATACCTAAAGTCTAACATGGGGAAACTAGCTGATATACGAGTACTTTTAATACTAAAACTAAACTACAGAATGAGTCATTAAGACGGGTCAGTATAAGTCATTAAGGTGGGTCAGGATAAGTCATTAGGGTGGGTCAGGATAAGTCATTAGGGTGGGTCAGTACGAGTCACTAACGGTCGATTTTAACAAAGTAGAATAAGGTTATTCCAAGTATAACTTTCCGAGAATAATCGAGTAACACGTATATTATACTTTTATACCATCAATTTTGAAGCTTATTCGTTGGATACAATCAGAAACGCGTCTTTTTAATTGCCATTTCATTTGTCAACCAGCTGTATCCGGGAATAACAAATAGCGTTATACTTGAAAAAAAAATTATTCTACTTCGGTAAAATCGGGCCTAACCTGGGTAAGTGTGAGTTTTAAGACCAGTCAATATAAGCATGGGGTCCCATCAGGTACAAACGAAAAATAGCCCGAACTTGAAAAAAATGTAGTGATCGTGTCTAGAGAGTTACTAGTTAGTGTATTCATTTGGCCCAATACTTCCCCAACACGCAATAAATGTCGCTTGATAATCTTGCGTTATGCAGAAATAAAATAATTCGTAAAATAGCCCGCGTTATTCCGTTGTATGGGATGAGGCATCTGTACTGTAGGTGTTATATTATCTGGGATAATACAGAGAATGATTAAGTTGGATCAGTACGGTCACACGTCAAGTTTAACAAGTCTCTAGCAACGAACTTTTGATTCCTGATGGCAGTTTTTTTAACCGACTCATCTAAATAACTCAACCTGTATGTAATAGAATAATTGGAAATATTTGACCCGTGTTCTAATATCAGGGTCAATCGAATCTGAATCTTACGACGATCGCTATAACGTCTAATTTCTGTAGCAAATTACAAAAACCTAAGTTTAGATTTTATTTCATTATTGATTTCATTTCGAATCAATCTACCAATCAAAGTTGGTCTTTTACAAAAATAAATATTTTTGGAGCTGTGTTTTTTATTTGCTGGTCTCTACAGAACTTTACATGCTTTCTTCTATTTCAAAAGGTCCCTATAGATCTTTCACAGTGTCAACCCTTATAACATTTTTATGACATCCATAGTTGTCAAAAACCGCATTAAACATTCTTGCAATTTTTTAGTTCAATTTTTAATTTTTGTAAAAGACCTACTTATTACTATTATTATTATTATTTTACTTTTTTCATAAAAACTTTATAATTATAATACTTCGTTATAATATGCATGTCTAACTATAATTAAGTTTATAAATATAAAATAGCAGTTAAATACAAACACTGATACATTTGAAATTATGCTGCCGATTTATGAGAATCGCATGAAAAAACTCAAACTAGATATTATTTTAGCTGAAATTAATAATTAATCAATTAATATTTTTATGATGGTAAATGCAAATTATGATCATTAATAAAAATAAAAACGACGTTTTTCAAGAATTTTGTAAATATGTATGTATGGCGTGACGAGCTAGCCGTTTGCCTGATGTTAAGCGTCAGATAACCGTTGCGGTGGCACTCGGAACTGAAATTGTGAAGTTTCACATCTCACTGCACCGCACATATTTGTTCAAGTTCCAATAAATATACTTAACTTATCTATATAAATAAAAAAATTAAAAACCATTATACTAAGAGCATTACATTACAAGTTAAACGAAAACAAGAATATTTAAAAAGTTACACCGACTCGTTAGTTCGCGGTTTCGAAATAGATGTCGCTGATATAAATTACTTATAGTTGCCGTTTTCATCACATTTACGGTACTTACAACTTTATTCAAAGTTAAAAAATGTCTTAAAAGCCAATAATTGAAGTATTTTTAGGGTTCCGTACCCAAAGGGTAAAGAGAACTCTATTACTAAGGCTCCTGTATGTCTGTTACCAGGCTGTATATCAAGTACAGTGATAGTTAGACAGTTAAAATTTTACCAGATGATGTATTTCTGTTGCCGCCATAACAACAAATACTAAAAAACAGAATAAATAAATATTTAACTGGGCTCTCATACAACAATACATGATTTTTTTGCACATTATGGTACGGAACCCTTCGTGCCAGAGACCAACTCTCACTTGGCCAAAAAAACATTTCAATTGAAAAAAGTAATTTCGTTACTGTCATGTTTTGTTATTTTTTAATATTACATGACACAATTCATTACCAAACAAAAATTAATAATGATCTAAGAATTTTTTTAGTTTTTTTTTCTGAGGGTACTTTCGAAATCGAAAAGGACTTTACTTTGATGGTTAGCGCTGCTCAATAACTTTTTAAATATTAGTTATATATACCAAAATTTGGCTGCCTCAATCATACAAAAGTGGGCTTCAATCTTTCATAATCCCGCGCCATTTGCGACACAATTTTAAAGGTAGCTAATTACATATCGTTCTCTCACTCTTACTACTATCTCGGGAGTGTAGTGGGAGTGAGAGAGCAACAACGACCGCTTTTCTCAAAATCGAACGGCGCGGATAAATTGATAATACTTCCTTAGCTTATCTGGAAGCACTTAGCCAAAAAGCCAAGGTACAGTTGCGAAAATTAACTATTAACCATAAAATTATAATTATGTGATGATGGAATGGAATTTATATTACATTTATATTTGACTGGCCCGATAGCTCAGTTGGTAGTATCCCTGCCTTCTGAACAGGGCGGTTATTCACTATGGAAACACAGTTTCCACACGATACAAAACCACGTCGTTTATCGTGTCACAGCGTTAGATATACCTTCACTTTACATTAAAGTTATCGTTATTTTGAATAAAATATATTGACATAATTGGTCATATCTTTTGATGTGTTGATGTTTCGGAACGCGTCTCAGTAAAACATGTGATTTTTGACAGTTCAAATCGCGCCAATTCCAAATTCATTTCGCGCGGTTTTATTTTCGTTTCATAGAAGATAGTTTTGCAGATTTCTTATGTAAGACAAGGAATTCGCGTGGTTTCGAAGTAAGGAGTGGGTTCGACTCCTATTCAGGACAAACATTTGTGTGATGAGCATAGATGTTTGTTCTGCGTCTGGGTGTTATATTGTATTCTATGTATGTATTTACAAACAAAAAGGATATAAGTATTATATCAGTTATCTGGTTCCCATAGTACACGATATGCTTAGTTTGGGGCTAGATGGCGCTGTGTGAAATGTCCACAGATATTTATTTATTTATTTATTATTATATGAGACCACCTTGAAAACTTATCCTACCAATTAATAAAAGAATCACGAAAATCAATCCAGTAAAAAAAACTTTTTCTTTATGAAGAAACGTAATAAGGTATTAAGTTTTGTAAGGTACTGCCTTATTTATTACTTGTCCATTTGATTGATTTTAAACAACTGTTTGTACGGCGCGCGGTCGATATCGGCAATAACTCAATGAATTTTTGGAAAATTACAAAAAATGCAGCAGAATATTAATTAAGGAATAACTAAGCTGCGAAAATTATGAATAATATAGAAAATAATTATTTAGTTGAATTTTTTTGTATTTCATTTTGGTTAACATTTAAATTCCGCAACTGTATTATTGTTATTGTACATACATCTTTGATTAAATATAAATCTATAAATAATATCTAAGTTAATATGACTTAACAACTACCAACTAATAATATATTGTCAGGAAATGATGTCTTATTTCTAAGTCTATAAGTTATAATTATGACCAAAACTAAATATAAACAAAATTGGTATCGAATGAAAACCAAAAACCATAGAATGTTGATAAGTGGAAGACGAGACTAGAAAGAGAGCATGCGTAAAGAGGCAGCTATCTCGCTCGCTCTTACTTCTGATGAGATCTATGTACTCTTCTCTCATTACTATTGTTATTTAATTACTCTGTACTCGATTTTAATGTTTCCAATGACGTGAAGAGCTAGTCATTTGTCTGATGTTAAGCTTCACGGTCGTACCAAGTATTTGTTAGCGATTAGAATATACAGGATGTAATTTAATTCATTAGCATAAATTGAGCCCATGATACTACATCATTTATAGATGATTATTAAAGAGTAAAAGTGTGTAAATTAAAATATTTTTATTGAAAATTATGAAGATTGCCGCGGCGCCTAACGCAGTTGGCACGGATGATTTTGATACATCTAAACGTTTTTCTACATTGTATGTAATAATTATAAACAGCACTACATTATTTTAATTAAATTTTGTATTGTAGCATTTGATTAAGTAAGTTATTCCATTTTTTGGAGTTATTATTATAAACAAACCAATGTGTTAGAAATCAAAAATGTTGGACACACACGTGACCGGTATCAGGAGTAGGTACCTAGTTTCAAAGGATGCTAATGAATTCAATTACACCCGGTATAATCTAACTTTTTGGTTTTCATTTGATAAAAGATTCAAGTTTTTTCGGTCCAAATGCTTCGTTCATTGAGTGAACTAACAAAATGATGTACTCAGTTAATTGCGTTCATTCCTTAGTCTACCTTACACAAGCACTTGATGTTAGTATTGTATTAGTATTGTATTGAAGAGTGATTCTAACTCGTTCCATTCTATAGTGAAATATCGATTTACTTCAGTACTTTTTAGGGTTCCGTAACCAAAAGGTAAAGCGAACCCTATTACTAAGGCTCCACTGTCTGTCTGTCACCAGGCTGTATCTCGTGAACCGTGATAGTTAGACAGCTGAAACTTTCCCAGATGATGTATTTTTTTTTCATATAGCAACAAATACAAAAAAACTGAATAATTAAATTTTTGTAGTACTTATACAAAGATCGAGTATCTCATTTTGTTGGATCACTCAAAAAACACATTTCATCAAAGGTTCGTTTATACTTTACCCCTTTATTCAGCAATATAATAATAAATATGTTTCAACTGACATAGAGCATGTTTCACTTGTCAATGAGTGTGTTTCAACTGTCAATGAACATGTTTTACTAGACAATGAACATGATTAACTTGTTAAAGTTGTTAATAAACAAGATTCACTAGATAATAACCATGTTCACTTGTAAATGAACATGTTTCACCTGTTAATGAACATGTTTCACTAGCCACCGAACAACATTTATTCAGCAATGAAAGTGCAAAAACTAGACAAAACATGTTCTTTTTTATTTAATTTAGCGTTTTATGAATAAAGGGTAAAACAATATCAAAGGGCCGCCATTACTAAAATAAATTACGGTGGAAATAATCACAATTTATACTAATCAATAATTTTTATGAATGTTGATTACTTGATGATGACAATGTTTCGGTGATTCGTTGAAATTCTGGTTCTTTGCGAACTGTAACAAAGTAATAATATCCTTCAGACGCAGTCTTTCAGAACTTGCATAATATATACCGAGAGCTACACAATTTATACCAAGGGATATGGTTTATACCGGGAGTTACACAGTTTATACAAAAAGATATTGTTTATAACGAGAGTTAAGCGATTTATACCAAGAGATATTGTTTATACTGGGAGTTACACAATTCATACCAAGAGATATGGTTTATACCGATAGTTACAAAATTTATACTAAAATATACTTTTTGTACCGAGTTATACAATTTATACCAAGATATATTATTTATACCGAAAGTTATACAATTTATACCAAGAGATATGGTTTATACCGGGAGTTACGCAATTAAACCAAGTGATATTGTTTACATGAGAATTACACAATTTATACTAAGAGATAATTATAGTTTATAGCAAAACTTAGGGTGCTTACATAAAGAAACAGATTTCCAGTACATACAAATTATGCTGGTCGGTACCAATCGGCGGTCGGTTGCAACGCTATCTTCGACCGTGAACTTCACAAGACATTTCTTCAATGGAAATCTATTAATTTAATAAAGTCGTAGAAGAAACATTGTCTACCTTGGGGTGTAGATTTACCCCCTTTCGGGATAACATACTAATTCAAAATCAGATAGTAGAGACAGCAGCGATGGCAATTAATGCGATTTTGCGTAAATTTCCTAAACATGCTAATTCACGAGTCTTAGCATGCTAATTGCTATTGCTATGCTATTTGCTAAAATGAAATGAAATGGAAATGAAAAATTATATGAAAATTGAAATGAAAAATTATATGAAAAATGAAATGAAAAATGAAATTAAACATGAAATGAAACTTTATATTAAAAATTAAATTCAAAATTAACTAAATTAATTGAAATTAAATTTCATATTTCACAGAATTTCGCAACTACATTTCATTTGCGAAATGCTAATTGAGTTTTCACATGCTAAAAATGAATGCGAATGCTAATTAATCCATCACTAGTAGACAGTGTGACTACTTACATGGTCTACACGGATCCAGCGGGTCCCTGGAACTCTGCGAGCGCTCTAACGGGCGACGGCTGCAGCTTCTGACTGCCTCGGCGAACCTTCGCTCGGACCTCTTCAGGTTTCTCTGGTCTGATCAGAGGCTTCTTCTCTGGAGCTTTCATACGCCACACCACGATCGGCGACTGAAATACGATGGTGTGAATCACTTAATGTGGTGTTTCACCTCGTGCGCAGTGCAGTGTCACGCAAAACTTTATTATTTTAAAGTTCCGAGTTATGGGCGGCCGTGTCGCTTAACATCAGGTGAACGACTAGCTCGTCACGACATTCATTCACAAAAAGAAAAAAGAGATACCCCCATATTCTAAAACATTTCACCAAAAATCCTTCAATCAACTTCTCTCAACTCAAAGAGGGAAACTCAAGGTACATCGCGACGTACCTTGAGTTAACTGTTGCTTCGCTTCCCTCGTTTGAGAAGAATTAACGAGGAAATGTCAAGTTGATTATTATAAATAAATATATTGTCAATTAAAAATACCAAAACATGAAAATGAGGTTAATTCGAGGTTGATTCGAGTGGAGTAATCTCGTGGTAACGACTAACCCCCATATTCTAATAAGAATAATATTTTGTGGTATCAGTTAGCTAGGTCGTCTTCGAAGAGTGCGTTATGAAACGTTTGCCGATCTATTGGACCGTGCGAGGAAGACGACGCTCAACGAAGCCGTAACTAGCCTTTTAGAGAGAAAGAGAGAAAGAAAAAACCCCAAATTATCTCCCTCTTCAGTTCCATGCGCCATATTTACTGCCGGTAATATGAACTAACTAATTAAGAGTCTGGCAAAGATATCTTTGCAGTGCAGTATTTTGGAACCCCCAAAAACTTTATCATATGGCAATCTGTATTTATGTCATTACCTGTCGGAGTTTTGGCGGGAACGCGGAAAAGTTCACGCGTTCCATTGTATTATTTCTCAAAACTTGTGCTTTTTCCAGTGTTAATGTTTAAAATTGATGACGTCTTACGCATTAAGTGCTGAATTATGAGCATGAGTGTCGGCAAGTGATGGTGAAACGTGATTTTCCGTGTTGCTTCCGAAATTCCATAGAAGCTTCTAGTAAAGTTGCGACCACTTTACTGGAGCATGACTTAGACTGGAATATGACTACCTGACTTAGACTGGACTATGACTATGACTAAGACTTAACTTTACGTGTAATATTCTATTAACATGATGAAAAATTATAATACTTGACACTGGCTAAATACACTATGTGTGGTTGTGTGGAGCCAAAATATAAGCAAAAAAAAAAAAATCATTACCTGTCAATTTCATAACATGTCAGTGTATTCATTTTCTGATTGGTTGTGTTTTCGAGAAGAAGTAATGGTTCAACCAATTAAAAGTGTTAAAAGTTTTATGTAGTATGCACCGTGCTACCATATACAATGTTTTATATTACACCAATTTCAAATCACTGCAGAGTTAGCTATGCCAACTGGACTGTGATTTGTATTGACATAAACATATTTATTTACTAAACAACTTAAATAATAAATAACATAAATAATTAATAATACCTACATAAAAAAAGACTAAAACTAAATTAAATCTAAACTAAAATGATCTATCTAAAACTAAAAGTAAATAAACTTAATCTAAGAAGCCGCTACCAGTGGGCAATGTGCCCAAAATGCTGGCAGCATTGCCCCGTTCTATGGCAATGCTTAGTCTTTGCGCCATATAGAGACCAGCATTTTGGTCACGTGTTGCCTCGATCAGTCTTTCCGAAAGGTTTTTGTAAATTTTGTGAGCACTTGATCACCACGGCCCCAGCGTCTCGACACCAAAAGGCGCAAATAAGACATAAAACTGAATTACGATATCTCTATGCTGTATGCAGAGAAAACATTAATAGAATAACTAAATGAAGAACTATAAAAATTTCGCCAAAAAATGAAGCAAGCTGATAAAATAGACGATCACAACGATGTAAGCTTTTGAAGAGATGTTAAAATTCACTCCTTTTTGTATTATGCACGCAGTCTTTACGTAACTGTGATGACACTTAGCAATGTTTCCTGTGTGTGTTATCAAACCATGCCACGGTGTGCTGCTTAATCGTAATAAATAAATAAAATAAATAGATAAAAAATGAACCTTGGGTGATCTCACATCGTTTAGTGAAGGTCCTGCGTATCACACTACTGATCGCTCTAGACATGTATTGCTACATCGTACAACGCAAGGCAAGTTATGTGCATTGCACCAAATTTAAGCGGACCACTTCTAACAACTGGTGCTTTATCTACCCTCTTTTACAAAATTTTATCTTGAGAAGAAGAAAGAAAGAATTATAAGAAAATGTTATAATTCTTGCACGTATAGTTATTATCTTCTGGATGACAATTGAATAACAATGCATATGTGTACAATATCGGGTCGCTGGGAGTTAGGCTGACATTCACAGACGAGTTCGAGTTCGAACTCAAACTCCGTTATGTCAAAATTGGAGTCCAGACTCGTACTTCGATCGAATTGGCATTCACAGTCGAGTTTAGCATAATGGATTACGAGTATATGCTCATCTGAGCATGAGACGGGCTGAGCCACGAAATCGGTGACTCGAGCCGTGCTCAGGCACCGCCATCTTTGTTATCACGCATGTTTTTAAAAACAATGCTGCTTAAAATCAATTTTTAATGTGGTTTTTGTGAAGAAATGTATTTAGTACTTATTGAATAAAACTAATAAATAACGAAATAAAATTAGTTACTTCATAGATTTATTTATAATGAAAATAACAATAAAAAATCTAATAGTAATTTACTGGCAGATCCTGTGTGTTTTCTTTTCTTTGTTGTATTATAGATTTTGCTTCCCCGGCTTGTGTCTTCACATTCACATTATTCCATGCCTTTTTAAGTTGTTTGTGAGTAGGTATCTAACCTATAATATAGAATTAATCTTAAATTAATGGTAGGTCTAGGTTTATTAAATAAAAATCAATTCATATGGTACCTTTTAGGAATTACCATGCGCATATGAAGAAATCATCAATGCTTTGCAAGTTGGCTCCATAGTTCTTCTTTTCTATTATTAAAATGAAGCATTTATTTTTATTTAGTTTCTAGAATTTATATGTATGGAGCTATTAGCTCCCTCAGATTTTGTGAACAAGTAGATACTGTGAACACTATAGAGACGATTTATTTTCCATTGCTATTTCCATTTCCATTGTAAGTTTTAATTTTACTCGTTTTTATTATAATTTATGTAAATAACAACATTCACAATAATCATAATAATTGAAAAAACAAATAAAGAGAAATGGCGCGCTTTTTAAAGTCTCCTTCAAAGAGTACATAATTATCACCAGTTTTTTCTCTAATCTGTGATCACCAGTAAATTTGATCTCCTGTTTCAGTTATTCATACAATATTTGCTATTTTTTCCCCCTTTTTAGCATAATACTGCCAAATAAAAAAGACAACGTGTAAGTCACTAATGTCAAACTACACTTGTCTATGGCCGGAGTTTACTCGGCGGAGTGAGGGCGGAGTTTACGTTGGAACTCGACTGTGAATTTAAAAATGCGGAGTATACTCGCCGTGTCCGGAGTTTAAACTCACGTGAGTTCGGTCGGAGTAAACTCGATGCATTGTCTCTGAATGTCAGCCTTAGAGAGTTAATGGCAGTCCATGGTTAGCTAACTGAGACGTCATTCTAAATCCAATATGGCGGAAGGCCAAAGGTGGCGGATGGCCCAAGATGGCGGACTAGTTATTTTTTGTGCACGCTCATGATATGGATATAAAATGAAAGAGTTTTCAGAGAAGAACACGTAAAACAAAAGCTTTGTGATAAAAAAACATCTTTTAGTGTTAATTTATTATAATATATAATGATAAAGCCTTTTCGATCTATTTAAACTTACATAGTTCTGTCCATTCGCAGCGAGGCAGCATCATACATACATACATAATATAGCGCCATATATTAATCACATAATTCATACAAAGCTTAAAGTTAAAAAAAATCGCTTGTAAAGCCAGTATATTAATTTTGAGTATTAGCAAAACATGTATTAAGCCAAGTTTTCCCCAAATAAAACATTCATTCATTTTTTCAATGTCGATTCAATAAAATGCATTACTTTCCATACTGTTGGAACACTGTTGGTAAACTGTTTGCATGCAGCTGCAATACTGTTTCAATACTGTTGGAATAATACTGGAATACATTTTATTTTATTTATAATTATTAAATTGTATAAAATATTTATGTAGGTAGTATGGTCTAATTTTTATTACCCCATTTACCTAATTTGTTTGCACCACCGACCTCTATCTCTCCAATAAATCTTTCCATCGAAAGGTTGACTGGATGAGATCGCTCTTAGCGATAAGTCCGCCCATTGTATACATGGTGACCTTGATTTGGTATGTTATCCCGAAATGGGAGGACTGGGATCATGATACCCTTATAAGTTGTGAGAGCCTTACTTGAAACTGGGTGTTTCCAAACTTCCATGGTAAAAAATAAATCCACTCGCAAAATTGCACGTGCGATCGCTACGAGAGTTAACAAGATACTATAAATTCATTTCTAAACACAGGTCGTTAAACTCATTTAAGTGCACTCGGTCAAGGTCGAAGTTCAACCACGCAGCTGCACTAAAGGCTATTTTCGAACGTAAATTTTACATAGCATTTCTTCAATGAAAAACTATTAATTTAGTAAAGTCGTAGAAGAAGCATTGTCTACCTTGGGGTGTAGATTTACCTCCTTTCGGGATAACATACCAATTCAAGGTCACCTTGTATAGCTCAAAGTGCGTAATTTTCTGACATCTATTTTTAATGTCTGGTGTACAATAAATAATTTTGTATTGTATAAAAAATAGTAATTACAAGTACTTACAGCAATTGTCCCCTGCCTGGTATATTTAGTGGAGGCGACATAAGAAGCCTTCACGGTAAGTACGACGGCGTTCATCAGGTTCTTGGCGGCTTGGATCAGAGACGTGGCGCTGTCCAGCTGGTAACAGAAGATACATCATCATCATCATCATCATCATCATCATCATCATCCTGAAGACGTTCACCAAAAAATATTATAAAATAAATATAGCGATTCTGCGTAAAATAGTACCGGCTCCCCACTAGGTGGACCGACCAGCTAGTCAAAACCACGAGGAGCTGAAGGATACAGGAGATAAGCAGCCGCTTAAAGAGACACTCTATGGGGCCTATATTCAGCAGCGAATGTCTTCAGGCTGTTTGCAATGTTTGGATGTAAGGATGTATGTAATAACTCAATACATCATGTCAATCCATAATCAATAAAAAACAGCTTTTTACCACATAGTTTTTTTCTCGTCATCCAAATGTTCCTGTCAAAATAATCGAAATCGGCCTCTAATCTCAAAACTAACGACCTTAAATCATAGATAGATAGATAGATAGAAAATGCTTTATTGCACAAGAGTAAATCAAGTACATAGGCGAAATTAATGCTAAGTAGCATTTTCTTCCAGTTAACCTTGACAATTTCTTGACCGAATCTGCTCATATTTGAAATAGTTATTTATGATTTGTAAAGCAGTATCGCCTGCTCAGCGTAATCTACAGATTAATTTGTAAAGGAAAAATTAGAAGCACGAGCGGGGATTGAACCCGCATCCATCCATCCCTCAAGCCGGGATATGCTTTACTTAAGCTGCCGTGACAAGGGGTCTCATGTCCGAATGTTTCCTTCACCTTTACAACCAATTTACGGGGTTGGTGGCGCCATCTATTGAGTGATTCATAAGAACCATCCCAACCAGCATTAAAAAAAATAGAAGAAAAATCTGTAGATTACGCTGAGCAGGCGGTACTGCTATAAAAATCATAAATATTGATTTGGGAGGCGTTATCCTTACAGCATTTGTGTTGATGTAACCTGACCATGCTGGTTGGGATGATTCTTGAGAATCACTCAATAGATGGCGCTACCAACCCCGTAAGTTGGTTATAAAGGTGAAGGAAACATTCGGACATGAGACCACTTGTCACGGCAGCTTAAGTAAAGCATATCCCGGCTTGAGGGATGGATGGATGCGGGTTCAATCCCCGCTCGTGATTCTAATTTTCCTTTACAAATTAATTTTTGAAATAGTTGTATAGAATTGAGTACCCAATGTTTCTGCCAAATGTTATCAAATATCAGCTGGTAAAAAGCGCCGTAGCAAACTTCCCCCTTTTTGGGGGAAACACCTCAACTAATAAATCGCCGTCGACAAAAAAATCTATAAACGCACAGAACTTGTATACCAAGTTTCATAAAGACCCGATGGAAATTTGCTTCCTGTAGTACGTTGGGTTATTACGTAACTCACAACAAGTTCAGTCATCTGGTTCCCATAGTACAAGCTATGCTTAGTTTGGGGCTAGATGGCGCTGTGTGAAATGTCCACACATATTTAAAAAATATTTAGATTTAAGTTTGCAACAGGCGTAAATTTCGCAATCAATGCTGTCAAACATCACTTTGGCAGAGAAGTGACGTTTGACAGCAATCGATGAACTAAAAAGTTCATTCTTTTGTTTCCATCTATTGCTGTTCTGTTGCTAGTGGCGCTAGTATCAAAGGCCAAAGTGTATTCAGCGACAGGCGAGCGACAGGCGGACATCTTGTGACCGAATGCTAAGTGTTCGCTGTCGTTTTGCTACTGTTGTTGTGATTTTTACGTAATACTGGGGCCGGACATACGAAAGCAAATTTTGTCAAGTTAAAGCAGAGACTTGGAGTTTTGGCGGGAACGCGGAAAAGTTCACGTCGTTGCACTGTATAATTTTTCCAAACTTTTGCTTTTTCCAGAGTTAATGTTTAAAACTGGTGGCGTTCTTCTAGTAAAGTTGCCACCACTTTATTGGAGCATGACTTAGATTGGACTACGACTAGGACATGACTTTGCTTGAAATATATTATAACACGATGAAAATATTATAATACTTGACACTGGCTAAATACACTATGTGTGGAGACAAAATATAAGAAAAAAAAAACAAACTTCGCTCATTTAGTTCCCCGTTGAATCATATTTATAAGCGACTGTGACGTCACGTCATTCGTTTATATAAAAAAAACACTCACCCCGCTAACAATGAGCTCCCCGGATATGTTCTGAACGTCCGCCTTCACCTTACTGGTGATTTGTATCTGATGGCAGTACAGCGCGATACGTTGAAGGTACGCCAGCAAATCCTGTTTGGTCGACGATTCTGGACACTGGATGTGGGAAATATCAATTTTAAAATAGAATTGAACAGGTACGAGTAATAACTATGAATATGAGTATTACTATCAATAAAGTCATAGTCACATAAATGATCGCAAACGGACTATTTTTACTTTGACGAGTCAAATTATTTACGGTAACGAAATTAAATTCATTTTGGCAAACAAAATAACACTAGTTCACTGTAACCATAATTACTTTTAATTATTGTAAATTTAATATGGTATCCTTTAATAATGACGTGCGCAGTGCAGTGTCACGCAAAACTTTGTTATTTCAAAGTTCCGAGTGACACTGCAACTGTTATGGGCGGTTGTATTGCTTAACATCAGGTGAACGACCAGCTCGTCACGTCATTCATTCTCATAAAAAAAAAAAAGAAAAATAATCCTTTTGTTTTGTTTCAGTATTTTAGATTTATCACTACTCGTGGCTCATAACTGTCTTCATACTCATTACCTACATGAACCAAAATTTCTCACTGAACAATCTTCGTTTGATGTTCTATCTTAGTCCACGTGACACTGGCAAAATTGTGGTCACCTCTCCACAAAGGCCATTAACCAACAGTTGAAGTTCAAAATTACACGAGTAGTTCTCGCGAACAGTAGACCTCGCGAGCACAAATTAAACTCAACGATTTTGTAAGTATTATCACATCACCGGCCGGAAGAAGTCCAGAATCAATACTTAATACATATTGATTTGAACCGCGATTCAGAAATAATTGGTCACCGAAGCAATGTGCCAGCTATTTAAAAGTCGTCCAACTAATTGAATAAATTACTTGCACAACCAAAACTTTCAGAAACCTCACAGAGCCGTTTTTAAAATTAGGCTCGCTTCGTTCGCTCGGTCAAAAAGCAAGTGTAAACGAAATTATACGTTCGTAAAAAATTAAATTCGCAGAGCTAGCGGTCGAGTGAGCTTAGTTGGTAGAGCGTCCAATCCGGTGAGTTGGAGGGCGCGAGATCAAATCCCGCTGGTTGCTAAAAATTTTGAGAACTATAATATCTTTATAGATATACCTAAAAGTGTGGTTTACACTTTAAAAATCATTCCTGTGACAAGGTTTTTCCAGAATTATCTAATGGCAGTGCCATGTGTATTAAGTATTGATTCTGGACTTCTTCCGGCAGTTTAATTTGTGCTCGCGAGGTCTACTGTTCGCGAGAACTACTCGTGTAATAGGTGTATGGCTGTGTTGGTCAGAGGCATAGGCATGGGTGGGT
This sequence comes from Ennomos erosarius, assembly GCA_963580505.1. Taxonomy (NCBI): domain Eukaryota; kingdom Metazoa; phylum Arthropoda; class Insecta; order Lepidoptera; family Geometridae; genus Ennomos; species Ennomos erosarius. The sequence continues at coordinate 1,508,322 of OY757006.1, read as the reverse complement.
ACGAGCGTAAGTACTAAAATGATGCCCGACTACAGAATGACTATGGATACGAGTATGAGTATTTTTAACGTAAGTACTAGGTATTTGGGTACCTGTTCAGCAATCTCCCTGGTTAGCTTGTCCAGTTTTGTTCCAGCTTCGGAGATCTTTTTAGCGGCGTTGATGACGTCCATTGTTGTCTTGAGCGGACCGCGGCCTCTGCAACCGATATATAATAATAACACCCAACGATCACATACATAGATCCTGGACCCTAACTAGGTACCCAGGAACTACGAGGACCATGCTCCCACAACACCCGGACACAGAACATGTATTTGCACTTTTTTCGGGCACAAATACTTGTCCTGTCGCGGGAATCGAACGCGCCGCCTCCGGGTTGTGAGCCGACCTGCTCAACCACTACGACACAGAGTCTGTCTACTTTGTTACTTTCAACATTTTGTAAATGGTGTACATATTTATTGAATTAGTTTTAAAGTTATTTAAGTTTAGTTCAGTATATATATATATTATGTTATTATTAATTATATAAATAAATAAAGATATATTACTTAAGTATCTCACGTTTTGTAATTCGTTTTTACACCAGAATGGTGATTACGGAACTTCGATTGCAATGCAACAGGATAACAAAATTAACAACAGCGCCATCTGTTATTCGAAAAAAACGGGCAAACTCACCGCGTGAAATCTGTCATTTCGAGCATGATCATGCACATGTGTTTGGCTAACATAATGATGTCATTCCCGGCGTCATCCCACTTGGCGACCTCGTTGTCGAAGGTCATCTTCTCGCGACGGAACAACTCCACTTGCTGGAGGATCTTGCGTTTGTCCTCCTCGGTCATCTTACGCATCGCTTCCTGATACATTGTGAAATTACTGGGCAAATGAGAATTTACGGCCTGATCACACAGTCTAGTAATCTGATTACTAGACTAGAGTAGAGAACTAGAGAAGAAGTTTGGCGTTAACGCTAATGGAAGGGGATCTCTGCTAGACCCCCTGGAATAAGAAGTTGGACTTACCCTGGCGTTTGTGATTCCGCTGATGTCGGGGTATTCGTCCACTCCATGCTCGCCAGTGTGGGCGCTTGCTGTTCAAAAAATTAGGTTTAAAGTACTGGTAGGTCAACTGTCCACTATACCAGACCGAACGTGAAAAAAATGTAGTAATCGTGTCTAGAGAGTTACTAGTTAGTGTCCAGTGTATTCATTTGGCCCAATACTTCGCCAACACGCAACAAATGTCGCTTGATAATCTTGCGTTATGCAGATATAAAATAATTCGTAAAATAGCCCGCGTTATTCCGTTATATGGGATGCGGCATCTGTACTGTAGGTGTTATATTATCTGGGTTAATAGTAAATATTCCTAGTGTGTTTAGAGTCTAATACAATCGTCGATTTTTGCCAGAAATTGCCAAAAAACAATGAAATCGTAGTTTAAATAGTACACTTGGAGGCATTGGACTCCAATTTCCGCCAAATTCGACTTTTCGGAAGTCCTTTTCGCTCCCACCTATTTTTTAATGCACGAAAAGGGAAAACAAATCGAACATACAGCAAGAATTACAGAGCACTAAATAAATTGCGCTTCGTACTCATATAGAGCAACAATATAGCATTTTGGCGTCCTAAAGGTTCTTAACTTACACAAACAATCGACTAAAGCAAACGATTTAAATAAAGTTAACTATACCCCTAGTACGAGATTTCCAATATGTGAATACGCGCGAATCCATTTATAATTTGTACTGACATTTTTAGTTCATCAACGTGTCCGCTAGGGGCGCTGCAGAGACATGTATGGGAGGAAACGTAAACGAATCAAGTTTTAGTAAACTATCGAAACTCGTTCTAGGGGTACTGGGTGTACGCAAGACAAGAATGAACAGGTATCTTCTAGGCAGGCATGCACCACCGTAGGCCGCGTCATCACTTACCATCAGGTGAGACAGTGGTTAAATGCAAGAGTCTTGCAAAGCTAGTTCTGCAGTGGAGTATTTTGGAACCCCCAAAAAGTTTTTCATATAGCAATCTTTGATGAGGGATCTAAGAGGGTGGGACACATGGTCACGTGACGTGCGGCACTTTTTCACCACAATATGGCGCCGACTCCGCCCCATTGTTTACTGCGTTTGACAGTTGACGCTAGTTGACGACTGACGTACTAGCTCAAAACACCACCAGAACATGGCGGATTTTTGCCGCAGTCTCAAGTGACGTCAGCAACAAATTATTATCAAAAATGAAAGTTGAAACGGAATACTTGTCTCTTTTTAGCGCATTCAAAATGGTATTTTCTAAAATGAAATGCGACTATTTTCGTTCATTCTTTAACGAAGTTGATCTCATAACTATAACATATTCTGTGTAGTTAGCTTTATGCCAGGTCTTACTTTCCTCGTCAAAGATAGCAATATGTATTTTATGTCATTACTTGTCAATTTCATAACATGTAGAATAGAACTTATCTTCTTAACTTAGACTTCTAGTCTAAGTTTTTTGTAATATTTTTTTTTTATTTCTTTTTTTTTCTTCTATTTTTTTTTTTTTTATTTTTTATTTCATTTTATTTTATTATTTTATTTATTTATTTATTACATTACGAAATCTTTGACGAGAGAAGTAAGACGACGTGGCATAAAGCTAACTACACAGAATATGTTATAGTTATGAGGTCAACTTCGTTAAAGAATGAACAGAAATAGTCGCATTTTATTTTAGCGAATACCATTTTGAACGTGCCAAAAAGAGACAAGTATACCGTTTCAACTTTCATTTTTGATAATAATTTGTTGCTGACATCACTTGAGACCGCCCTGCGGCAAAAAGTCCGCCATGTTCTGGTAGTATTTTGAGCTAGTACGTCAGTCGTCAACTAGCGTCAACTGTCAGACGCAGTCAACAATGGGGCGGAGTCGGCACGTGTGATGAAAAAGTGCCGCACGTCACGTGACCATGTGTCTGATCCTCTTACATCTCTCATCAAAGTACGAAATCCATGTAGAATTTCATTAGCGAATCTTAATATTGTGTGGTCTGTGGCAAGAATAAACATAGTAACATCGAAAGCGCGTACTCACAACGTGATCTGGTCTCCATAGTCATATCTTCGACTGGTTCAAACTCTGTGTCCGTGTCGAGATCGTCGGATGTCTACATGCGGGGACATGCAATTAGCACGTATGGATGGCGCAGTGGGTGACTTTAGTGGGGACTAAAGTGCAGGTTCGAGATTTTATGATCCCCCAAAAAGGGGGAATTCAGCTGCGATGCCATTTACGGGTTTTGATAATGTTTGATAAACAAAATTCTAAATTGAAAATTTATAAATTATTTGATAAATTTCTAATACTTTTAAATGATTTTAAATTCGTCCAAAAAGGGGGAATTTAGCTGCGGTACCATTTAGCAGTTTTGATAATGTTTGACCAAAAATAATGTGAAGCAGATACAATATTTGAAATTTTCCCAAAAAAGAGAGGGAAATCGCTGAGGCTCCAATTATCGGCGGATTTGGGTAATTTTTGGCAAAAAAAAACTAAAGCAGATACATGATTTTAAATTCCCAATAAAGGGACAGTTTTCTGCCTATCTACAGGGGGCCTAGCACGAATATTTACGCGCGCGTAAGTGTAACGTTAACGTAAGCCAGTTGTATGGCATTTGATCTGCCATCCTATTACGATTGAGCTAGCAGCGCTGCTGACGCGCGTCTGCCGCTCAGCTGCTGTCAAAATTGTATGAACTTTGACAGCAGTTGAACGGCAGACGCAATCGTAATAGCCTTACGTTAACGCTTCACTTACGCGCGCGTAAATATCCGTGCTAGGCCTACTGATACATTATGATAATACGTGATAAAGACAATTCAAATGTAATACATGATCTTAAATTCCCACAACAACTGGGGAAGTTAGATACCGCGCCATTTAACGATTTGATAATTTCTGACCAAAACCATTCTTACGCAGCGAACGTTGCTTAACTTTACCGATCGGTTAGGAACGGCTAGATGTGCTTCGCTATTACAAAAGTATTTCATCTGTAGATCGCAAGTCTTCCCCGTTTTAAACCTAACAAAAGGTCGCCTAAAGTCACCCACTGCGAATGGGACATGCACAATGAGATCCCTGTTAAAAAACAACATAAAAAAATGGCATGAGCAGCTAGTTAAAACATAGAAATGTATAAGGCATCAATTACACGAGCGAGTCACAGATATGACAATCCGTCATAACCACGTCATAATATTTATGCTTGAGATTAGGATATAGTAGTATGGTGTATGTATATTTAGTATTAATCCTAGTTTTTATTTAAGTATAAAAAGTATTTGATTTTAGACATTGCGCGATAAGTAATAGGCACGATGATTAAAATTTTTTTTTTTTGATACATTATTTTCCTCAAATGATAAGCATTTGTGAAAACAAAAATTAAATATCTCAAAAAATGACCAAGTTACAAGCATTTTAAAAACCGGAATAGAAAGAGATAGCTCAAACGGCCAGTGACGTCAGAGGAAGGTCGTTATACTACCTCATTACTAAGCTGTGGTAGCTTTTCATACAATCTCTTCGGCATGTGACGTCACGAGTAGATTTTTCATAGTAACTGTGGGGGCGCTCTGTTTCGCGAGAAAGGGACAGGAGATGCCTCCTGTAGAAACTTTAAAAGCTTATTACTCCGTGATTTATTTACCGAATTTGCTTATTTTTTCAATTATTGCATTCATTTTTAATCCTCTTTATGAAAGTAATATTTACTTGTTCATTTTTAATAGTAGTCATCATGCCTATTGTAAGCTGCGTTGTACTGCCACATAAATTAATTAATTTTAAGTTATACCCAGGTTCACTGGAAGATAATGCTCTCTAGCATTAAGTTCGCCTATGTACCTACATTTTTGTTGATTGTACAATAAAGCATTTTCTGTCTATCTATCTATCTATGACAATAACATCTATGACAAGCTATTACTTCGCGGCAGAACATGTCTAAGGAACTACGGAACGCTCGTGTAGATAAAGCCTTAGCCAACTTTTTTGTATTGAAACAAATCGTTTTATTCTCAATTATAATATTTCATAACATAAACAATTTTAGTATCTACCTATACAGTAGACAATAAACTTTTAAAGTAAGATAAATATTTAGTTTTTCCAAAAAATACGAATGTTTCAACACAATAAACGACACCAATGAGCACGTATCTAGCACAAACACAACACACAACATAACATCCAAATACACAATGACAACCGAATTCCACGACACGACAACCGGGTTACACAACATGACAACTGAGTTACATGACATGAAAACAAATCTGCATGACATGAGAACAAAGTTACATGGCAGGACCACCAAGTTATATGACATGACACTTGAGTTACACAACATGACAACCGAGCTACATGACATTACAACCGAGTTAAGACATGTATTGCTCACATTTGCTCCTCGTTTCGAGAGTGTAATGCTCGTCTAACTCCACGTCTTCCGGATCTAATTCCTCCTCATCCTGAACCATAGATATTTAAAAAAAAATGTATTATTTATATGCTCATAAGTATAGTTGGACATTTTATCAAGGTGATAAAACCTACATGGGTAGTACAAAATTAGACTACTCTTTCGACTGCATCATCGCTTAACATCATGTGAGGTGTGGTGAAAACGGTGTTGTTACTAAAACGACGATAATTCTGACAGAACACTGTACATGACACCTGTGCCACATGACATTCGAGTCAAGTACAATACAATATCAGCAGCCTTTCGATGCATCCAGCTTTACTCGATGCAATCCAACCACTAATCTTTTATCTTATCTAACTTCCAAATTATAAAATACAACCTTTCTTACCTAGCTTTTAACTCATACAGTTCCCATTTCACCAAGCTTCTAACTCATCCACCTTTCAAGTCATTTAGCTACAAAATCATTCCGCTTTCAATTCATTCAGCTTTGAACTGATCCAGCTCATCCAGTTTCCAACTTATCCAGTCCCTAACTCATAAAGCTACTAATCTAACCACCTTTGAATTTGAACTAGTTTAGCTTCCAACTCGTCCAGCTCACAGCTAATCCAGTTCCCAACTCATCCAGTTTCCAATTAACACAGCTCCTAACTTATTAAACTCCCAACTCATCCAGCTCCCAACTCTTCCACCCACTCCCAGCATTTCGAACCTGAATTACCCTGTTCATGAGCACAGCTCTTCGAATCTCCCTGACAGCATCGTAGACCAGCCGCGAGGCGTCGATGAAGTCGTTCTCATCGAGGGCCCCGCCCGCGCCGCCGCCCAGCGCGGACACTGCCGCGTCCACGCGCACCGCGAACTTGGACATTACTGGAAAAATGGAAAAAGAATAAGAAAAATGAATGAATAATGGCAAAATACACGATCGGGACCAACCACCGACCAAGGTCATATTTGTCTCACCTTGGTCTGGTTGGTGTAAAATCCGACCGTGTGGATGGTGGATGGTGCCTTCTTCCCGTCGGATTTCTGGTTGATATGGTGGCTTTCGCCGATTGAATGCCGACGCCTTGTAGTTGTAACATCTCCTTCAGTCAAAGCGGGGCTGGCACACTCCACATAATTATTGATTGGTACTCATTCTCCGAAATAAATCATATTTAACCTTTAGCCCATTAAGTTCCATTTATGTTCCCACTGCTGGGACTCAGGCCTTCTCTAACAGGGAGAGAGTGTAGGTCATAATCCACACTAGCCAAGTGCGGGTTGGTGGAACACTCAAATAATAAATAAATAACGCCCAACGATCACATACATAAATCCTGAAACTAGGATCCCATGTATCCCAGAACACCCAGACACAAAACATGTGTTTGCGCTTTTTTGTGCACAAATACTTGTCCTGTCGCGGAAGTCGGATCTGCTGCTCAACCACCACACCGCAGAACAGAAGCTGTCAATATGTCCTCAAATTTTACGCTCCTTGAACATCCCAGTTTCCTAGGAATATTTTTCATTACAGTTGTAAAAAAGAGTGCTTTCGCTCATAAGTTGAAATGTCATTACTAGGACGAAACGGGATTCATACCATAGTACACTAAATCTTAAATCCACGAGCCAAGGTCGCAATTCTCATAACACATAAATATGGATGAAGATGAACTGTTACGCAAGCCGACACTGAACCTCAGGTGACATAATGACTTTAAACTTCGAGTGACTTTGGCTTAATTCGATCTCAGGCACCCTGATATGAGCATTTATTCCATACGGTTCTAAAAATTTTTTTGTATGGCGTAACCGTTTTATATAACCAAAACCCTTAGTTATTTTGGTGTCCGTTTGTACAATAACCGGCCAAGTGCAAGTCGGACTCGCGCACGCAAGGGTTCCGTACCATTCTCTGTATAAAACAAATACGTTTGATGTATGGGAGCCCCTTAAACATTCCTTTTTTCTGTTTTTTATTATTTGTTGTTATAGCGGCAACAGAAATACATCATTTGTGAAAATTTCAACTGTCTAACGGACAGCGGAGCCTTTGCAATAGGGTTCGCTTTATCCTTTGAGACGAAACCCTTAAAATGACGCACCAGTTTACAACATCGATGGCAGACATTTAATATTAATAAATTGACATTAATTAATCATACTTATTCCAAACCGGAATGTTCGGCCGGTCGAAGGTTAAGCTCACTCATTTATTTTATGGAGTATTTATAAACCTTTGACATTATCTTATTGTTCCGTCGAAGTAACAGACCGTGGCGAATCTTCATATCCATTCCTTCATATCCATTTTCACACTTAAGGACCTTAAAGTGTATCTGGGTTTATAGTCAATGGTTTCGGTACATTCTAAACATTTCTTTCTTGAATAAATGTTTTCAGGGTTCCGTACCCAAAGGGTAAAGCGAACGCTATTACTGAGGCTCCGTTGTGCGTCTGTCTGTCTGTCACCAGGCTGTATCTCATGAACCGTGATAGTTAGACAGTTGAAACAGAGATGATGGATTTCTATTACCATTGCCACTATAACAACATAATACGATATTTCTCTTTCTTTTTATAATAGGCATAATGACTACTATCAAAAATTAACAAGTAAATAATACTTTTATAAAGAAGATTAAAAATGAATATGTAAAATCGGTAAATAAATCACGGAGTAATAAGCTTTTAAAGTTTCTACAGGAGGCATCTCCTGTCCCTTTCTCGCGAAACAGAGCGCCCCCACAGTTACTATGAAAAATTTACTCGTGACGTCACATGCCAAAGAGATTGTATGAAAAGCTACCACAGCTTAGTAATGAGGTACTATGACGACATTGCTCTGACGTCACTGGCTGTTTGAGCTATCTCTTTCTATTCCGGCTTTTAATATGCTTGTAACTTTGTCGTTTTTCGAGATATTTTATTTTTGTTTTCACAAATGTTTATCTTTTAAAGAATATTTTTAAATAATGCAAAAAAAAAATTTAGTCATCATGCCTATTGTCCGTAGAGTAATTACTCGACAACTCACATAGTTTATATGCAACACTTTAAAAGGAGGGTCAAAAGAGTATATGGTAGTTTATACTAGGTGGCAGGACTTTTCTGCAAAGTTCGTCTAGGTAGGTACCACCGCTTTGCCAGTTTATATTCTGCCACCAAGCAGTAGTGTGCAAGCACTACCGTGTTCCGGTTTTCCGGTAGCTAGTGAAGTTACTGGGCAAATGAGACTTTATGACCTGATCTCACAGTCTAAAAATCTCTAGACTATGAGAAGTTTTAGACAGACACAGAACAAAGCAAGGCAATAAGGGTTCCGTTATTTTGCAGAGCGACGGCAATAACATTTTTAAATGTCAGGACGGTCCTCTTAAGTCAGATCAGAATCCTTTGGGCTTCGACATTCAGGGTTACTATACACAAGAACGCAGCATAGGCCGGCCCCTACTAGGCGGACCGTCGATCTGGTGAAAGCAGCGGGGAGCCGATGTATGCAGGAGACGAGCAGCCGCTCAAGGTGGCGCGCTGTGAGTTAGGCCATGTTCAGCAGTGGACGTCTTCAGGCTGTTGATGATGATGATGATGATGATGATGATGATGATGATGATGATGATGATGATGATGCAACACCCTCAATTTGCCGTATGAAAGAATGTGATAGCAACACACGTCTTGAGCAAGAGCGAGATGTAAAACCACATGACTAAGTTACGCGAGGATGAGGCATCTTCCTTTCGGGCATATTTATCTTCGCGACAAATAGCTGTGAGAGACCTTGGCAAGTCCGCGCGAGACTATACCGAGCTTTATAAAAGCTACGACACCATTCAAGCCGGCTAGTACAGTGTCGACCGTGTGACGAAATGGTGAGTTCGCGGTTAAGGCTAAGATAAAATAGGATTTAGGCACAGGGGGTCTAGCAAAGATCTCCTAGTTTTTTATAGGATCTGTAGTTTTAGACAGACCGCTATAGAGAACCCGCCAAATGCAGTTTTGGCGGGAACGCGGAAATGTTCACGTCGTTGCATTGTATTATTTCTCAAAACTTGTGCTTTTTCCAGTGTTAATGTTTAAAATTGGTGGCGTTTTACGCATTAAGTGCTGAATTACGAGCATGAGTGTGGGCAAGTGATATAATGTGGTAAAACGTGAGTTTTCGTGTTGTTTCCAAAATTCCATAGAAGCTTCTAGTAAAGTTGCCACCACTTTACTGGAGCATGACTTATACTAGACTATGACTACCTGACTTAGACTGGACGATGACTATGACTAAGACTTGACTTTACGCGATATATATTATTTAACGATGAAAAATTACAATACTTGACACTGGCTAAATACACGACGTGTGGAGCTAAAATCTAAGAAAAAAATAACCCGCCAAAATGAAAAAAGAAACTTGCTATAACAGGGCCTTAAGGCCAGAATATTCATGCATCCTCTATCCCGATCGCGCATTGCCTCATTTTTGAAGGTACTAAATGGTAGAACATATTTACGAAAATTGTATCCGTAGAAAAACCTTAAAAATGACAAAATACAGATTAATCCAAACATTGTTTCATACATTTAAATAGGACAGAACAAAAAAAAACCTTTTGATTCTGTTTTGATAATTGCGATGGCTTTTGTGATGTTATTTTTAAGGTTTTCTGCGGATAAAATTTTCGTAAGTCTTAATTTAACACCTTCAAAAATGTCGCAATGCGCGAACGAGATAGAGGATGCACTAATATCCTGACCTTAAGGCCCTCTGGTTGTCTCTATATTGAAAATCGCAAATCATAATTTCATGTCAAACTGGGAATGCGGATTAATTTATTTTTTTATAATATTTAGGCATAGCATGTGCAATGTCCACAGCTTGGTTTTTAAAAGCACTTCGTATGAAATTTAGGAGATAGAAGTCAGTTTTACGCTTTATTAAGGCCAAGGCCAAGAAATTATTATTATTATTATTATTTTATTATGTTAGCCCATATTGTCCCACTGCTGGGCAAAGGCCTCCCTTCCCTCTTTCCAATTTTTGCGGTCTAATGCTTGTCTGGGCCAATCCTTCGCCTCGCGGCCATTTAACTCCCGAGGGAACCGAACAGTCAGTGGTAGCTTTCGTCCATAGGCCGTTTGACATCCGACAAACGTGTCCTGCCCAGTCCCACTTGAGCTTGGCAGCTTTTTGGGAATGTCGACCTTAACGTAGTTGACCAATTCAGTGCGAACTTCAGCGCGGAATATGATACTAACGAACAATGATAATCGTCATACTATCTAACAACAATGCATGGCATTCAAAAAGATCATAAGGACTCCATAGGTCAGACTTGCGTCCGCTTGAATGACATGACATTTGTGTGTGTGCATCTTATTAAATAGTGCTGATATTGAGTGATAAGCGGAGCGGGGAGCAAGTTATCTAAAACGTTTAAAATTACCGTATTTATGTGTTTTGTTTCGTAAACATCCCTACTAACTACTATCCTTATCATAAACTCACAGTCCACACTTTTTTAAAAGCAAAAGTTTGTATAATATTGTTTTTGTTACTCTTTCGTGCTCTATCAGATCGACGGGTATTATGACAAAAAAATTATAAATTTTATCAAAATTCCAATAGAAGCCTCTTATCATTAAAAAGGGAACGCAGGTGAAACCGAAGGGCGCTGCCAGTCATCAATAATATGTATTAATATAAAGCTTTAGCCCCACCAGCGCGTTTGCGTAGCGGCGCGGCGTCAGCGACGCGAAACTATGAGGTACCTATCGCGGGGCGGCCGTCAACAAACACGGGCAGCAGTGGGTACAGAATAGCCGGTTTTGAAGCTTCACTGATGACGCCACTTGACGTACCGCAATCCCCCCCGTATTACGTAAAAATTAGCAAAGCAACAGCAGTAACAAAATGATAGCAAACACTTAGCAATCAGTCGCAAGATGTCCACCTGTTGCTCGCCTGAATACACTTTGGCCTTAGACACTAGCGCCACTAGCAACAGAACAGCAATAGATGGAAACAAAAGTATCAACTTTTTAGTTCATCGATTGCTGTCAAACGTCACTTTTCAAACAAAGTCATGTTTGACAGAAATGGTTGCGAAATTTACGCCTGTTGCATACTTGTTGCAAGTTACGTAATACACCAGCCTTAGAGCATCTATAAATGAAGATGTTAACGTTATAATCCGCAAGCACCGTTTTTCTGCCAATTTCTACGGGGGACGAGGTAAACACGCAGTTTTGTCGGCTGGGTGCCTTAAGCGCCTGCTCTCCCGCCCGGTGACGCTGTAAAGGTCGTTAGAGACCAACAGCCTAAGCCCGTTAAAAAAAAAATGAGGTTAACACACGCAAACCGCGCGTGTAAACGCACGCCGCACACCATCTTAAAACACGCAGACCGTTATATAAACTAGCGTAGTTACTCAGTGTCTACACGCACATTATGATATTGTAGATGACCAAGTAGCGCCATATGACCGGCAGAGGGGAACGCCTTGGCTTGCCACCTCCTTTTTTAAATGCTCTTAGACACCAGCCGGTGTGGCTGAAGCTTAAAGTGAAACGTCTGTTCGTTTGGGCTTTGTGTAGCATCCACGGCAGAAAAGGAGCCGTAAAAAAAATCAAACAAATTAACAAGCAACGTATTTCTTTTATTAGGGGGGCTTTTTCATTTGTAGAATAAAGGACAGAGAGTAAGCATGTAAATAAAGAAATAGTGTTCGAGTTAGTTTAAAATCGTTAACCGCTGCCGCTCATACACAGCATCACGTTCTAATGTCAGTAATATTATTAAGAATGCTATGTCGACATGTTCCATTCATTATTCGTTGTTTTCTTTGATCACCTTTACGTGTAGGTCAGAGGTCGTTTTGTGGATGGAATTTTTAAACAGTATTGGATTATGTAAATTTTGATGCGTTTAACCTTGCATTCTTTGGTGTTGTTTGTGTTTTTAAATGTTATTGATCGTCCGTAAAATATACACATCGGTACTCGATAGATCGTCCGTTGTAAGAGAAGCGGATACTATTGTCCATACAAACAGTGCCGACGCTCTTCCACCTTTAAATGTTATCCGATTTTGAAAATTTTTATATGTTGTCCAGTGTCAGTAAAAAAACGACCAGCCGGACATAAATATTTATTTTATTATGATTTTTTTGGTATTTGTTGTTACAGCGGCAACAGAAATACATCATCTGTGAACATTTCAACTATCTAACTATCACGGTTTATTTCAGTACGGAACCCTAAAAAAGGCAGGAAATGTACCAGAATTTAGCGCTCTTTTTCTTACTTTTCTTCCCACTGCTTGTTCCTCTGATTTTTAATCGAATTAATTGATAATTGATTAACATTAATCCTTGTTTTATTCCAGAATTGTTTCCTTCTATCCTGCCTTTTGGCTTTCGCCGCCGCTGATGTCTCGCACATTGTCGGTAAAGAAAGAATGGCGCAGATCGTCGAACAAACTCTGGATGCCGATCCAAAGGGCTCATACATATGGGCGTTCAAAACAGAAAACGGTATTGACATCAAAGCGCAAGGGGAAGTGATCAATCCTGACGCAGTAAGTACGACCCAATCAGGCTTACAACCCGCGTGAATAAGTAGTACGCCCCTGTGAAGATTTGAACCTTACCATAGGCCTTTTAGTTGCCAGTACCGCGTCTAGAATAGTTTACTATAAGCTGCTATAACAGCACGAAATTAGGAGAATAGTTAAACACAACCCAAGTAATCGAAACAAGTAAATTTGATGGTGTGCGTGAAGGGCGAAATTATGAATGAAACCGGGTTAAGCGTTTCTACGTAAAATCGCCAATCGAGTGCTCAAACAATGTATTTTATTCATACAATGGAAACGACATGTGTAAATTATTGATTTAGGGTACAATCGTTTCACATGACAGAATGTCTAATAGTCGATTGTATTTGACCAGCCTGATAGCTCCGTTGGCAACTTGGTTAGTAGAGTAGCTATGCCTTTTGACCCGACTGTGGGTTCGATTTCCGCTCAGGACAAACATTTGTGTGTTGAACATCTGGTTCCTATAGTACCCGACGGGCCCGATAGCTCAGTTGGTAGTAGCCCTGCTTTCTGAACTGAGGGCTGTGGGTTCGATTCCTACCCGGGACAAACATTTGTGTGATGAACATAGATGTTGGTATTGCGTCTGGGTGTTATATTGTATTCTATGTATGTATTTACAAAAACAAAAAAGTATCTAAGTATTATATCAGTTATCTGGTTCCCATAGTACAAGCTTTGCTTAGTTTGGGGCTAGATGGAGCTGTGTGAAATGTCCACACTTATTTATTATTATTATTATTATAGTACAAGCTATGCTTAGTTTGGGGCTAGATGGCGCTGTGTGAAATATCCACACATTTATTATTGTTTATTTAGTTATAAAATATATGAGTCAGCATATATTAATGTCAGGCATGTGTCAGAATATCTATATGTTAATATGTGAAATAGTAATAACATGCGACTATCGAAAAATATAAGCACGACAAAATGCTCAGGTGTCTAAAGAACCCTGGTGACTGTTTGTTGGCTTGTGGCCCAACCAGCATCGTACCAGCTGTGAAACGTAAACGTAAACCCTTGCGTTATTACAGGAGAGCCCCGAACAAGTAGTGAAAGGCGTAGCGCAATGGACTGCACCAGATGGCAAACCAATTCAATTCAGTTACGTCGCCGACAAAGACGGTTATCGCCCACAGGTATGTTCGTTCTCTTTCAATCATGTTCTACTTTCAACCTGTCTGTTTATTTTAAAGAGAATGAATGACGTCACGAGATAGTCGTTCACCTGATGTTAAGCGATACGGCCACCCATAACAGTTGCAGTCTCACTTGGCAAATAATAAAGTTTCACTTGACATTACAGCCTAGCAATCATATTTAATAATCTCTGTGAAATCAGGTCATAAAGTCTCATTTGCCCAGTAGTTTCAGTGTGGAAGTGTGCAGTGCAAGCACAGTATTTGTGTAGTAGTCTTTTTTTTCTATATAATGGTTATTTTGATTAAAAATTTTTTCTTTAGTGTCTATAATTTTAATTAAGATAATGTGGTAGAAAGAGTGACTGTGTTTTAATATTATAATTAAGTGTAGTGGGTGTAACTTACCTGAATGAATAAATAAATTATTATTATTAAATTATTTATTTATTAGTAGTAGTAGCTTGCACTGCACACTACTGCTTGGCGGCAGACTACTGGCAAAGCCTAAACCTAAACGACTGCAGAAAAGTCCACCTAGTTAAGTCTATCCTTCTTCCGTTAGTTTATATAAAAATCACTAAACAGAACACGGGAAATTTATTATCTTTCCTGAATATTCTGTGTCATTTTCCAGGGTGACATCCTGCCGACGCCACCCCCGATCCCTGAAGCGATACTAAAGGGATTAGAGTACATCCGAGACCACCCACCAAAGGAGGATAGAAATTAAAGAGTTGTTATATTTATTATTATCTTTAACTATCTATAACTTAAAACGGTGAAGTATGTTTTACAGGCGACGTCATGAATTCACTTCTCTTTCGTCAGTTTTATGTTGATCGCTACTCGCGATTGGTTTGATTATTGAGCGACACAGCTTTTCTTTAAAAACTAGTAGAATAGGCGGTCTTATCGCTAAACGATCCTCATTACCAGCCTTTTTCACGTCCATTATTGCTATGCGGTTATTCTCTATGGAAACACAGATTCCACACGATACGAAACCACGTCGTTATCGTGTCTTGTTCAAATCGTGTCACAGCGTTAGATATACCTTCACTTTACATTAAACTTATCTTTATTTTGAATAAAATATATTGACATAAGTGGTAATATCTTTTAATGTGTTGATGTTTCGGAACGCGTCTCGGCAAAACAAATGATTTTTGACAATTCATTTCATTTCCAAATTCATTTCGCGCGGTTTTGTTTTCGTTACATAGAGAATACAGTTTTGCAGATTTCTTGTGTAAGACAAGGAATTCGCGTGTTTTCGAAGTAAGGAATCGATACGGAATAACCGCAATGGACATAGGCCTATCAATTAAAAGCATATAACAATAATGCTACATTATAGACGCGTTGAGTCCGGAGCAACTCCGCCCGTATTAATATAACGGTTTAAGAATTTATTTCTCAAAAGAATTACAAAAAGTTCACTTAAAGAGAAAGCACAATAACATTATGAGAATATTGTGCCGTTGGGCGTAGCAATTAACATTTATAATTTAATCCTGCCATTAATAAACATCAATAGAAAAATAATACATTATTTTTTTTTTTATGTTTTGGCTCCACACATAGTGTATTTAGCCAGTGTCAAGTATTATATTTTCATCGTGTTATAAAATATTTCACGTAAAGTCATGTCCTAGTCATAGTCATAGTCAAGTCTAAGTCATGCTCCGGCAAAGTGGTGGCAACTTTACTAGAAGCTTCTATGGAGTTTTGGAAGCAACACGAAAAGTCACGTTTCACCACATTATATCACTTGCCCTCACTCCTGCTCGTAATTCAGCACTTAATGCGTAAAACGCCACCAATTTTAAACATTAACACTGGAAAAAGCAAAAGTTTTGAAAAATAATACAATGCAACGACGTGAACTCTTCCGCGTTCCCGCCAAAACACATTAGAGAAGTTTGATTCGTGATGGATTCGTGCTCAAGATTCGTGGCTTGAAATTATGATATTTAATATCTATATATAATAGACATGTGGGTAGTTGCATCAGAGGAGCCAGTTGCACGATCGATCGGTAAGTAAGACTATGCAGGGTAGTCAGCAAAAGAACTGCCGATGCCGGCCGAGTCGCCGGTGGACTTTGACCGGCAAATTGGCCATTCTACAATGCCGTGTTTACTTATAAATATAGGTTTAGGATATTACGTTACGTTACACGTTAAGTATTTATAAGATTGCAATAGTAGGTACTACTACAAATAAATGTACGAATTATATAAAACAACCCCATTGGCTAATTAATTTAAAATTCTTCCCTTTTCCCTTTCTGTCCCCACCTTTTGTCTTACTCATCATCATCATCAGCCGGAAGACGTCCACTGCTGCACATAGGCCTCCCCCAAAGAGCGCCACTTTGAGCGGCTGCTTGCCTCTTGCATCCATCGGCTCCCCGCGGTTCTGGCGGTTCGTCTTACTAAAACCATGGGGTCCCATCAGGTACAAACGAAAAATAGGCCGAACTTGAAAAAAATGTAGTAATCGTGTCTAGAGAGTTACTAGTTAGTGTCCAGTGTATACATTTGGACCAATACTTCGCCAACACGCAATAAATGTCGCTTGATAATCTTGCGTTATGCAGAAATAAAATAATTCGTAAAATAGCCCGCGTTATTCCGTTGTATGGGATGAGGCATCTGTCCTGTAGGTGTTATATTATCTGGGGTAATACTAAACAATTGTAGAATGTGCGGGTTTATGGCAGCGATATACTCCAGCCGACCTTCAAGACCTTCAAGTGTCTCACACCATCAGCATGAAACGCCACTTTGGACGCTTATCATCGGGGTAACCATAATCACTACGCTCTGGATATTTGGTGACCACAGATTATAATGTACCGAGGGGGATACTGCTGCCCATTTCCTGGATATGCCCTTTTTTATTTGGATGAATGACGTGACGAGCTAGTCGTTCACCTGATGTTAAGCAACACGGCTGCCTATAACAGTAGCAGTGTCACTCGGAACTTTAAAATAATAAAGTTTCGCGTGACACTGCACTGCGCACGTCATCCTGAGACATCACACAGTCTAGCAATCAGATTACTACACTGTGTAATCAGATCATAAAGTCTCATTTGCCCAGTAATTTCACTAGCTACAATGCCCTTCAAACCGGAACACAGCAGTGCTTGCACACTACTGCTTGGCGGCAGAATAACTGGCAAAGCGGTGGTACCTACCTAGACGAACTTTGCAGAAGTCCTACCACCTAGTAAATACCTTAACCGTCTTACGGCGCCCGCGGGAAGAGATGGGGTGGTCCTATTCTCACCAGATCAGGTAGCTACCAGAACAGTAACTTTTTCATCATCAATAAGCTAACAGTTGACCACGGTCTCAACTGATGGTAAATGACGACGCTGTCGAAGATGGAGCACGCTTGCCTGATGGAAACTGCTGTAAGACACTAACCTTGGTCTCTGAGTACTGTGACGGCTTCCAGAACCCGCTTCGTGTATATACAGGGCTCGTAGTTGTCCATCTCTTGCGTTACCACTGCGCACACCCTGTATATAAATGGGAGATTAGATACTGTCTTATTGGTATACGATACTAAAGACCACATCGCTCGTAGAACTGACAACCGATGGGGAAGAAAAGTTCTCGAGTGGCGACCACGAACCGGAAGCAGCGTAGGCAGACCCCCCACTAGGTGGACCGACGATTGGTGAAAACCGGGAGCCGATGGATGCAGGAGGCGAGCAGCCGCTCAAAGTGGCACTCCCTGGGGGAGGCCTATGTTCAGCATTGGACGTCTTCGGGCTGTTAATGATGATTGATACCCTAACTAGGATTCCCTGTATCTAAGGACCCAGGAACTACGAGGACCATGCTCCCACAACACGTAAATATAAATAAAATATAAATAAGTGTGGACATTTCAAACAGCGCCATCTAGCCCCAAACTAAGCATAGTTTGTACTATGAGAACCAAATAACTGATACAACACTTATATACTTTCTTTTTGTTTGTAAATACATACATAGAATACATATAACACCCAGACGCAGAACAAACATCTATGTTCATCACACAAAATGTTTGTCCTGGGTAGGAATCGAACCCACAGCCCTCAGTTCAGAAGGCAGGGATACTACCAACTGAGCTATCGGGCCCGTCATAGAACAAGTATTTGCGCTTCTTTTCTTCATGCACAAATACTTGACCTGTCGCGGGAAACGAACCCGCCACCACCGGGTTATGAGACGACCTGCTCAACCACACCACAGAGTCAACTTCCAAGCACGTTTGAGAATTATTTTTTTCTTTCTTGTTTGTATAGTTACCTAGCACTCCTCCCGCGGATGGCGCCGGCAGTCCGCTCGAGGGAATCCGGGTCCCCCTCTTGTAACGCCACCACGCATTTGTTCACATCCTCCAGGATATGGTTCTCTGTAAAGTACGGTACAGTTCAACACGACGGATTTTATACTCAGTAGTTCTGCGAACTGTAGACCTCGTGAGCATGAACGGTTTTGCAACCATGCGCCATGAAGTACGCCCGAACTCAGTACTCATGGCTTTATATCTCGCCAACCTCTTGACCGATTCTGCTCATATTCGAAATACATGTTCAGAATTGAGTAATCAATGCTTCTGCCAAATATTATGTAAATACTAAAGAATAAGCAGGTAAATGATGCGGAAAACTTCCCCGTGTTAGGTGAATAGGCATGATGACTACTATTAAAAATGAACAAGTAAATATTACTTTCACAAAGTAGATTAAAAATGAATGCAATAATTGAAAAAATAAGCAAAATCGGTAAATAAATCACGGAGTAATAAGCTTTTAAAGTTTCTACAGGAGGCATCTCCTGTCCCTTTCTCGCGAAACAGAGCACCCCCACAGTTACTATGAAAAAACTACTCGTGACGTCACATGCCAAAGAGATTGTATGAAAAGCTACCACAGCTTAGTAATGAGGTACTTGACGATCTTCCTCTGATGTCACTGGCCGTTTGAGCTATCTCTTTCTATTCCGGTTTTTAAAATGCTTGTAACTGAGACATTTAATTTTTGTTTTCACAAATGCTTATCTTTTGAGGAATATTAATAATTTATCCAAAAAAAAAATTAGCCATCATGCCTATTATAGTAACAAATAAACATAGAAAACCAGAACCTAAATATTTTTAATTAAAAAACTATAAAAGGTTAACCCCCATATTCCAAGACGTCACCTCGAGATTACTCCACCCGACTCGAATTAACCTAATTTTTATTTGACAATAAATAATCAACTTGAACATTTCTGCGTCAATTTTTCTCAAACGAGAGAAGCGAAGCAACCGCCAACTCGAGGTACGCAATGTATTTCGAGCTTCCCTCAAAGTGAAGGATTTTTGGAGAAACGTTTTGGAACACGGGGGCGCGCGTTAGGTTACCGCTGACGGCCAGGAAGTCGTCGATGGTGGTGATGTCGTCGACGGCGTCGGTGAGCAGCTTGACGGCGAGCTCCCACGCGCGGGCGAAGGCCTGCGCGTTCTCCGCCGCCACGCGGGACCGCGCGCGGGCGCCCAGCACGCGGCCAGAGTTTATCACCTGCCGCCGGCCCGGCGCCATCAATATATGTGTGGACCCCAGATAATAATAACGCCCAACGTTCACATACATAGATCCTGGACCCTAACTAGGATTCCCTGTATCTAGGGACCCAGGCACTACGAGGACCATGGTCCCACAACACCCAGACACAGAACAAGTATTTGCGCTTTTTTTTTTTCGGGCACAAATACTTGTCCTGTCGCGGGAATCGAACCCGCCACCTCCGGGTTATGAGCCGACCTGCTCCACCACCACACCACGGAGGCTGTCAAAGTGTGTGGACCCCAGATAATATAACACCTACAGTACAGATGCCTCATCCCATACAACGGAACAACGCGGGCTATTTTACGAATGATTTTATTTCTGCACAACGCAATATTATCAATGATACAAATTTTTATTGCGGTAATATGGTACAGAGATGTTATATAGTAGAATTAATAAAGTCCAACATATTAGCCATTACTGGCATGCAATAATAATAAAAAAAAATATATATAAAGGCAAATTAGAATATCCGTTGTTACAAATTACATGCATTCTTGAATTTATGTCAATTTTAGGTAGTATCTATAATAGTCAATAAATGAATCGTGTGAATGTCAAACAAAAATACTCACGAAGAAGTATATATGTCTATGGTTATTAGGTACCTACTTAATAAGATTTTACAACGATATATACCTATTAATATTAAGTAACAAACATACTAATTTTTGTACTGCATGTATTCCTGCACCGAGTAAAAGCATCCTTGCACTAACCATAAGTGTAGTTTTCCTTTGAACTGACTTGAATTTAGGTTTTTTAGATCTGATGGCAGTTTGTTGAATATTTTGACACACATACAATAACTGTTTCTCTTACACATTTCTGTTTTTGTTAGAGGAGGAACGAGTTGCTAAGTTGTCAAGCGACATTTATTGCGTGTTGGCGAAGTATTGGGCCAAATGAATACACTGGACACTAACTAGTAACTCTCTAGACACGATTACTACATATTTTTCAAGTTCGGGCTATTTTTCGTTTGTACCTGATGGGACCCCATGGTGTGGACATTTCGCACGGCGCCATCTACCCCCAAACTATGGAGACGTGCATAAATTACGCGAGGTGTTTTTTAATTTTCTGTCCCTCCCTCCCCCGTTGGTGAGATGTCGTGAGATTTGGTTCAACCCCCTTCCCCATCCCCCAATCTCGCGTGATATTTTTCAGAATGTGGGTTTCTTACGTAAATTCAGACAAAATTGAGCTATTTGGTGTAAAATAAATATGGTGGTTTGACATTCAGTAGATGTATAACGTCGAAGTATGAATGAAATTATTTTCTTACGAACAAATTAGTGAATAATCTTAAATTAAATCTTGAGCATATACATACAATTTGGATTGAATGGACCAAAATAGTATTTAAGTAATTTTTTTTGTTTCAATCAGAACAAAAATTGCGTAATATTTGTCGAAACCCTCCCTCTCCCTAAAGTGAGATTATATGTATTGTATTGTATTGTATTGTATTGTATTGTATTGTATTGTATTGTATTATTTATTCATTAACAATTAAAATTGTGTTTGAATGTCAATTAAAATTATATCTAATACTTATATCTACTATTACAAAATTTTAAATTACAAATATTTATCATTGTCATTCTTATTATTAAATTATCTCGTGTCACGCTATTACTTAATTACTTTACTTTAAATTGCCTAAATTAGTATGAGATTTGACTAGACCCCCTCCCCCCCTAAATCATCTCACGTAATTTATGGACGCCCCCTAAGCATAACTTCTACTATGGGAACCAGATAACTGATACAATACTTAGATACTTTTTGTTTGTAAATACATACATAGAATATAATATAACACCCAGACGCAGAACTATCTATGTTCATCACACAAATGTTTGTCCCGGGTAGGAATCGAACCCACAGCCCTCAGTTCAGAAAGCAGGACTACCAGCTGAGCTATCGGGCCCGTCGGGAATAATACCTACACTTTTATTTACACTAAGCAGTGATGAATTAATTAGCATTCTAGTATACCTAGTTAATTTCTTGGTTAATTACTTTAATCATAGCGGGCGTAATGAATGCGAGCACCATGTCAAACCTACCGTGGTTTTTTGGTGCGAAATTTTTGATAGTGTAGTGTGTAATGAATAAATAAATAAAAAATGCGAAAACTCGATTAGCATTGCGCAAATGAAATCTAGTTGCGAAATTCTGTGAAATGTGAAATTTCATATCAATTAATTTGGTTCTTTTTGAATTTAATTTTTAATATAAGGTTTCATTTAATTTTTCATATAATTTTTACCCAATGTTTCTGCCAAATGTTATTAGAATGAACCGGTGAAACACGCCGATGTATACCAAGTGACGTCAAGATTTATTGAAAAAATACACCCTGTACGCGAGTACGTACATCCGGACAAACGAAAGCAATAATAACAAAATAATAAATATGGGCATTTCACACATCGCCATCTCGCCCCAAACTAAGCATAGCTTGTACTATGGGAACCAGATAACTGATGCAATACTTATATACTTTTTTGTTTGTAAATACATACATAGAATACAATATAACACCCAGACGCAGAACAAACATCTATGTTCATCACACAAATGTTTGTCCCGGGCAGGAATCGAACCCAATGTTTTTGATCTCTTTAATTTAAGTTTTCATCAACATACCTGTGGACACAAGGCTTCGATGTGATCAGCCGCGTGGCGCACCATCTTCACACCATCTTCGTTGTTCGACATCGAACACACCAGGTTGGCCACCTGAGAACAACACATCATCATCAACTACCGAAGGAATGATGAACATTTATGATTTAGCACTATCCCAGATAATATATAATAATAAATAACGCCCAACGATCACATACATAGATCCTGGACCCTAACTAGGATGCCCTGTATCTAGGGACCCAGGAACTACGAGGACCATGCTCCCACAACACACAGACACAGAACAACGTATTTGCGCTTTTTTTTTCGGGCACAAATACTCGTCCTGTCGCGGGAATCGAACCCGCCGCCTCCGGGTTGTGAGCCGACCTGCTTAACCACCGCACCACGGAGGTTGTCGTGAGATAATATAACACCTACAGTACAGATGCCTCATCCCATACAACGGAACAACGCGGGCTATTTTACGAATTATTTTATTTCTGCATAACGCAAGATTATCAAGCGACATTTATTGCGTGTTGGCGAAGTATTGGGCCAAATGAATACACTGGACACTAACTACATTTTTTTCAAGTTCCGGCTATTTTACGTTTGTACCTGATGGGACCCCGTGGCACTATCTAAACATAATCACAACTTAAAATAATTTTTAGTTAAGTACAAGCGTTTATTTGGGGTAATATGTAATTTCAATTATTTAGTTATTCATTCATCTTATATTCATAGCTTTGTTCCATCATCATTAACAGCTTGAAGACGTCCACTGCTGAACATAGGCCTCCCCCCGGGAGCGCCACTTAGAGCGGCTGCTCGCCTCCTGCATCCATCAGCTCCCGGTTTTCACCAATCGTCGATCCATCTAGTGGGGGGTCTGCCTACACTGCTTCCAGTTCGTGGTCGCCACTCGAGAACCTTCCCCATCGGTTGTCAGTTCTACGAGCGATGTGGCCTGCCCATTGCCATTCAACTTGCTAATCCTAAGAGCTACATCGGTCACTTTAGTTCTCCTGCGGATCTCCTCATTTCGGATCCTATCTCGCAGGGAAACACCGAGCATAGCTCTCTCCATAGCTCGTTGCGCGACTTAGATCTTACACTACAGTTTACCAATGAATATAATAGTGGTTAACTTACCTCGACCAGTTTGTTGGCATGTTCTGTGAAAACGAGAGCGTACTGTTCTATTTCCTTCTCATTCCCGTTGCGAGCCGCTTCCATCAGAACCAGAAGTGGGACGTTCGTCTCCAAGAAACTGCGCATAGAAAACAATTTATATGTTAACATATTATACCCCTAGTAAGAGTTTTCCAATACATGAATACGCGCGAATCCATTTAAAATTTGTACTGCCATGTTTAGAAGGCGATGGATGCGGCCAGATAAGCATGTCGAATTTCATTCAAAGAAACATCGACCTTAACGTCGTAGACTTAAATAGCAATTCAGTCTGAACTTCCGCGCGGCGCTTACGACCAAGACAACGTACAAAATTACTGATTTTGGAGGATTTCAATTAATATCTATGTTTGTTTGATAATTTTCAAAATTATGTGAATGTTTTTTTTGGGATACACTATTTTTTTTGTAAATAATATATGTATGTTCGATAAAACTGAATAAAACTGGTCCAACCAAATTTTTTGAGGTACACTTTTGATTTTTTTCTATAGAGCTGAATTTATTTATGTTATATTTGCGGTCATCACAAACAAGTTAATGAAACGAACTATATGATATATTAAATTCGAAGCTCCACATGCTATAATTAAGCCAGGAAACACCTTGTTTGCCTTGCCCATCATCTTAACCCATTTTTTAAAAACAAAATTACTTAAGCTTTTCTTTGATTTGTGTACAGTGTCCCTAATACGAGTTTCGATAGTTTACTAAAACTTGATTCGTTTACGTTTCCTCCCATACATGTCTCTGCGGCGCCCCTAGCGGACACGTTGATGAACTAAACATGTCAGTACAAATTATAAATGGATTCGCGCGTATTCACGTTTTTTTTATGAGAATGAATGACTTGACGAGCTGGTCGTTCACCTGATGTTAAGCAATACGGCCGCCCATAACAGCTGCAGTGTCACTCGGAACCTTAAAATAATAAAGTTTCGCGTGACACTGCACTGCGCACGTCACCCTGAGACATCACACAGTCTAGTAATCAGATTACTACACTGTGTAATCAGGTCATAGTCTCATTTGCCCAGTAATTTCACTATCTACAATGCCCTTCAAACCGGAACACAGTAGTGCTTGCACACTACTGCTTGGCGGCAGAATAACTGGCAAAGCGGTGGTACCTACCTAGACGAACTTTGCAGAAAACTCCTACCACCCAGTAAAACGTACGTATGGGTAAAACTCGTACAAGGGGTACTGTTCACGTTCTTAACCCCTGACCAAAACTAGGTCGTTAAAAAAAGGACTTAAATAATAAAGGAATAATAAAAATAATATACTAATATTTGTCTAATATTAATTAATGTTTAAGTTATTTGTATTTTTTTGTTTTGTTTATAATGCGCACCGCTGACTACTCCTTATTCCTGGAATTCTATCCATCCAAAGGTTGCCTGGAAGAGATCACTCTTAGTGATAAGGCCGCCCATTGTACTAACTAACTATAAGTACTTTAATGTTCAAATTTCTTTTATGTTGGTATGTGCAATAAAGAGTTATTCTATTCTATTCTATTCTAATAATATATCATACTAGCTTTTGCCCGCGGCTTCGCACGCTTGTGTTATGTTATTTTTACGTTATAGTCTAATAAAAGATAATGCATTTCGTACCAAACAAAAAATCCACTAAATCTTTTCGAAACTGAGCAGATAGGTATAACGCAAGCATAGCCGTGAGTGGAAGCTATTTAAGCCATTACCTAAATTTAAATGTTTTGAGTCTAATATAGATTTATAATAGTAAAAGAAGTTTCAAACAAAAAACTACAATTTTATAAGTACCTCTTCATATTACAACAAAAAGAAATCATCATCACTATACTCAGGTCTTTAACAGAAGTTTCAGTAAATTTTGTTTAGGTAGTAGTTACCTAAGCAGTCTAGGTACGGTTTAGAAAAATATGAAAGAATCACACACGATGATTCTTAAGTTTGGCTCCATACGAATTGAGTACCTACATTTAGCCAGTGTCCATAATAAGTTTATAAATTGCTGGAGATATGCATTTACCTGTACGATGCGTACATAATTAATTTTCTTAATACTAATTAGGAATTACTAATACTAAACCACCACTCCTTAAAGAATCGACAGTTATAATTATTATTATGTCCACTATTTTCCACGCTGTCTCATTCCCACTGCACTTTCAACGTACCTACCTAGTGATGAAAGTGAGGAAGTAGGTAAAATCGTCATTACAAAGATAGTCACTTACCTACTATAACTATAACCTTCTTGAAGTAACCAAGTAATCACTAATCAATCATTTTTTGCTCCCGTGGTGTATTTAAAAGCCCAGAGATCTAAAATATTTTAACTATTAAAAACTTATTTCAACATGCAAGAAGAAGAAGAAGAATAAAAAAAAATTGTCAAATAAGAACGTTACGCGCCATGTTTTTGTTAATTCAAGGATACAATTGCCATAATGAATACCTTCATATTATTATATCTAAGTACCTACCCATAAACATTTTTCATAAAATATTTCGTATCATTGGCTAAATACAAATATCGCACTCCGGCTTACTTTAATGCCAAAATAAAAAAGGTTTTAAAATGCGTAGCAATGGTAAGAGTCTATAACTTAAGTAGCTATAAGTACTACAGGGGGTCTAGCTAAGATACCAACCACTAACGCTAACGCCTAACGCTAACTCCAAAACTGTATTGAAATGACATTAGCTGGGGAAAAGTAAGCTATTTCCGAAATGTCATCGCAGAACATTTTGGAGTTAGCGTTTGGCGTTAACGTTAGTGGTTGGTATCTTAGCTAGACCCCTGGTACCTTAAAACTTCCTTGGGGTGGACCAAGAATATAGCAGTAGCGCAATAATAATTTTATTTACCTAATTAGAATGGTAACGTGTAGTAAGTTTATGTAAATAATACATTTGACCAGATTGCCACTAAAGAATATTGCTCCCGCCAAAACCTTATAAATCGAAAACATGAATAATAATGTTAATTAAGTAAGCTTCAATATTGGCTAAGTATGATAATCGCGTGAAGCCTTATGAATGATTATAAAAAGTCTAAGAACCTACCCTTTTTAACAGTTTTCATTGGCTAAATACAAATTTTGTCTAATGCCAAAATAAAAAAGGTTTTACAATGCGTAGCAAAAGCTAAGGTCAATAAATAAAGAACCTATAGGCACAGATTATTGAATATGTTACTACTATAGGTTAAGCTATAGTTACTATACAATACAATTTTAAATACATATTTCGAATGGTAACTCGTAGTAGATTTTTGAAAACTAATACTTAATACCAGAACGCCAATAAAGAATTTTGCCCTCGCCAGAACCCATTAAATCGAAAACATGAATAATAATTTTAGTTATGTTTCAATATTGGCTAAATATGATATCGCGTGAAGCCTTATAACTTATAATAAAAACTCTAAGAAATTTTTAGTTTTCGAAATTCCTTGTTCTCTGTGTCGTGCTCATATTTAAGAAGGTTCTCATACCTATCCTCTTTTTTAGGTTGGACCACAGATTAACGAAAAAACTTATCTATATGCAATACATATGACTTCCTTGGGTACTTACATAATGAACACATTGTTTTTCTCTAATCTGCATTGCATCGAGCGCAGACGCAGTTATCGCGCGATGTATTTCACCGTAGCCCGAAAAGTGTGATGCACTCATGATACACTGCCGGTAATGCAGGCGCGCCTATTGTTATTTACTGTTTTTTTTTATGTTATAAATACAAACATGTATTACATTACTTCCTTATTGCTTATTGCAGTGGGGATTGTTCAGAATGAAATAAAAATGATTGGGGTTCTGTACTCAAAGGGTAAATCCTTATTACTAAACCTCCGCTGTCCGTCTGTCTGTCTGTCTGTCCATCAGACACCAGGATGTACTCATGAATCGTGATAGTGAGACAGTTGAATTTTTCACAGATGATATATTTCTGTTGCCACTATAACAACTGTGATCCGTATTCAAAGGGACAGATAAACAGACAAATAAAAAAAAATTGGTTTTACTTCATATTGAAAAAGAATTATAAATTAAAACTATTAAAATTTATTTTTGTAATCGCAAATAATATTCTCACAGTTAGTAAAACATATTTATTCACCGACATGCAATATAACGCTACTGCTTCCTCCATTTTATTTAGCCCACGTCGGTCGCGCAGCAGGCAAACAAATTGACTGTATGTCCGGGTTGGGGCGCTACAAAAACATCGAGGATAGTCAACAGAGATGTTTTTGCGCGCCAACTCAAAAGCGAAGGTTTGGGCGTATATGAAGCCGCGCCATAATAGTAACAGAGTTTTGTTTCTTTAATCTGTGCATCCGGATAAACCCGAGATAAAATTACCATCAGTAGCACAGAGCACATTTTTTTTCTCTCATCTATGATTAGTAGCCAAAATAAAACTTACCTTTTGACACTGGCTAAATACCTACACTATGTGTGGACCAAAATATAAGAAAAAAAAAACTTACCTTGAAGCCTTGAAGCGGCCATCTTATTAAAATCCCGTTCCGTTTCATAATGAAATCTTAATCATTTTCACCAAAAAAAAAATTACATTATTTAAAAATTTAATATATCCTATGTTGTGCGCCGGGTTTTTCTAAGCTTATTAGTGAAAACCGCATGAAAATCCGTTCAGTATTTTCGGACTTGTGCCGTAACAAACAAACAAACAAACAAACAAACAGACAAAATGTCTAAAAAGTAGCTTAACGTGATCAGCGAAAAATTTCAAGCCATCCTGTGTCATTTTTTTTTCGATATCTTGCATTTACAGATTTTTTTATCTCTACAGTTTTATTATATGTATAGAAGATTAACCTGTCGGAGACGTGATCGACGACGGCCTTCCGCAGCTGCCGGCGCAGGTCCCTCGTCTTGCGACACATGTTCTCTATGGCGCGCTCCAGCCCCGCGGACTGCTCCGGCTTGCCCGCCTTCACACAATATAAACACAAAGATAAACGTTACAAAAAATTTCTATTTATTCGGCCCCAGTACTATGCAAAAATCACAGCAACAGTAGCAAAACGACAGCGAACACTTAGCAATCGGTCGCAACATGTCCGCCTGTCGCTGAATGTACTTTGGCATTTGGTACTAGCCAACCAACAGAATCAGCAATGGATGGAAACAAAAAAATGAACTTTTTTTTATATTTTGGCTCCACACAGTGTATTTAGCCAGTGTCAAGTATTGTATATTTTCATCGAGTTTTAGAATATTTTACGTAGTCAAGTCTTAGTCATAGTCCAGTCTAAGTCATGCTCTAGTAAAGTGGTGGCAACATTACAAAAAGCTTCTATGGAATTTTGGAAGCAACACGGAAAATCACGTTCCGGTTTCTGGTGAGTCTGTTAAAGTTAAACTCACGTCAACTTAAAAATGCTGAACGCACATTGGTTGAGGACAGCCGATGATCGACAGGCAACCAATGAGCGTCCCGTATTTTTAAGTTGACGTGAGTTTAACTCAAACGAATGAAAATCCGCAGCTTAGGTTTTTTTTTGGAAGTTTTTTAATTTTTTTTTTCTTATTTTTATTTTTTATTTTTTTATGAGAATGAATGACATGACGAGCAGGCCGTTCACCTGATGTTAAGCGATACGGCCGCCCATAACAGTTGCAGTGTCACTCGGAACTTTAAAATAATAAAGTTTCGCGTGACACTGCACTGCGCACGCCATCCTGAGACATCACACATCAGATTACTACACTGTGTAATCAGGTCATAAAGTCTCATTTGCCCAGTAATTTCACTAGCTACAATGCCCTTCAAACCGGAACACAGTAGTGCTTGCACACTACTGCTTGGCGGCAGAATAACTGGCAGAGCGGTGGTAACTCCCTAGTCGAACTTTGCAGAAAAGTTCCACCACCTAGTAAATCTTATTCTGTTTTGAATAATGGACTCACATTGGTCATGTATTCATGCAGTAGGTCTTGCAGCGCTTGTCGCACCGCGTTACATTCCGCCACTATACGCTCGCGGCGCTCGTCCCTGTAACATAATAAATTAATAATAAAATAATCTAAAAGAACGTTTTATTCAAATTAAAATAAATTAAACAATAAAATGTATATACATGTTGTAAATCGCGTATCAAAAAGACCTTTGGTGGAGGGAAAAGTGGCCAGAATGCTGGCTGCAGCATCAGCATTGCCACGCTTTATGGCAATGCTGATTTTTTGAGCAAAATACGAGCCAGCCTTCTGGTCACCAGTCGTCTCCACCAAAAGTTTTGCAAAGTCCCTGTATATTTCCAGAGCACCTGGTCCCCACGTTTTATTTTCTATTTATATTCTTCTAAAACTAGCAGTTCTACGAACAGTAGACCTCGTCGAGCAGAAACTTTTCCAACTCAACTTGGGGATTTTAGAAGTAATTAGTATTCTGCAGAAACAAATCTTCCAGAAACCTCACAATTCGTTTTTTTTTTTGAACTGGCTAATGCTGTTGGTCTCTGTTACACCCAGCCGACAAAAGAGCAACTAGCTCAAGAGCACCCCTGGAGTGCGAGCCTCGGCTTGGGCTGTTGCCGGGATAAGAGGATCGAGAAGGCTACGTCCGCTGGAGGAGTGGACCCTATGGAGTCGCGACCGTTCTAGCTAACCTACGGGGGGTACGTCGACCTCGCCGGCGGGGTCGGTGTCTGATTGTGTCGCTGGTATCCTATACCGGTGCCGAAATCGGTACCTGAGCCAGAAGGGCTAGCCTGGTCCGGTGATCCTAGCGCAGCCAAAACAACGGCTGCTATAGGATCTTCCGGGTCGCTTAAGATTTGTCTTGGGCGGCGACGACGGGGTGGGGAAATTTAGTATAAAAATCCACGAAAAGTATAGATAGGTAGGTACATATCAAATTTGGCCGCTAAACCTTGTTTTCTAGGTACCGACCCGTAACGAACTCTGACCTTATGACTTTTATATCTCGACAACCTCTTGACCGATCATGCTCATATTTGAAATAATTGTTTAGAACTAAGTGCCTACTATTTCTACCAAACATTATCGGCCGGTAAATGGCACTGCAGCAAACTTCCCCCTTTTTTGTGGGAATACCCCTCCAATCAAAAATCGCCGACGACTAAAAAATTCCCTGAACCTGTAGAACCTGTGTACAAAGTTTCATCGAGATTCGTCGAAAAATGCGACCTGTACGCGAGTACGTACATCCGGACAGACGAAAGCAAACTTTGGCAAGTTGAAGCAGAGACTTTCGCACACTTCGTTCGCTCGGTCAACTATGGGGATCTATAGATAGGTTCAATATTTAGTACATACTACAGCTAACTTGTCGCAAATATTCAAGATCATAATCATAACAAAAGCTTTTCAAAAACGCAATCTCTTGTCCCATCTTCAAACTGTCAAAATTGATCTTGTACAGTATTTCTTAGATTTTCGCGATTTGAACACATAGTTTTACGTTTCACACAGGATTTGATCGCGCTAAAAACATTATTTATGTTTATGTTTTTAGCGCGATAAGTCCTGTTGAAACGTAAAACTTTGATCTTGTACATCCTAAATCTGTGTAAACTCGTACTTACTGTTTCGCTATGCCCTAGCAGGGTTGTGTAACCTGTGTAATGAATTGCAGAACAAAAATTTGTACCGACATTTTCTTCTTCTTCTTCGTTAATGGCTTTCTATCGCTGTTTAGCAATAATTCTGCCAATGTCAAGTGAGTAAAGATTTGTACGGTTATGTCAAGTCAAAGTCATATTTTGTCAGTCAAAACGCCAACAGTAAAATGGTGGATATTTTACTGAAGGCTCTAAAAAAGGCCGTTGAAGCAAAAACGAAAATGAATGGTTTTATGATCTTGAAACTATTTGCCAACACTCGTGCACATTCACGAACACTTAACGGAAAATAATCCACCCTTATTACACATTAAAGTTCAAGATACACTAGTTTTAAAAATAAATTCAAAATTCACAACCGACATGTTCGGATTTTCTTCAACGACCTACCGACATTTTAACAAAAATCATAAGTGAGAATTGATTTATTGATAATGACATGACAATTGATTGATTGTGTTGGCGTATAGATGTTGTCACTTGTCACTGTGTTGGTTGGATGACTTTGACACTGTTTGTGGCTCCATACGTCTGCGGTATTTAGCCAGTGGCAAATCTTTTTTTTTGTCATATTTAGATAAGAGTGCACTGTTGTTTTTCGTGGTGATTTTGTCTGTACCTGTGCATCTGCTATTTTATGATATTTACCTTTAATTAGTTATTTGTATATTATATATGTAGGTGTTAAGTCTTTGTCTCAGGGTTCATGATGTCATGAAGGTTCCGACTGAAAATCAGTTATTAAGGTCATTACCTGACCTTAATTGCATGCTGAGTCGGGACCTAGTCACACAATAGACATCACACAATATTACATTTGTTACCAATATGTGCTAATATTGTATGTTCGATTTTTCTATTTACTTATGTTATTTTTATTGTGTATTGTAATGTAGTGTTGTGTGATGTCCTGTATAAATGTATTTTCTTTCTTTCTTTCTAATATGTATTACCTATTACACTATGCAATAAATAAATCTAAATGCGTAAAACCGTTTTGGCGTGAAGTTCGGACAAGCCAATTAACAAAACACTAAAATTTTCACTTTTACAATAGTACTTCTTGAACATACCTAGTGCAAGAGCTGTCGGCCATCAAAGCTGCCCCAGAGATGATGGATTCGAGCCGCTCCTCGAGTGAAGGCCGAGTGCGGAGCTCGGAATACGCGAGTGGCTCCATCACCATCCGCTCCTGAACCAATATTTATATTTAAGCCATCATCATCATCATCATCATCAACGACCTGAAGAGGTCCACTGTTGAGCACAGGCCTCCGTCATTAAATGTCACTTTCGGCGCTTATCATGGGGAGATTCCATAATCAACACGCTTGGCTTGGCATTCCCTGGACATACCCTGGATATTCCCTTAGCCGGCTCTTACGGCACCCACGGGAAGAGATCGGGGGGGTTAAAAATATAACTTACATCAAAGTCATCGAGAGCTTGAGCCAATTCGCCCGGACCTTCGACGGGACGGGGACCTGAAATATAATTAATATAATTATACATTATATACATAGTTTTAGGGTAATTAATCATAAGTAATAGTTTAATCGCGCAACGAGCTATGGAGAGAGCAATGCTCGGTGTTTCCCTGAAATGAAATAATTTATTTGTAAGAATTTTGGGTTACAGCATTGCAAAGATGGAATAGCACATAATTCTTCCAACAAAATTCTGCCTATAGGTGCAGGCGTACAAATATTCAAATTGTATTTATCTTAATTTAATTACATAATTATGTCGGTGTTAATAATGAGTTTGAGTAATTTAATTATAGTTATTATTATTGATTATTGAATTTTTAATTATTAACAAAATATATTATACATTAAATTGGTCAGACTAATCTATATCTATAATTACTAATCGACGCGTCATTTAGAAAGTCTTTAACAGAGTAATAACATTTATCCAGCAGGAAGTCAAATATTTTTTGCCTGCGAGATAAGATCCGAAATGAGGAGATCCGCAGGAGAACTAAAGTGACCGATGTAGCTCTTAGGATTAGCAAGTTGAATGGCAATGGGCAGGCCACATCGCTCGTAGAACTGACAACCGATGGGGAAGGTTCTCGAGTGGCGACCACGAACCGAAAGCAGTGTAGGCAGACCGCCCCACTAGGTGGATCGACGATTGGTGAAAACCGGGAGCTGATGGATGCAGGAGGCGAGCAGCCGCTCTAAGTGGCGCTCCCGGGGGGAGGCCTATGTTCAGCAGTGGACGTCTTCAAGCTGTTAATGATGATGATGAATAGTTTTAGAACCAATTAATACCTTCAATTCAGTTCTAAGTCAATTTACCAGCGACGCCACTATATAAACCATATTGTTCAATCTTTCCATTACTATGAAAATAGCTACAGAAAAAAAAAATTAATAATATCAATTTAAAAAAAAATATTTTAAGTAGATATAGTATATAATAGTAGTAGTTAGTAGGTAGTTTATTGTTTTGTGTTATATAGGTAAATTGTTAATTAAAAAAACTGTTAAATTCAAAACTTTTTTTTATGTGAATGAATGACGTGACGAGCTAGTCGTTCACCTAATGTTAAGCGACACGGCCATCCATAACAGATGCAGTGTCACTCGGAACTTTAAAATAATAAAGTTTTGCGTGACACTGCACTGCACACGTCATCCTGAGACATCACACAGTCTAGCAATCAGATTACTACACTGTGTAATCAGGTCATAAAGTCTCATTTGCCCATTAATTTCACTAGCTATAATGCCCTTCAAACCGGAACACAGTAGTGCTTGCACACTACTGCTTGGCGGCAGAATAACTGGCAGAGCGGTGGTACCTACCTAGACGAACTTTGCAGTAAAGTCCTACCACCTAGTGAACTTACAGCTAATTACATGAATAAATTTACAAATATATTGCTTAAGGCCCATTAAAAGTTTCCACAAATAAATATAAAAATTAAGTACTAAATATAGATACAACATACAACAAAAAAAAAAAAAAAAAAGCGCAAATACTTGTTCTGTGTCTGGGTGTTGTGGGACCATGGTCCTCGTAGTTCCTGGGGCCCTAGATACAGGGAATCCTAGTTAGGGTCCAGGATCTATGTATGTGATCGTTGGGCGTTATTTATTTATTTATTTATTTATAACATAAACGAACACACTCAAACGAAAGAAAAAATTTAGATTTATGTATTAATTCATACAATCAATGTATCACCTAACCTAGCCATCGAAGAACATGTGACCCAGCAGCTTTTTTTAGCTGACGGGCAGACATGTTAATAACTATACATCATATTTATAACATAACATCAACATCAATTAAAAATACCGGGTGTTATTGAATTCATTAGCATCCTTTGAAACTAGGTATCTACTCCTGATACCGATCACGTGTGGACCAAAATTTTTGAATTCTAACACATTGGTTTGGTAATAATAATAATTCCAAAAAATGGAATAACTTACTTAATCAAATGCTACAGTACCAAATTTAATTAAAATAATGAAGTACTGTTTTTAATTAGTACAGACAAGGTACAAAAACTTTTAAATGTATATCAAAGTCACCCGTGCCAACTGCGTTAGGCGCCGCGGCAATCTTCATAATTTTCAATAAAAATATTTTCATTTACACTCTTTACTCTTTAATAATCATCTATAAATGATGTACTATCATGGGCTCAATTTATGCTACTGAATTAAATTACATCCTGTATACGAAAAAGAATACCATGCATCATGAGGTACAGCCAGACAAACAGACAAACAGTCAGTCAGCACAGCCTTAGTGATAGGGTCCGTTTCAATTATTGGTTACATCATCTTCATCAGCCTGAAGACATCCACTGCTTAACATAGGCCTCCCCCAAAGAGCGCCACTTTGAGCGGCTGCTCGCCTCCTGCATCCATCGGCTCCCAGCCGTTTTTTTTTATTTGGTTCACTAAACTAGGCATTACACATGGAACCGTTTATGATATTAAATCTATGTTAATTTCTTAGAGATTGTGTGCTCGGTCCACCTAGTAAGGAGCCTGACTTCGCTGGTTTGGTTAAAAAAAATCGAGCTTCTAAAAGCAAGATCCAGTTTAGTCTGCACCAACCTGTCAAAGGCGCCGGTTGTCCCTTAGCGACGGAAGATATCGAGTCGACTGCGGAACAAACGGCACGAAGCACGTAATCACGGTTCGCCTTCGCAGCCGCTAGCTCCGGGTGACGTACGTAAACCTAGACAAGGACGGGGATATTGTACACTACACATGCGTGACAAGGACAGAAGTAAATTTATAATGAATGAATGAATGAATGATTGAATGAATGATTTATTTAGAAATTAACAAACATCTCCTTAAAGTACATATATGTTACAACCAGTGTTTGCTGGTCCAAGATTAGTTACATCTTGGTACCCAAACTAGGATTGACCTGTAAAATGGTTTACCAATGCCCTCCGCCAGGTTTAGTTTAACACACTATGTAGGTAGGAACATGTAGGTATAAGGAACAAAGTAACGCGGTATTTCCAGTAAAAAATCAACTTAATTCTGGTTCGGTGTAGATCTACCCTCCGTACTAGTTCTCACTGTATGACGGCAGGGCATAATAGAAGAAACCCTCTAACTGATCTTCTTCTTTTCGTGTAGGCAAGTGGTCAGCCCTGATGTCAGAATTTTTAGGCCGCCCGAAGGCTTCTGACTTGGCTTAACGACTGTTGCCGGGACCGACGGCTTACCGTGCCCTCCGAAGCACGGTAGCGCTCAGTTCTAAACACCAACTTTTTGTAGCGGTCACCCATCATAGTAGTGACCGCAGCGAACGTTGCTTAACTTTACCGATCGGTTAGGAACGGATAGTCTAACTGATGGAAAACTATTTCAGCCTAAGATCCGATTTTACCAAGTAGAATAACGTTATTCCAAGTATAACGTTCCGAGAATAACCGAGTTACACGAATAATAACTATTATACCAACAATATTGCTCTTTCCTTGGATACAATCAGGATAGGGTCCGTTTAATCTTCATTTCATTTGTCAATCAGCTATATCCGAGGGTAACAATCAGAGTTATACTTGGAATAAAACTTATTTTACTTTGGTAAAATCCAGCCTAAGTGAGAGATTGTGTTTGTTCATGGAGTCTATATTTTGGAAGAGATTGTGTGTGTATAAGTGAGAGCTGTGTACTGTATGTGTGAGAGAAGTTGTGTGTGTATAAATGAGAGATTGTGTGTGTATTAGTGAAAGATTGTGTGTGTATAAGTGAGGGCTGTGTACTGTAAGTGTGAGAGAAGTTGTGTGTGTATAAGTGAGAGATTGTGTGTGTATTAGTGAAAGATTGTGTGTGTATAAGTGAGAGCTGTGTACTTAAGTGTGAGAGAAGTTGTGTGTGTATAAGTGAGAGATTGTGTGTGTATTAGTGAAAGATTGTGTGTGTGTATTAGTGAAAGATAGTGTGTGTATAAGTGAGAGCTGTGTACTGTAAGTGTGAGAGAAGTTGTGTGTGTATAAGTGAGAGATTGTGTGTGTATTAGTGAGAGCTGTGTACTGTAAGTGTGACAGAAGTTGTGTGTGTATAAGTGAGATCTGTGTACTGTATGTGTGAGAGAAGTTGTGTGTGTATAAGTGAGAGCTGTGTACTGTATGTGTGAGAGAAGTTGTGTGTGTATAAGTGAGAGCTGTGTACTGTATGTGTGAGAGAAGTTGTGTGTGTATAAGTGAGAGATTGTGTGTGTATTAGTGAAAGATTGTGTGTGTATAAATGAGAGCTGTGTACTGTATGTGTGAGAGAAGTTGTGTGTGTATAAGTGAGAGCTGTGTACTGTATGTGTGAGAGAAGTTGTGTGTGTATAAGTGAGAGCTGTGTACTGTATGTGTGAGAGAAGTTGTGTGTGTATAAGTGAGAGATTGTGTGTGTATTAGTGAAAGATTGTGTGTGTATAAATGAGAGCTGTGTACTGTATGCGTGGGAGAAGTTATCAGAAGTTGAAATAGAAATAGAATTTTTTATTAACCTTATAACACATTGTTACACTGGGCAAGTCAATTGTTGTGTGTATAAGTGAGAGATTGTGTGTGTATTAGTGAAAGATTGTGTGTGTATAGGCGAGAGCTGTGTACTGTATGCGTGGGAGAAGTTATCAGAAGTTGTGTGTATAAGTGAGAGATAGTGTAGTACATACCTTGGAAGCAGTAAGCAGCATGGTAGAGTGCTTCTTGAGCAAGGCCCTGGCCGCAGCCAGCTCGTCCCGGGCGGCGGGCTCCCGCAGCTCCCGCTGGCGGCGCGCGCAGGCGGCGGCCAGCTCGCCGGCCGAGCGCCCGAACTGCCGCGCCATCTCTACTAGCTCGCTTTGGGAGGATGCGCTCTTTAACTTGTCCAAGTCGGATTCCACCTGATACGTAGACAGATGGTGGAATTCATATGGAAAATGTTGTATTCTTGGATTAAAGTATTTATGATTTTTAAAACAAAAAAGCAGCAAAAAAGCAGTATCGCCTGCCCAGCGTAATCTCCAGATTAATTTGTAAAGGAAAAATTAGAATCACGAGCGGGGATTGAACCCGCATCCATCCATCCCTCAAGCCGGGATATGCTTTACTTAAGCTACCGTGACAAGTGGTCTCACGGTGGACACGAGACATGAGTAAAGCATATCCCGGCTTGAGGGATGGATGGATGCGGGTTCAATCCCCGCTCGTGATTCTAATTTTTCCTTTACAAATTAATCTGTAGGATTAAAATAGTTTGGTTTTATAAACCGTTTCATGTTTAAACATTTAAATTATTTCATTACATAATGAAAGGCCTATTCAGATCGCGATATTCCGTCTGTTCAAACACAAACGAATAACGCTTTGGGCTGCGGAACACGACATAAACTTATTCGCCAGGGGCCCGATTCAAAAATCAACTATTCTCACACCATTCCAGTGTTGCCGTTTCAGAAATATATAAGTCCCCAGACAGATATGAAAAAGTCGCCAGATTTTACAAACACATCAAAAAAATCCGCTAGATTATCATTAAAGATCTCTGGGCTGTGATAATTAATAATAGTTATTCAATTATAGTAAGATGAACATTTTAAGTGGGATTATCCTTCATTTTAACAATAATCATGGCTTAAGAAATCCGCTTAAGCATTTTAAATATTCACATAGAACTACGTGCTTCTCAAGGATTATGTAAAATAAATGAAAGTAGGGGATTTCCCGTGAATTGAATGACGCCAATAGTACATATTTATAATGTAGCCAGCAACAATATTTGATTTTGACTGACAAAACCTGTCATAATTTGAAAATATTATTTGGTTCATTGTAAAATTTTGGATATCATAGATCAAAACAGTCGCTAGATTATTTTTCTGGGGTCCAATATGAAAAAAAAGTCGCTGAAGACTTTAAAAATCCGCTAGATATAGCGACAAAGTCGCTAAAACGGCATCACTGCACCATTCTATAGCAATTTCGTTAACAGTATCACCTCTTAGCAGCCGGGCGCCCGTACCACGCATGACCACAGAACTTTTCGCGTACCTAGGCGAACGACTAGCTCGTCACGTCATTTGATTTCATAATAATAATAATAATAATAACAACCAATGACAGAACATACAGCACACTTGGCTTAGGCCCGTGGGCTGTATTAGAAATTACCAAAGTATTTCACTTTACTTTGAGAATGTTTAAGAACATAAAAAAATAATAATAATACTTTATTTCAGACTCAATGATCCATATACAAGGTTAACACATATACATATTACATAAAAACACAGTAAACAAACAAACAAATAAATACATACTTATACCAAAAAAGAAAACAAAATACTTATAAAAATAAAATAAAATAAAACTTAGGTGGCGTTCGCCAACCACTGTCGGTACGTTGCAGACCGCATCAGGCGATCGGCCAGGCTTTTAATAATGGTATTTTTACTCATGTCAACTCTGGACATGAATGAGGCGATCTGTTTGCGCTGAATGGCGTTGAACGTGTCAACGCGTGCGTCAAAGAACATTCCAGACGTACTGCAGCTCCGCGATAACCCCATCAGCTGCCTGAAGATGTTGTTGTACGCCACTCTGATGGAATTATGCGCCCTCATCGTATATACAGTCCAGAGTTGGCAGGTGTAAAATGTCTGGCAAAATGAACGGAATAGCGTAATTTTCACGTCAGGCGCTGCATTGTAAAATCTTCTCGCAATCATATTACCTACGACACACAAGGCGCGCCTCTGTCGTTCTATGTCATCATCGACGGTAAGCTTGGACGTCACGATGTGACCAAGGTACCTGAAACTCTCAACCGTCTTTAATTTACTGTACGTATCATAAAAATGCTGTCATTTATTTAGTTGACTGACCGAGTTGAGCTTGGAGAGCAGCAGATGCACGTCGACCATGTCTGCGAGGATGAGCAGCCGCGTGACGCAGGACAGCAGGCCGCGCGCCGCGCGCACCATCCCCGACCGCACGGAGGAGGCGCACGGCTCCTCCGAGAACTCGCGCGCGGCCACGCTCATCGCCGCACCTCCCGGGCGAAGACAAAGATTCAGATTCCGATTCAGATTTTTATTGCTTCCATAGTGTACAATAGGTGGAATATAATATTAAGTCTAGTTCCATATGGACCCCGTCGGGCGCAGCAAAATTTGGAGAGAGGAGGGCGACTTAGCAAAAGAATCAAAGTGATCAAACAAAATAGGTACACTACATAGAAAATAATATTAGTTTGATTAGCTATAATAAAATGTCAATTAAATTTTATCTATTATTAGTAATATTAGTAAAAATTTAAATATTTAAAAATTTAATGTCAGTTTTGTACAATATAAAATAAATTAGATTACCTATTCAATGTCACACTTATTCATTCTAATACCACATAAATTATTCTTACAATTATTGATGTCAAAAAGTACACCTACACACCTACATACCATTCGTGATCATAAATTTTCATCAGCACATAATATTTTATTGTCATTTATATACTCGTCAATACTATAATAGGCCTTTTCCGTCAGGAACCGTTTCAAAGTTCGTATAAAAATGTTATAGTTGTCTATGTTCTTTAAATCGCCTGATAGCCGATTATATATTCTTATAGCAGTAGGTAATGCACTAGATGAGTGCATTTTTAACCTGGACTTGGGTATTTGTAGCACTAACTGGTTTTTTTCTTGAATTGTTTCGTTTGGGTTCGTTTGTTGTATCAATAAAAAGTTTCTTACGAATTTGCATACTTCCAAAATGTATACAGATGGCAAAGTTAAAATATTGTACTTTATAAAATAAGGTTTACAACTATCAGTTTGTTCTATATTTGCTAGTATACGAATAAATTTTTTTTGTACTATGAATAAAAGATAAAGTTTCTTTATTTAGAATAGAATAGAAAATATTTATTCCTGACAAAAGGCACAAAATCAATGCAAATTTACAAATTTTTTTTTTTTGAACGGGCTAATGCTGTTTGTCTCTAACGACCTTTACAGCGTCACCGGGCGGGAGGGCAGGCGCTTAAGGCAGACAAAAGTGGGGGGCAACTAGCTCAAGGGCTCAAGGGCACCCCTGGAGTGCGAGCCTCGGCTTGGGCTGTTGCCGGGATAAGAGGATCGAGAAGGCTACGTCCGCTGGAGGAGTGGACCCTATGGAGTCGCGACCGTTCTAGCTAACCTACGGGGGGTACGTCGACCTCGCCGGCGGGGTCGGTGTCTGATCCTATACCGGTGCCGAAATCGGGACCTGAGCCAGAAGGGCTAGCCTGGTCCGGTGATCCTAGCGCAGCCGAAACAACGGCTGCTATAGGATCTTCCGGGTCGCTTCAAGACATGTCTTGGGCGGCGACGACGGGGTGAATAAATTTACAAAGTAAGTAATACAGATAACGAGAAAAAAAAATTGTTGTTGCCCGTTGCCATGAATCGGCCCCAACTCAGCATGGTCGTACAACCAGCGCTGGTCTTCCGTTGGGACCGGTTCAGTGTCATCACGGCGCAGGTTACGTTATGTAAATCTATAAACTATATTTGTATAAACATGTGCTGTTTTCCACTTGCTGTTATATTTTTGTCTATCACAAAAAGTCGTTCCAACTAGCTGTGATCACTGGCAGTCTTTGAAGGTTTGACGGGCCTGATAGCTGTTGGTAGTAGCCCTGCCTTCTGAACTGAGGGCTGTGGGTTCGACTCCTACCCAGAACAAACATTTGTGTGAGTAAATACAAAATGAAACAAGAATATCTAGTGTAAGTCCTGTCATAACAAATATTTTTCTTATTCACATACATTTACCAGCAACAATCCCTTACAGCTTTCCCAATATACTGGGTGTCATTGAATTCATTGGCATCCTTTGAAACTAAGTACCTACTCCTGATACCGGTTATGTCTGGACCAAAATTTTTGAATTCTAACACATTGGTTTAATAATAATAATAACTCCAAAAAATGGAATAACTTACTTAATCAAATGCTACAATACAAAATATAATTAAAATAATATAGTACTGTTTTTAATTAGTACATACAAGGTATAAAAACGTTTAGATGTATCAAAATCATCCGTGCCAACTGCGTTAGGCACCGCGGCAATCTTCATAATTTTCAATAAAAATATTTTCATTTACACTCTTTACTCTTTAATAATCATCTATAAATGATGTACTATCATGGGCTCAATTTATACTAATGAATTAAATTACATCCTGTAGATAATCTTATAGTTTTATTTTAGTGGAATTACACTAGATATTCTCGTTTCATTTTGTATTTAACATGAACTTCCGCGAGGTCACGCCTGATGCAATCAATTATGACAATAAATGTTTGTTCTGTGTCTGAGTGTTATATGGTATTCTATGTATGTGTGTATTTACAAACAAAAAGTATATAAGAATTCTATCAGTTATATGGTAAAAGCTTTGCTTAGTTTAGGGATAGATGGTGCTGTGTGAAACGTCCACACATATTTATTTATTTATTTGAATGTGATCGTTTTGTTCATTCTTGGCATTCTTAGCAGCTACTGTAACGCACTGGTAGGGAGACATCATCACAGCACAATCTAACACCAAGTCTCTGTGGTGTGGTGGTTGAGCAGGTCGACTCATAACCCGGAAGCGGCGGGTTCGATTCCCGCGACAGAACAAGTATTTGTGCACAGAAAAAAAACGGAAATACTTATTCTGTGTGTGGGTGTTGTGGGAGCATGGTCCTCGTAGTTCCTAGGTCCCTACAGGGAATCCTAGTTAGGGTCCAGGATCTATGTAGGTGATCGTATGACGTTATTTATTTGTGAATAAATAAAATAAAAATATATACAATAAAATGAGAATAATTTTAATCCCGAAATTCTGCACAATCCACTTGGGGTAGGCGTTGAATGTAAAACTATGAACTGTAATTAAAAAAAAATTGAATTCATTCCATTTTTTTGTAAAATAGGGATTTTGTTAAATATTGTTCTATAAATATTGTAGTGGTCGGGTTTGTGGTATTGAAGTTACAGACATCCAACCTTCAGCGTTTGGTCCAAAGCCAATCATATCCTGTTCTACGGAAAAGAGAGAAGGGAGGGGGGAAAAGATGGCGCACCTGCCTCCTATAACCTTCATCCATTCATCCTTTTC
Organism: Ennomos erosarius; assembly: GCA_963580505.1. Taxonomy (NCBI): domain Eukaryota; kingdom Metazoa; phylum Arthropoda; class Insecta; order Lepidoptera; family Geometridae; genus Ennomos; species Ennomos erosarius. Next base: position 1,465,402 of record OY757006.1, on the reverse strand, counting down.
CCTCTTCCTTGGCTTTTACCCATTCTAGTATGCCAGCCCCATCGTACCCTAATCTAGTTTACCAAAATCATAGCTGAGATAAGGCGTAAAACTAATAAACCCGTGCGAAACCAGAAGGGGACAGCTAGTTCCAAATCTTAGTAGTACCGTAGTACATACTATAGTAACCACAGGGCTATGAAACTAATTTTTTTTTTGCTCTGTGATAGTAACTATGGTTAAGATTTGTTTAATTTCGGGCAAATTAAAATAAAAGTGTTGCTTTAGGATATCATAGACTTTTTACATATACAGTTCCGGTTTGAAGGGCATTGTAGCTAGTGAAATTACTGGGCAAATGAGACTTTATGACTTGATTCACAGTGTATTATTATTATAAAGGTCCAATTGGCACTGCTACTGTTATGGGCAGCCGTGTCGCTTAACGTCAGGTGAACGACTAGATCGTACCGTCATTCATTCTCATAAAAAAAATAGAAAGTTGTTACTGAACACGAAACATATTTCATTTTTTAACTATCACTGTTACAAAAATGAACTTTAGAAGTGAATCCGACACTGTGGATATAGACACATCAGCAGTCATGCTGCTCGTCTATCAACCAATAATAATAATAATAATAATATTTTGAAAAGATCATCTAAGTATCTATAATCTATCCAAACAGTTGGCACCAAAATCAAAACTTTTGTTAAGTTTTAGAGAGTAAAAACCGTTGGCGCCCGTAATGCTAAATGCAGGTAAACTTACTCATGGGCTGTGTAGAGAGCAGAGCGATGGTAATAACATTTTCAAATACCAGGATGATACCTACTAAAAATATCAAAATACAGCCATCCTGTTCTAATACATGAGTTCGATAACTAACCAGCCTTCCTCACATCCTCAACCGCAGTGAGCATCTGCTGCGTTATCTCAGGGTTCTCATAGGCGATGATCTGCCCTCGCTCGATGAAGATCTCTGTGGCTCGCTCCACAGTGGCCACTAAGGCACTCGCCCGCTTCGACTTCCCCGCTAAAATATACAAAAACCTTATTATAGTCCCTGGTGACCGCCTGTATGTCTGTCTGTCTTTCAACAGCCTGAAGACGTGCACTGCTGAACAGCCTATGTTCAGCAGTGGACGTCTTCACCAGAGCGCCACTTTGAGCGGCTGCTTGCGTCCTAAATCTATCAACCTCCATGGTTTTGTCCAGATTGTCGATCCACCTAGTGGAACCACACTTCGTCTCCCGCTTCGTGGTCGCCACTTTCATGTCAGGTTGTTTCTTTTTCTGTATTAGAAAGGCCTATGTTCAGCAGTGCATGTCTTTCTGATGTTGATGATGTCACTAGCTCGTAGTAGCGGTAAGTAGTTATTTATTCAAATAAACAAATATTTTATTTCACTTTTTAACATAAAAATATATTCAACTAAAAAGATGCAACTATGACTCACGTCTCTTCTTCTTAGCATCCCGATCCTTGCTGTTCACGAGAGTGGTAACCTGCAGCACCAGCGGTTCCAGCGTACGTTCCACCGACATGGTTTTAATCTCCAGGTTGCGAGGGTCCCACTTCAGAGTGAGGGTACCCGTCGTCCCGTACTGATCTGTCATCGTCGCCATTGCTGCCTGCCAATTCAAAGTTACCTATGTCGATCTGTGCTCAAGTAGAGATTTGACGCATAGTGATCAATTTTTGCTTGAAATATCATGGACAGATGGGCCATCCCTGTTTCATTCCTATATGTAAACCTGGACCACATCTAGCATGGTACAAATCGCTATATTACGGATAGAACCAATTTCATTTGCTAACTAGCTAAACCTGCCACCCTACCGCGTGACCGTTCTCATAATGAACATCACCTGCCATCCTTTCCACACCGTACCGTACGGCAAGTCCGTAAGTGCGAGCAAGAAAGCACACAATTACCATTGCCACCAAATTTACGCTGTAAGGTTGTTGGTTTGTCTTTATTCATACTCCTATCCAAGAGGAGAAAGTGAGAGAAAAAGGATCAATAGAGGGGATGGCACTCTTTGCCTTCATTTGCCATCCTATCCATTCTGTACCTTCGTAAAACCTATGCACTATCATAATGACTCAATCTACTTAATACTAAAGTTAGTACTAAATGGGCCATGTGTCAACATCAATCTGTAACATGCTGTTTACATTATAAATCCATTGTTATGCAGTGCGGGAAGTAACACTCCACAGATTAAAATGTTGGAATAAAATGCCTTTGTGGTATTCCTAGTTGTTTTAGCCTAGTTTAGGGCCTGTTGTAACTCATATCATATTTACAGTAGCAGTCAATCTTTTAATTGATATTGTATGTATAATAAATTATGATTCATTGTAATGTAAATGGTTCTGGAAATATATTTTTCTTATTCTTCTTTTGTTTGTGGACTGTCACTAAAATACTTTTTCACACCGTGACTTAATTTAGCAACTATACTTACTAAATGGTAATACAGTATACTTTAAAATTCAAGCCAAATTTAAAATAAAGTGACTTTTTAGGGTTTTTATTGAACCCTATTACTAAGGCTCCGCTGTCTTTCTGTCTGTCTGTCACCAGGCTGTACCTCGAGAACCATGATAGACAGTTGAAATTTTCACAGATGATGTATTTTTGTAGTCGTTATAACAACAAATACTAAAAAAAGAATAGCATATAAATATTTAAAAGGGCTCCCATACAACACCCCTGTTTTTTTGCTTGTTTTTATATTTAATGGTATGGGACCCTTCGTGTGCGAGTCCGACTCGCACTTGGCCGGATTTATGTCACTAATGTGACAAAATAATCACACCAATAAAATAATGTTTTGTTAGTTAGTTGCCCAACTAGATTAAAAATTATTTTGTACCATAACTTTGAGATGCTCTGTCAAACTTACCAGAGATAATGTTGTTTAATAATTTGGTAAAGTGATACAACAAAGGAGTCGGTAGCGCGTTAGTACGTTCAATATCACTAATTAATTTTTAACAACTTTCTGAAACCATTTCTAAGATGAATGAGTCACTGTGTACAAAGAGTTTACTCACTTTAACAGGGTAACCAATACAATATTAGGTGAAGAAAACAATGGCGAAGCAAGTATTTACTGGACGGTGATAAATATTGATAACAAAGTGGATTAAATTAATTTTCTATCCTATTATTATATAGAACAAACAAAAAAATGTTTGTAGTTGTAGTATGCAGAATAAGCAATTAATGATAAAGCGACTAATTTAAAAATACATTAGAGTTGTATACGTTTGAACGTGTTCCAAGTAGGGCGAATTCTGTGGTTCCAAGCTTTTTTACTTAGTAGAGTTATGCATTGTAAACTTTTACCTGATTTTTTCAGCTGTATGACGATAAATAAAAGAAGACAATTGGCAAAATCGTAAATGAACTAAAAACACTAGGTATTTCACTTAAAACACTGGCAAAACAAGCTCATTAAACACGATAAATTCACAAAAACAATTGTGTTTCCGAGCAGTGCTGCCATTAAAAAAAATCCATTCCCCGCGTCAGTTTCGCCAATTCCCCGAAATTCCCCGCATTCATTTGATTAATTTACCGAAACGACATATTTTTTGGAACAAAAACACTTTACGTTTTTTTATACATGATTTGTTTAATATACTACTATATACAACTTACATCTAGACTAAATCCGTAGTCTTACTGTCCATGTGCAGATTTGCCCCCCCCCCCCCGCATTATAGTTTTTGTTTTTGTTTATTGTTTGTTTGTTAGTTTACACACTCTTTGCCCTCCCTGGGCCAAATCCGGAATTTCTCATGCCGGATCCATCTGCCTATTTTTCCCTACAACTACACGACGCGACTTAGAGCCAAGTCCTAACTTAAGGCAACTTTTCGGTGGCGCAGTGCGATGATAGTATGGTGCCGCCAGCGGTGTTTTGTAAGCAGCAATGACAGTGCGACATGAAAACGCGAGCGAAGCGAGCGCGAAATATTTCTGTATTTGCCACATTTTATAATCCAGAAAATAAGTATGGCCATTTGAGCAATTGATTACACAGTGCCCATGTGCAATAAAACGCCTTAAGTAATTTTTTATATGCGGATGACCAACAAAAAAAGAATTATTATATATATTACCCACCGAAAACAAGGTCTGAATTCCCCGAAATTCCCCGATTTTCGTCGTTCCCCGCGCTCTCCCCGCTGCAACGCTTAATTCCCCGCAAATCGGGGATTTTCCCCGCAATTGGCAGCACTGTTTCCGAGGCGTGTCAAACCAAATTTTTTTTTTTCTTGTATTTTGGCTCCACACATAGTGTATTTAGCCAGTGTCAAGTATAGTTATTTTTCATCGTTAAAGAATATATCACATAAGGTCAAGTCTTAGTCATAGTCATAGTCCAGTCTAAATCAGGTAGTCAAAGTCCAGTCTAAATCATCTTCTAGTAAAGCGGTGGCAACTTTACTAGAAGCTTGTATGGAATTTTGGAAGCAACACGAAAAACCACGTTTCACCACATTATATCACTTGCCCCAATACAATGCAACGAAGTAAACTTTTCCGCGTTCTCGCCAAAAATCCAACCAAATATTATGTAGAGAAGTACTCTGATTATATACTCTACTTTGGTACTCTGTGCAAAATATACAGCAATTTACCCACAGAGTACATTGGTAAAAACTGAAAAAACCAAACTAATGTACTCTGTGTGTGTAAAACGAAGTGATTGTAGCCTCAATACCTAGTGTCATCAACATAGACCTAGTGTATACCAATGTGTTTTTAATTATTATCGTAACCTTGCTCATGCTGTAATCCAAACCGACTTGTAAACTTAGTTTATTAATAAAAAGAATATTTGAGTATTTATTTGTCAATAAATCGATTATTTAAAAATTGATTTTTATATTTCGCATTCGAATTATTATCCACTGGTATTAAAATTAATAAGTAGAAAAACCACTACCAAATTCATGTCCGTTCAGACAAAGAAGGATAGAAATAAGATACTTCAATGTTTTTGTTATTTTTCCAATTCGCACACCAAAACAAACGATTTTTGGATAATAGGTTAGTGTCCAAAAAAATTATCGATTTCTAATAAATTGATTTTTCCTCCCTTAGGTCACATCCCTACTTATGAGACCAATGTCAATGTCAAAATACTTCAACTTCAACTCTTGGTTAATAGCTTTTGTGGATTTTATAATTATATTTATCAATTAAAAAAGAAAACAAAAAATAATAAAAAAAATCATTCAACAAAAAATATTCTCACCTTACCCATACACAGAGTTTGTACTTAAAACTTATTAACCCGTGCGAAGCTGGGGCGGGGCGGGTCAGCTAGTAGTAAATGTGCATCCCATAGACATATATATTAAGGACAGGCTTAATGACAGGTTAAAACGTCGCTTCAAAGTGGGAGCCAATTTCACAGATTGGCATCCACTAGCGCTCGCTCAGTCTGTGATGGAATGGAAGTTAGAAGGCATCGGTCGAATGTCACAAACAAAATATGCCAAGTTGTATTGTGAAGGGTTGCACAATCTATACTCAAAAGTGCAGTAAAAAGAAAGACTAAGTTTCTTACCTCAAGTAATTCAATATTTTCAATATTACACTCTGTTTTGTAACAAAATAATCGAATTTATATTTGGATAATCATTGTAAACATAAACATTGACGGACATAATGGCAGCGATAGGCACCTAATTTTCTCATCTTGTCGTAGTTCACGCGAAATCTAATAGATGGCGCTGACTTTTCTCACGCCATTTTGACTAAATAAAATGTACCTTCGGGCATATCCTGATATATAAATCTATCTATGGTGCATCCACAAAAAAATCAAAACAAAGAAATCTCAAATCTGCTTATTTTTTCAAATTGATCTTTGGATCTTTAATATACTAGTGTGAATTAAATTAAAGGTTCAAATCTGCGAAATCGCAGAAATCTGCCCAAAAAGGTCACACTGCTTCACAGACTAGGTAGGTAGGGATATCACTGCTTCACAGAATGAGGACGTACCTTCGTCATACATTAGCAATACAATACCACACTATTGAAGAAGTTCAACGGAATAATTTCTTGAAATCTTGAGTCACCTGTGCCCGCAGCCCACAGCTCTTCATTTTTGGATTTTTCTTTACTTATACACAAATAAATAAACTTTTGCTAGAGGTACCTTACTAAAATAATACAAGTTATGAAGTACATTTAATATTTTATTTAATTAGGTAAGTATTAGTCAAGCACTAAATACCTATTGGTCCGGACGTGAAGCAGATAGGAGATTACTGTTTATTTTATTGTTTAATTATAGAACTTCACATTTGTCTCACCTTGGTCGGATTGGTGTAAAAACCGACCGTGTGGATGAGACCGGTCGTTGGATGTCAACGAAACTGTCGCTATGAAGGCTAAGGCCTAACTACATGGCGTTTCATTCGCAATGCGCATGAGTAGGTAAGGTACATCTATAGCAATATTTTTGTACACTTTTACTAAAAAAACGTATCGGTGTGGTATCACGCCATCTCATCCCGTGGGTGTCATAAGAGCTACTGCAAACACCAAGACGTCTGCCAAGTTATGCCAACCCCTCTTCCTTCTGCCTAACGGGGGAGGCCTAGGTTCAGCAGTAGAGACTAAAAAGACCGATGATTTGTGAAAAATAAAAATGCTCTGCATCAGTGTCACCAACTTAGTGTGCTAATTTCATTTGCCTTCGCAATTAATATTTTATTTTTTATTTAACAGTTTTGCACAAAAAGGTGTACATGGATAAACTTAATACTAAATAGCATTATCTACCAGTCCTCCAGGTCGTGTAAGATAAATGTGGGTGTGCGGCTCTTGATTAGTGAAAGACCGACTGTGGGACATAATTACAAATAATCTAAATAATTTGGGATATCTAAATAATTATTATAATAACGTAATACAAATATATAAGACAATAAATAAACTACTTAATACATACAAAATACAATACACAAATAAAATAATTATGTAACCTATCTAAACAATAAACATAATACATACTTAATACATACCTACTAACTTTCCATAAAATGGTTATCAGATGTTAATGAAATAAAAATGAAGTTGTGATCAAAAACATAAAAGAGATCAAAGACAGCATCGCTCATATGGGATAAATAATGGGGTCAGTATTACATTGGGTAAACTTTTATAACAAAATATTCAGTAGCTAACCGTAAGTAATATTCTATTCAATATACCTACAAAATAAATTGCTGCAAAATTAAAGGAACATTAATTATTATCTGTTGCGTTGCGAGTGTGAATAGAAACCTAATTCGATTTATTCAAACACACTTGATTTAAAAATAATTTCTATACTTTTTGACGAAAGCTTGAAAAGGATCAGCATTAGAATATAGTACAGATTTCTCTCTATTTCCGAAATTTTCAGAGTATTGATCTAAATCATCCATACTTTGTGGAATATAAGGTCTGAATTTACCCTGAATCGGAAACAGCCCCGGAGATTCTCTCGACATTGTCGGATTTGAGTTAAAATTTATTGTTACTTTAGGTTTTTTAATAGATTGCACATTATTGGCTGTTTCCGGTGTGAATTTAGGTTCCCGATTGGTTGACTCATTGCTAAGATAATTCTGATTGGGCTTAAACACTGGTTCAGGAACGATTGGGTATTGCTCATTGGTTGTCGGGTTTATAGGATACTCCTGATTGGTCAAAGAGTGTAGGTTACTATAGACTTTGATATCTGATAATTGTTTTAAATAATCCTGATTTTGGTCAAAGCCCTGTGATATTTGTATAGGTTCTGAGTTATGTTCGTAGCTAGGAGTAGGCCTCGGGTAGCATTTCTCATCGCGGAATACACTCAAGTTTGGCATGTCATACTCCGAGCACTTTGTTATTTCGTTTCTGTAATTAAAAATAAACTTAAGCATGGTTACCCTATATTTGAAGACACACTTGCATTGCAAATATCCTACCACTCTTGCAAAATCAAACTTGGTTTTATAATAAGTACAAGCTTTGCTTAGTTTGGGGCTAGATGGAGCTGTGTGAAATGTCCACACATATTTATTTATTTATTTATAATGGATTAAACGGTGAATTCAGATGATTGGTATTAAGATATTAAGTAATTAGTATGCCAGGTTGCCAGCCAACGGTGCTACACCTTCGACTGCGTCATCATCAAGTGAGTGGCAGTCGAAAGTTAGCCAATTCGTACCTACATATTTTTTTTTTAAATATATTTTATAGTTCGTAATGAAATGGCGACTAGCGAATGGTTAAACAAAACCCGGCTCCGATCATTATACTATTTAAGCGATGATGATTATTCGAAATGAGAATATCTGCAAGAGAACTTAAAGAATAAGCAAGTTGAAACAGTAATGGGCAGGCCACATCGGCATCACTCATAGAACTGACAACCGATGGGGAAGAATGGTTCTCGAGTGGCGACCACAAACCGGGAGGACTGATGATCTAGCGAAAACCGCGGGGAGCCGATAGATGCAGGAGGCGAGCAGCCACTCATGGTGGCACTCTCTAGGGGAGGCCTATGTTCAGCAGTGGACGTCTTCAGGCTGATGATGATGATGATCACTAGGCAACCACACATAGGTACTATCTTAGACCACGTCATTTCTTTACATTAGGTTAGACAGTCATCAAATGCCTATAACCAAGACCAATATAGGTAGGTAATAAATTACCCATTTCCAGGAAGCCGGAAAGCATGCGGCTGTACTGCATCCACTCCGTCCCCGTGCTGACAGAGCAGTTTAGCTAATGTCATTTTGCGGATCTCAAGCAGTTGCTCTGAAAGGCAGAATGCTCCAAAATTATTCATTATAAAAAAGAAAAAAATTGTGCTTCTAGGGCACGGACTACTTTGAAATCTATATTTTGAGCTTTTAGGGCCTGCCCAATAGTGTACTCATACTCAAGCATTACGTTATTAAAAGATATCGAGTGTTGATATCGGGTATCGTAAAATATTTGTTAGAAATGCTGGGTTACATATAGTTGCCACTAGAGGCACTGTACTGGATTTCCACCACCACTATTTTATTATTTATCAGTAACTTTAATTAACTAACTGATTTCAGGATTCCTCGATACAGGCTTGCCTAGTGAGGAAACTGAATGATATTATAATCACTTGCTAAAATAAATAAAAAAAAAATTATGTACTACAAACGGCAATTCTGACCCTCGTCTTATTTATATAGGTCCGTGGGCATTAAATGTAATTGTTTTAGGTATATTTAAGCTGCTAATTGTGAAAATATGTATGTACCTAAATTTTTTGCAGAAATAAATCATTTTCACTGTTACTACCAAAGTAGTGAAGTATATCTTACCTTCATTAAACCCTCCCACTCGTTTCCTCTCAAACCAAAAGCGGTCAGAGCGTCTCCAGTAAAGCATCTGCTCAGCCATGATACAGCTCAATGTGGGACCCATGACCGCATTAGGCATAGCACGCTCAGCTAACAGGCCAGCCATCAAGTCTATGTCGTCAGGATGCTCGTAGAAGGAAGCTAGGGCTTGTACTTGCTGTAGAATGAGATAAGCTCTTTAAAATAAGACAACAACTCTTGAAACTCACCTCCTGATATTTCTGATACCTCATAAACATAAAACATAAACAGTAGGCCTAGCACGAATATTTACGCGCGCGTAAGTGTAACGTTAACGTAAAACCCCCTATTACGATTGCGTCTGCCGCTCAACTGCTGTCAAAGTTTATACAATTTTGAGAGCAGATGAGCGGCAGACGCGCGTCAGCAGCGCTGCTAGCTCAATCGTAATAGGGGGGCAGATCAAATGCCATACAACTGGCTTACGTTAACGTTACTCTTACGCGCGCGTAAATATCCGTGCTAAGCCCACAGTTCCTTTCTTTCACCGTACCTACTCGCTAATTGCCGCCTGCGTGGTGTACGTGTGATAACAACTTAACAACTCACTAGTTAACTTTGTGACTTGATAATTCTAGGATTTAATTTCAAGTGCTTTTTTGTGTTTAGGCTGTGACATATAACCTATACCTAACCTACTAACAATCTAATGCAGAAAAACTGAGTGACAAAATGATAAGTTTACGATAAACCCTAAATTAGAAGACAAATTTCGAGTAGCTTATATAGTCGGTACTGGTTATTGTCGCATGTAGAATATTTATACAATACAAAATCTAGCATCGTGCTCTTGCAGCAACTACAAGTACTAACTAAGGATTCCATACAAATACGATACTCGATATTGAGTACAATGATGTACTATTCGGACTACATTGTAAACGTTAAAAAGTAACATACCATTTTGTCCATCCAGCCCAAAAGATCATTGAACCTTTTTGCTTCAGTGAGGCCACAGTACTTGCGGTATTCATTGTAAGGGGCCAGCCCTATATCACGCCCTTTCATTATATCACTCGATACGACATCCGATGCTAACTGTAAACGGCCCAGGATACGCTCGCCTATCTGGAATAGGTAACAAGAAATGAAGGTAAATAATAAGTAGCCGTACAGTGCCACCAACTCATCTAATGTGTTGAACACTCCACCATCTCTTTTAATGAGGCCATTACATTCGGTATCAGAAAGGATTGGACATCAGAAAATATATGACAACATTATTTTTAAGGTATCAAATTTAGAAAACCATTATCCGTCATTTGTTTATCTATAAACAAGGACCAAGGGGTTAATTATTAGTTTATTAATTTTTAATATAATATTTTATTCATTTTTAGGGTTTTGTACCCAAAGGGTAAAGCGAACCCTATCACTAAGACTCCGATGTCCATCTTTCTGTCTGTCACCAGGCTGTATCTCATGCTGCATCTCAACCGTGATGGTTAGACAGTTGAAACTGTCACAGATGTTGTATTTCTGTTGCCGCTATAATAAAAAATACTTAAAAACAGAATAAAATAACACAAAAAAAGGCCCATAAAACATACGTGATTTTTTGCTCGTTTTTATAGATAATGGTACGGAACCCTTCATGCGCAAGTATGACTCGCACTTGGCCGCTTATTTGTTTTTGAGGTATTTTTATGTAGCCGCTATCTAGGGGAAAATAATTTAAAAAAATGATTTTCTTTCGTTTTAATTACATTTTCATATTAATGCTATCGCAAAACTTTAATTTTCATGTTGCAAATTTGTGTCTCACTCACGTCAGGATCGACGACTGCGCCACTGCCTCCAGGCGACCGGAAGCTGCCCTGGGTTATACCTTCTAATGTGTTGTTTAGGGGCAAAGCACCTGTTCGTAGGATTAAGTCCACAAAAGAGAGCTCATCGTACTGACGACCATCTTTTGTGTACAGCCTGGGGATTTCAAAAAAGCGCATGAACACAAATGTCATGAAAAGCCTTTAAAGTACCTGTGCAATAAATTGTCCGGGTTAAAAAGTATCCTTTTCACATCAGCAGCTTGAAATGGCACCCTTTGCTGCGAGAAAACAGTGAGCGAAATCGTATTTTGCTCACTGCGTGAGACAAAGTGATTTTTTTTGACTTTGCGGTAAGTGTATTTAGCCAGCTTTAGGTTACATTTATATGGAGTTTTGGAGAGAACATGAAAATATATTTTTTTTCTTTTTATTTCTTAGTCATAATTTTGGTGGGAACGCAAAAGCGTTTCGTTACTAGGTAAGTACCTACCTGTAATGATGGTCTTACTGCTGAGGTGAAAAGTTGTATGTGCTACTTGAGAGCAAAGTTTTTGCATCTCGTGCCTTTGAATCTCTCGCTCGCTCAAGATTCTAACTTAGAATCACTCGCTACGCTCGTGATTCAACATAAGCACTTGAAGCAAAAATCAACTTTGCTCTCTTGTTGCACAAATAACTATTGTTAATCTCGTTATTAAAAGCAATGATAAAACTGTACCCAAATAGATTTAAGTGTGAAAATCACGTGAACGAACAAGCAAATATACGAGTTAATGATAGGATTATCAGTATTGATAAGTGATAAGTCTAAAAATTCAAAATTATTACTTCAGCCGTCCCTCCTGTATCGTATGGAACCAACGAGTCCCTGCCACATACTCGATACTGACTCTCGGTTCCAAGCTAGGGTCGTAATCGTTCACGTGGCCTTGGGTCGGGAATACTACCTTACTCTTCAAAAGGAAATCCCAACCTGAAAAATGAACCAAACCAGTAAAATGTTGAAAGTTAATGCTAAATCCAATATAAACTAATATCAGTAAAAGGTAAAATTCAAGCATCTGAAACTTCTACTAAAGCAATATAACACTAGTGTATAATTTTGGTAGGTGAGGTACCTAGTACCTACAACCAAAATCTATGAGCAAGAGCGAGTGTGTCTCAGTAATCCATGCGACTTTCAAGTCATTCAGATTACAGAACATGGATGGAACAGAGATTTGAGAACATGGTGCTATCTGCCAACCCGCACTTGGCCAGCGTGTGGATTATGGCCTACAATCTCTTCGTGTGAGAAAAACTCCCAGTCCGTGTCCGCCTCCATGTGCAGTGGGAACGTAATTAGGCTGATGACAAAAACCTCCATACTATCGATTCGGTACCAAGTTAAAATCTGTAGTCCTCTTTTTTTCACACTAATGTTCACCTCTGTTATTAATCAACTTTGACAAACAAAAGTCTTTACATTCTCATAACTTATAGGTACAGGTACACCATCTGCAAACTTAATTCTTTTCCTGATGTGTCCTCCACTTACATAAACTACTTACTAAAACATTTCTTACCTAAGATATCCGTCATTAATTCATAGTACATGATATGCAAAGCATAAGCAATGTTTATTTCCTTCGCAGTATAGTAGAGTTGGTCGTCGCTCCAGCACGGGTTCATTTCATGTAGGGCACGAGAGATGGCGTTGTGACTACGGTACATCCACATAAACATTATGTTAATACCTAAGAGCGCGTTGGCGCCACCCGTGGCTGAAATTTGTTAAAGTACCTTTTAATTTTCAGGGCGTTGAAAGTTATGAGACTGTGAAGCATGTTCTAATACACAGGCATAGAGGAGGCCAAATACCAGAGAGATATTGAGATTGCTTAGGGTACGTCTTGTTTCCTTCAAAATTTAGCCTACAGGCGAAAATGCCCACTTTATGTAATGGTTTAAATGGTTTTGACCATAGCCCAAAAAGAATTGAAACAACGGCCATTCCCTTCTATAAATGGATGTGGTCAGATTATCTAAAACAGATTTTGTACTATGCTACGTATGCCTGACTTTTTAAATGGCTCGTCAACGTCAGTTCAAAAACTTGCCTTATCGAATATGTACAGATATAAATATACTATGTAATAATAGTTCTGAAATTCCATGAGACGTTTAATGTAGAGATTTCAGATGTATTAGCATTATCACCATTCACCAACATTCTCGTCTTCAAATAGATGTGGGCGGGCAATGGTGAGCGCAGCGTGCAGAGCACTTGAGTGATGTTATATTTAAAAACCGAGCTTATGATAAGATAAGATAAGATAAGATAAGATAAGAAGATAAGATAAGAAGATTATTATTTAAATTAATTATACTTACGGGCATCATGGCACCTACTCTCCGGTGGTACATTGTTAACACACACCACACCACCCGTGGGTGGCCATTCCTTGCCATTCACGATATCTGCCCGCAGCTGCCCTCTATCGAACGACCGCCCCCGTGTTGCACTTTTAGCTTGGTTACCGTACACTACTGACAGGTCTAGCAACGGCGTTGCTGTGTTAATCTGTGGTCATAAAGTTAAAGCGTGGTTGTAAAGCCAAAGAATTTCTTTTGCTCTGCTTTTTTCACTAACTTAATTTTCCCTAACATTTAGCATGGACAGACACGAACACTAAAGTAGATAAAAACCTCGTAAATATGCCCAATTCATTAGAATTTATACAAACAGTTTTCTTTCTACTCTAGGAACTCAAACATTTTTGAGTTCATGTTGGGAAATAAATAAATACAGTGCATATTGAGCTTATTATTATTTTGTCTCAATACAGTTATTACACTCGATTATTTTATAATTATTTTTGATATGTACATATATAAAACCAACAAAATAAATGATAATCAAAAAATTTAAAAGCAAAATTTCAGTAAATTTCTGAATTAATGAAACTAAGTCGGCGGGCCCGATAGCTTATTTGGCAGTAGCCCTGCCTTCTGGACTGAGGGCTGTGGGTTCGATTCCGATGTTTGTTCTGCGTCTGGGTGTTATATTGTATTCTATGTATGTATTTACAAACAAAAAAAAGTATATAAGTATTATATCAGTTAACTGGTTCCCATAGTACAAGCTATGCTTAGTTTGGGGTTAGATGGCGCTGTGTGAAATGTCCACACATATTTATTTATTATTTATTTATATTTATAAGTATCTCGTACGTACCCGTTCAGGCTGTATGTCGTCGGAGATACAGCCCATGCGCTGGTAAGTAACGGACCTCGTCAGGTTCAGGCATCGTATACTGCTCCTTCTTAAGTGAACATCATCATCTTTTACCTAGAGAAAGAACTTCGATAGAGGCATTCTCGAAAAACATATCTAGTCTATTATGGATGTAAAAGGTTTTAAATATGAGAGCGTTTAAATTAGGTGCAAGGCACACTATCCTTCGTTTCCGTGAGAAGCCGTTGGTTGGTACTGGTAGATCAAGATGGTCTTCATGCTGATGATAATAATAATGAATAATGTTATAAATCATAATTTTTACACCATCATCCATCAACTGTCTCTTGAAACATTTCACTTATTGTAATTTAATGCGTTATAAGATGTAAACAGTCATAAAGTGCATAGGTTTAATATTTTTTAGCTGGTTTGGTTTTTTATGTAAACAAATGACGTATTGAGAATTATTTACCTGATCGACACTGCGGCCCATAATAGTCCAGACTCGAGCACGAGAACTCTCTAAATGCAGATAATTTTTAAATTCTACTAAACCATTATTCCTCTGACTCACCTCTATAGGGATACAGCTAGGGTCTTTTCTACCATCTGGCTCGCAGCAGGTACGAGTCAGGGCGACGTAGTTCACGGTGTCGTGAACAGATGTTATATCAGCTGAAATTACGGAAAAACTTGTACTCTAGAACGAGTATTTGAGAATGTATATTGTACTCGTTGTCGAGTAAAATATTTGTAAGAAAACGCCCCTAGCGGTAACTATAGGTAACTAGGTATTTCATACAATTATTTTAGATACTGTACCCGATATCTAGTATACAGTATCGAGTATCGAGTAGTACAAGTGTAAATTCGTAGTAGACCCAACTCCCTCCACTTGGATCCACGTGAATCCACAGCTAAGATCCACATCAGCTTGTTAGGATCGAAGTGGAGGAAGCTATGTAATGTACCTATGGTTGAATAAATAAGTTCTTTTCATTTGTTGAACTTATAACTTACCTGTAATGAACACGTTAAAATTGGTGACCAGTGTCGTATATGTATCGCTGGGCACCCGGCCGTCCGACTTCAGGGCCACTCGTAGCGGACGCACCAGAGGCAAGGGTTTGCCTGACACCGACGTGCGGAGACCACCGCCTGTATGGATACATTATTCGATCGTTTTAGCCACTGGTAATATAGCTTCAAGGTTCAAGTTTTTTAACGGCCTATTGCTGTTAGCCGATGGATGTAGGAGACAAGGAACTGCTCAATGTGGCGCTCTGTGGAGGCCTATGTTTAGCAGTCATCTACAGGCTGTGATGATGATTATGATGGATTCTGTCATACAGAGCAGAACAGAACAGAACAGAATCTATCAACCACCTCCATCCTATAGGCATCGTCGAGTCAAATCCGGAGTGTGGGAAGTTAGCCCCCAACTTTTTGAAATCAGGATTTTTTTTGTTGTGCTGAATTGTTCTTGGTTTGTTATATATTGTTCCAAAATAAAAAAATCTAGCGTAAAAATTGTAGAAGGAAAACAAAAAAAACAATTTTTCACCGTAGCCCCCATATTTTGATAAATCCACTTTTTCTTTTTTGTTCTGGATTTTTCTAGGTTTGTTCTCAATTGTTCCAAAATATAACGATCCTAGCATAAAAACTGAAGTCAGATAATAAAAAAAACTTTTTTGTCGTAGCCCCCTTTTTTGGAAAATCCAAACATTTAGTTATGTTCTAGATTGTTCTAGGATTGTTCAACATTGTTAAAAATAAAAAAACTTCTAGAGCCATAATTGAGCCAAAAATTAATAAAAACTTTCTCATGGTAGGTGGATATTCATTATTTTTTTTATTGTGCTGGGTTGTTCTATGTCTATTCTACATTGTTCCAGAACATAGTTCGTCTAGAACGAAAGCTGCGGCCAGAAAAAGAAAATAAGTAAATTGAGATCCAGCATGACGTTCGTCTAGATGAACAAAGCAAAAAGTAAGCCCCCAATTTTTTAAATTTGTTAAATTTCTCTTTTGTGCTGGACTATGATAGGCTCATGTTACATTGTTCCAGAATATGAGACTTCTAAAGCAAATATTGGTGTCAGAACACAAAAAATAAATTTCCATAAGAGTTTGATGGTAAGTTTTTTTTATTTTCTGACTTCAGTTTTTATGCAAAGATCGTTATATTTTGGAACAATTGAGAACAAACCTAGAACAATCCAGAACAAAAAAGAAAAATTAAATTTATCAAAATATGGGGGCTACGGTGAAAAATTGTTTTTTTTGTTTTCCTTCTACAATTTTCACGCTAGATTTTTTATTTTGGAACAATATAGAACAAACCGAGAACAATTCAGCACAACAATAAAAAATCCTTATTTCAAAAAGTTGGGGGCTAACTTCCCACACTCTCAAATCCCCGTTAATGTTCGTTGCTGATTTTAGCGAAGGTAGTCAGTGGTTATGATTTACCTGCAGAGAAGCTAGCCGGCAACATCCGACGGTAGGGGGTCAGGACAGCTCCGCGCGTTGGGTACTGCAAGTTGTTGCATGACCCGTCCATCCGACGAGGCTCGTCGGCGTCGCATGGAGCCACTTCGATCGCGCAGAACCTGTGGATTAAGTTTTAGGGCTATAGACTATCTATAGCCCGGGCCCGATAGCTCAGTTGGTAGTATCCCTGCCTTCTGAACTGAGGGCTGTGGGTTGGATTCCTACCCAGGACAAACATTTGTGTGATGAACATAGATGTTTGTTCTGCGTCTGGATGTTATATTGTATTCTATGTATGTATTTACAAATAAAAAAAAGTATATAAGTATTGTATCAGTTATCTGGTTCCCATAGTATAAGCTATGCTTAGTTTGGGGCTAGATGGCGCTGTGTGAAATGACCACAAATATTTATTAAAAAAATAGGCACTACACGAGATTATTCAAAAAGTCAAAACACTTAAATGGTAAAGTGTCCCTTAAGGAAAGTGTCGACTCGAGGAAAGTGTCGAATCGAGGAAAGTGTCGAATCGAAGAAATTGTCGAATCGAGGAAATTGTCGAATCAAGGAAAGTGTCGAATCAAGGAAAGTGTCGAATCAAGGAAATTGTCGAATCAAGGAAATTGTCGAATCGAGGAAAGTGTCGAATCGAGAAAAATGTCGAATCAAGGAAATTGACGAATCGAGGAAATTGTCGAATCGAGGAAAGTGTCGAATCAAGGAAATTGTCGAATCAAGGAAAGTGTCGAATTAAGTAAGGAAAGTAGTGAATCAACAATAATAGCCAATCAGAGAAAGTGTCTACCTGATGGCGTGGTGGTTGAGCAGGGCGGCTTATAACCCGGAGACAGCTGGTTCGATTCCCGGCTTCAAGTATTTGTGCACTTAGAAAAAAAGCGCAAATACTTTTGTGGTACCGGGGTCCCTAGATACAGGGAATCCTAATTAAGGGCCACAGAGGCTGTTAATTATGAAGAACATTCATTGCTTTAGGACATAAACAAATTAATATCAAAATACTTACGGCACCAGACCCAACTGGTTGAGCTCTTCATACCTCGTCCTATTTATCTCTTTCCCAAAGAACGAGTCGTAAAACTCACTATTCACGGTAGTACAAGTAACAAATAACAAAATTGTCCACTGCAGCATCGTGTTTTTATTGTGTCTATTCAATATCCTACTTTCGACACCAACCAAAAGCACGTTTTGTTATCCAGCTGGATTTGGGTAACGATAGAGTCTTTACATCAATGTTAGATTGACCTAAAATCATGATAATAACTCAGAAGTGAAAATTGAGAACCCCTTCCTTTGAAACTAGGATAAACTAGGTTCGACCACGTCTATGCTGAGAATTTAAGTTGGACTCGTTGGTTCAAAACGAAAAATAAGCGCCAGTTTTCCGGTGACGTCAAGTTCTATGGAACCACAGATTTAAGAAAAACCCACCGACTGGGAAACAGATGAACATCTTATGCCTTTGAGTTTTGGCGGGAACGCGGAAGAGTTCACGTCGTTGCATTGTATTATTTTTCAAAAATTTTGCTTTTTCCAGTGTTAATGTTTAAAATAGGTGGCGTTTTACGCATTAAGTGCTGAATTACTAGCATAAGTGAGGGCAAGTGATATAATGTGGTGAAACGTTACTTTTCGTGTTGCTTCCAAAACTCCATAGAAGCTTCTAGTAAAGTTGCCACCACTTTGCTGGAGCGTGACTTAGACTGGACTATGACTACCTGACTTAGACTGGAGTATGACTATGACTAGGACATGACTTTGCGTGAAATATTTTATAACACGATGAAAATATAATACTTGACACTGGCTGAATACACTATGTGTGGAGCCAAAATATAAAAAAAACTTATGCCCGTTTTGAATTTTTTTTATGTGTGTACATGTTTTTTATATTTTGGGTCCACACATAGTGTATTTACCCAGTGTCAAGTATTGTATATTTCCATCGAGATTTAAAATATTTTACGTACTCAAGTCTTAGTCATAGTCATAGTCCAGTCTAAGTCATGCTCTAGTAAAGTGGTGGCAACTTTAGTAGAAGCTTCTATGGAATTTTGGAAGCAACACGAAAAACCACGTTACACTACATTATATCACTTGCCTAAACTCATGCTCGTAAGTCAACACTTACCGTCTTACCACAAAAGATTTCCGTCTTACCACAAAAGATTTAGACGCGCCTTAAACACTTGTTGAACAGTTGTTTCATAAATTCTATACCACAAATCCGCGCCTAACACTAGTTTAAGATAGACGGGCGTTAAACACGTGCTAAAATTTAAACATACTCAACCCTTAGTTTAAGAGGTGCTTAACTATCGCTGTCACCATAACACACACAGTCAAACTTCACGCTAATAACGTTTCGTTTTTTCTATGGTCACAGCTATGACGCTAACATGTATTGGATTTACAAAATGAGTTCTGCGCGGAATGAAACGTTTCGTATAATGTCACCTTATTTAAAAAATGTGGATCGAGTTAGACAGTGTTTAAGTAAACACGGTATAAACATGGTCTTGTAGTGACAAAAATAAAACATCCGTTTAAGGAACATTTAACTTTTAGACGCTGTCTAACTAAACATGTATCTAAGCGATGTTTAAAATTATTTTTGTGGTAAGACGGTAAATGCGTAAAACGCCACCAATTTTAAATATAACTCTGGAAAATTATACAATTCAACGACGTGAACTTTTCCGCGGTCCCGCCAAAACTCTTAATTACATTTACATGTTATGTACAATGTAAATAGGTAAGGTACATACTCCATACACTGATATGATATTCTTTAAAAAAATACTTGGATCATAGCCATGAACACTTGGCCAAGTCGCCTTTTACCTACTACAAAAAAAAAAAACAAAATTAGGTCATTTATTTAGGAGCTACGATGCAGACACAGAAACACACACACACACACACACACACACTATAAATCTACTTATAATACCCCTGTTTGGTCGGGGGCTAACATATATCGCATTAGAAACTTTTCAAAACAAAATTTTAAATCAGGGCCGTTGTTTGTTTCTTGTATTAAAGATAGATAAGTAAGGCACGGACTGCACCCTGCACCTGATCACGTTTTCAGTACCTAATTTTAAGTATCAATTGCCGATTTCTAGTAAATAGCTCAGTAATAATGCGATGCGTTCAAGGAATTCAGTAGGTTTCTTTTGCCGGTATATTAATACAAGGTAAGATCAATTAACGCATCCGGGGGGCCTACCACCGTTTCTATTGCCACTTACGGTGAGGAAAATTGATTAGCAAGCAATATTAGAGCATTGTAGCTAGTGAAATTACTGGGCAAACGAGACTTTCTGGCCTGATTACACAGTCTGGTAATCTGATTGCTGGACTGTGTGGTGTCTCGGGATGACGTGCGCAGTGCAGTGTCACGCGAAACTTTATTATTTTAAAGTTCCGAGTGACACTGCAACTGTTATGAGCAGCCGTGTCGCTTAACATCAGGTGAACGACTAGCTCGTCACGTCATTCATTCTCATAAAAAAAAAAGATCAAAAATTATAAACCCAGTAGGTATAAGTATAAGTGTACTTAGGTACTATAATAGGGTAAATTTTTCAGGTGAGCGTAGTAGCCTGTAGCTCAAATCCAAAAGTACGAGGAATATATGTACTCAAAGAAGACTCGAGTCCGATTTTGATGAAAATTCATTTTTTTCTGTAATCTGTGATGAAATTAAACTGCATCTATGACTTTTAAAAAAAAGTCGTAGCCAGGAATCGAACTCGTTGATTTGAAAAAAAGGACTTCCTGTTTTATTTACCTACACTATTGATAGCGTCGCTAACAAGGATCAAATTCTGGGAAGTAGGTAGTTTTGGATTTGGCCTACCACGCCCCTTGAAAAATTCACACTGTATGTTTTTTCTCCAAACTCCGAATTTTGTAGAGAAATAATAAAAAATTGCTGCCATAAAATCAGATACATTACGAATACAAAGTGTTTAAAGGCGTAAAAAGGTGTACAACAATATGGTTAAAGAACCGATTTAATTTATTGCTAACATATCAGTTGGATACATTCGGTTAAGTAAAGTACCTACCAGTACCCCTAGTAAGAGTTTTCCAAAACGTGAATTCGCGCGAATCCATTTAAAATTTTTGTATTCCTTATCTTTAAGTATAGTATGTATATATGTAAGTAGTAGTATGCAGTATGAAGGATTCTCACTTTTTTAAGGCATGATGTGGCCATTCTGTAATTAGGGCTACATGTAATTCAAAACCTGTCATGTAATCCATGTAACCTGTCACTATTATTTTCAAAAACATGTAGAACTGTTGAAGGTCCATAAATAAATAAATAAAATTTGTACTGCCGTTTTTAGTTCATCAACGTGTCCGCTAGGGGCGCTGCATTGAAATGTATGGGAGAAAACTTAAACGAATCAAGTTTTAGGCTGAGTTGCACCATAAACACGGTTAAAGTTACGGTCAAATTTTGACATTAGCCCGCCCTGCGAAGCATGGAACGGTTATAGTTAGCGTTAAAGTTAGAGTTAAAGTAAGCTGGTGCAACTCAGTCTAAGTAAACAATCGACACTCGTACTAGAGGTATATGTATTGGGTAAAAATCGATTGAATTTGCAAACTATTGCATTGCCTTGAGTTTGCTGGTTGGTAACCCCCATCCTACTAGTAATGTAATGTACATTAATAGTAAATAATGCACACTTATGTATTTATGAATCGCTCTACATAACTGATTATTTGTAATTATAGTACCTACTATTTAATTTGTAATGCTAGTTAGTTCGAGCGAGACGCGCGTATATTGTCTATGCGCTCTATTGAAAACTAGCTAACCCACCTGGGCTTATTAGTTTTCATCATCATTAACAATTTAACAGTTTGAACACAGACCTCCCTCAGGCAGCGCCACTTTCAGCGGCTGATCGCCTCCCCGCGGCTTTCACCAATCGTTAGTCCACCTAGTGCCTACGCTGCTTCAGAATAGAATAGAAATGTTTATTGGCCATATTATAACATTGCATGCTATCCAGGGCAGGTCAGGTTACATTTTAACTTATCATAATATTGTGCATTATTTAAGATATAATTAATTAATTGAATTTGATTAATACAATTATAAATATTACCTACATTCAAAATTATTATCGTATTATACTATTGTCAGTTTTATATTTTACTTAATACATACACAAGATAAAATGTTCAATACAATGATAATTTATCTCCAGCTCCAGTTCTTAATTTTTATAATCTTCCGGTTTGTGATCGCGACTCGAGAACGCTACTGCCCCATCGGTTGTCAGTTCTACGAGCGATGTGGCCTGCCCATTGCCATTCAACTTGCAAATCCGCTTACGCCATATCAAAATCTAAAGGAAGAGGGAAAAATGAATGAATCGGGGAACGCTGATGTTACGCGGGTCTCCGCACGGTTTCAGCGCGGACACGCAAAAAAAAAATTAACTTTCAAAATATTTAATTACTTCCAAAACACTTAGAAAAATAGATAACAGTTTATTATTACATCAAAATTCTATCAATTATTATTATTATTGTCTTTAAAGTAAAATTAAATTTAATCATTTTGCCAAAAAAAATCACCTGGTTTTTTTTTATTTTTTATCTTTCTATTGGCTAGAAAATTCATTAGTAGTCCAAAATCAAATGTCTAGCTATTTTAGTAGGTATAGGTAAGCTAGTAGGTAGTAATTAAGTAATCCTTAGGTAGTATTTAGCCCATCTGCACGTTAAACAGCTCCTAAGCTCACACTTATCCTTCTATGAAAATACATGAATGTCACATCCTGTCCTGGAGACATAAGTTCGAACTTAACAACGGTCGAACTTAGTGCAGACTAGCATTCGTGATCGGTCTTAATTAAGCTAAAACATTACAGCCTTTATAAACATTAAATTAAAACAATCAATTTAATCATTGCTTAAAAATTTAAATATTGTCTTACTTGTACATTTCGCTTCAGCGGGAAATTGACGATATTTTAAGCACTGATTAACTCAATGTTCTTATATAATAATCTAAATTTTTCCAAGTTAATAATTATTAAATGGAAGAATTGTGTTGTAACATAACTAATGGCCGTTTGCACTGAACATTAGCAGCTCTAAGTTGGAACTTATACCTCTATAACATACCTATATACTACAACACATTCGGGTTTGCCCTAGAGAAATAAGTGCAAACTTAAGAGCTATAAATTTTTAGTGTAGATTACCGTAAGGCTTTATTTATTGGTTCCATATCATCAACAAAATAGGTATACATAACTTGAAAATTGTAAAGGAGATTGTGTTCCTTACACCTAATTTACATGGTCCACAGTAAAGAACCTACAGCCTTTAGTTTTATCAATGCTCTCACTTCAACAAACAAAATCTTAAACTTTAATTTTCTTACTAACATTTCCTTCGTCTAGCCTATCTTCCCTCCCTCTCTTAATCCTATCTTTAATATTGTTGTCCTTATCTTTGTCCTCGCTTCTATCTTCTTTCTCGCTTTTACGCTTAATTGTATTACTATCAATATTTTCTTTTCCCTTAGTTTTATTGGAATTTTCGTTACTTTCGCTATTTTCTTTGCTAGTATTACTTTCGATGTCTTTGTCATTCTCCTCAGTTATATCTTCCGTCTCGCTCGTACTTCCATTCTTGTCTTCTTTTTCCTCACAACCTGTTTCTTCTTGTTCAGTTATATCTTCTGCCTCTTTCTGACTTTCACTTTCACTTGAATTTCCATCTCTGTCACCAGTTTCATGCCCTTCATTCTCCTCAGTTGTTTCAGCATCCTTTATTTCACTCTCTTTTTTCTTTGTTTTCTTCCCAACTCCCTTCCCTTTCGCTCCTTTAGGGTAATACTCCTCTATTTTGTGGCTGTTCTCTCCGGTTAGGTCTTCTAGTTCTATGGTCTCATCCAGCTCTTGGTTCTTTGGCTTGCTCGGGGAGGTTTCTTCGTCTGATGATTCAATTATGTTCCGTTTTGACTTGGCTTTGGAGCTGCCCGCTGAAAGGATAAGTTTCATTATTTTCTTTTGCTTTAACATATTTTCACAAATGGTCAGCCACTGTGGTGTGGTGATTGACCTGAAGGCTATGGGTTCCATTCCCAGGACAAGTTCTATGCATGTAAAAAAAGTATGTGTGTCACATGTTACATGCATTCTATTTGCAATAAAACACAGATTTTGATTTCTGTATTTTGTGGGACCATGGTCCTTGTAGTTCCTGGGGTCTTATGTACAGAGAATCCTAGTTAGTCTACTTTGTCGATCAAGGTTAGATCTAAGTATACAAAGCTGCAGGGAGCCGATGGATGCAAGAAGCAAGTAGCCGCTTATAATGGCAGCATATAGGAGGCCTGTGTTTAGCAGTGGACATCATTGTGGTAATAATGATGAATGAAAATATGATTATTACCAGCTTTCCCATCTGTATCAGTCTGTTTTCCAGCTGGTCTGTTGATGAAGAAGGTGGTGATTGGTTTCTGCCATTTAGGGGTCTCCCGGGGACACACTGAGTTTCCCCCGCCAGACGAGCGAGCAGTCTTGTCGCTGCTTGCTGTGGTACAAACAAAAATATTTTACTTCCTCCATTTAAACAACATATTACATACATTTCATTCTGCATTGAAAGAATACTTAGATACTTGGTATTAATTTATTGTAATGCACAAGACAGGGTGCAACGAAAGAAGGCAACCTTTGTCAATAGGTACACAGACCAGTGCATCAACACTAATCATACTGAAAATGTGAGACAGGCTATAAATAAATAATATCTATTAATATGCAAATGAAATCCTTTTTCATATGCCAGGCGTAGGTTATTAGGTAGAAGTCTTTGGTGTGAGGGTATTTCCCATCTCAAAAAAGGCAGTAGGCATATTCTTAGGTACCTATATCTTAATATAAATGAGCCCGATAACATTAGCCCGGCATCTAAACAGTGTAATAACTGTCCTATATATACCCAGCATAGCTGAAATGAGCGCCTTAACCATTATTGTATTAAATCCTTATGTTTACCTGAAGAAGACGTGCCGGAAGTGGTCGCGGGTGCCACACTACATCTCGCTTTACTGCTTTTACCAGAGTGTACTGTAAATAATTCATTACGATAAGTTATAACTAAGCACTATAATTTTTACTTTGCAATGTTTACAACAGACAGTTTACAAGTTATATGTACGTGTACCTTTAGCCCCGACAGTTGCCTTAGTTCGTGCCATAGCTACTTTTAACCTCTACTCTAGTTTTATTTGTGACTTTTTTATTAGATAAACAAACGAATTAATAGTCCGATACGAAATTACTAATAATTACGAAACTCCAAAATCGCACTTTCATAACTTGTATTCTTTCTTTTTTCCCCGAGCCGCGTTTGACATATAACAGATGGAAAAATGGCGCGAAAATTTTGACAGCCAAAAAGTCATTGTCACTGCACCCAGCTGTCATCTTAAAATATTACCACAGAATAAAGAAAAAAAAATCGTTAAGTGTTCGTGAATGTGCACGAGTGTTGGCAAAATGGTTTCAAGATCATAAAACCATGCATTTTCACTTGACATTGGCAGAATTATTGCAAAAAAGCGATAGAAAGCTATTAAAGAAGAAGAAGAAGAAAGAAAAAAAATCCACTATATATCACAGATAAAGCATGACCCAACAATCCGATGCAAACTGATGCCATAGAGTAACTTTTTATACTGGAGGACTGATGCAAACGCCATGCGCACGACCACCTCTGTACAGAATCCACCCACACTCGTAAGACAGCACGGAACGAGTGGGAGTAAAAATAGTTTAAATTAATAGTTGAAAAAAGTCTCAATAGTTCCGTTACGGAACTACTTCGACGGGGTAAATTATGGTTAGTTGGTAGCAGATAACAGAATTATTCGGTTTATTCCTAACCTAACCCGAAAACCTAACCCGGTAGCGGGTTAGGTTAGGAATAGCAAAAAAAATATTATTTTCATTCCTAACCTAACCCTCTATTGAACCTAACCCGAAATACCGAAGCGAATCATTCCTAACCTAACCCGCAAACCGAACAGGGTGCGGGTTAGGTTAGGAACGACAAAAAAATGATTATTTTCATTACTAACGTAACCCTCGTTTAAGCCTGACCCGAAATGATGTAGCTTACCTGACCCGAAACCAGGTTTAGTAATAAACAGAAAAAAAGAAAGTGGAATTAGCTTTTAGGAAAGGGTAGGTAAGTACTTTTTTCGGTCATTGCCCTTGGTCCACCTGCTCAATCCACCAAGGTGGATTACGAGCACACTTTTTCTTGCCCTTGGTTGACCGTAACGATAATCAGGAATTAATAAATATCAATTGCCCATGGGCTATTACAAAAGTAGGTAGGTACTTTTGTAGGTGGACATGATGATGATGATTACTACAGGTACTCATCCAATATCATCATCATCAACAGCCAGAAGACGTCCACTGCTGAACATAGGCCTCCCCCATAGAGCACCACTTTGAGCGGCTGCTTGCCTTCTGCATCCATCGGCTCCCCGCGGTTTTGACCAGACTCTTGATCCACCTAGGGGCCGGCATACGCAGCGTGCGTCTTGTGGTGCAGTAGTAATAAGTACAAGCAATAATAGCTCACGTATTACTAATAGATAGTAGCAATACGCTGCAGATGCAGCCTATGATAATACCTATTATATTTTACGTATGTCATAATTAATGTGTCTAATTTTTGAGAAATGTTGAATTTTTGACATATACAGAATTTTTGACAGATGTCGAATTTTTGACGAAGTCTTATTTTGACAGATATCAAATGTTTCCATCTACCTTAATAAACATCAACCTTTCCCATAGGTATCGTAAAACAATCCATCAATAGTGGATAAAAAATTTGTATGACAGCCAAATGACGGAATCCTAATTTTTTGCATGGTCAGACAGGTCATCCTGCTGACTTATAGTTTCTGGTAGCCGCTGACCAGTTCCATCTCGGAGACGACTTCGTAATGATGTTAGATTTTCCTGGTGGTCACGTAACCAATCCCTATCCACCCCCTTACACTTATTTTACCCACCATGTCAGCCGGTTGAGATCATTACATCTGTCAAAAATTGCACATCTGCCAAAAATAAAACGTCAAACACTAGAACCCGTAAAATTTTGGACATCTGTCAAAAATAAGACATGTCGAAAATTAGACGTCTTTCAAATTTTGGTCAACTATCAAATTTTGTACATCAGCCAAAAATCATACATCTGTCAAAAATAAGATATCTGTCAAAAATTAGACATTTGTCTATAATGACATCTGTCAATATGGCATGTGTCAAAATATAATAATTATTATCTTAGGCTGCAGATCCTAGTAATACGAGAGGTATTAGTTATTGCTTGTATTACAGCTGGACCATAGATGCAGCAAAGGCTACCCCCCACTAGGTGCACCAGCGATCTGGTGAAAACCGCGGAAAGCCAATGGATGCAGGAGGCGAGCGGCCGCTCAAGGTGGTGCTCAATGGGAGGCCTATGTTCAGCGGTGGACGTCTTCGGGCTGTTGATGATGATAATGATGATTACTACTGGTACTGGTAGTAATACCGCGGGTAAAAAAAACTTCGAAAAATTAGGTGGACTGCTAATATTATTTAATTCCTGTTAATTATCGTTAGGGTCAATCATGGGCAAGAAAAATTGCCCGTGGTCCACCTAGGTGAACTGAGCACTTGAGCAGGTGGACCAAGGGCAATGCCTGGAAAAAGGTAGCTACCACCTACGCTTTTTTAAAAGCTGAATCTGCTTCACTTTTTGCTGTTCAACTAAGCCTAGTTCCAGGTCAGACTAGTAGTAGCTACATCATTTCGGGTTAGGTTTAAAAGAGGGTTACGTTAGGAATGAAAATAATAATTTTATTTGCTGTTCCTAACCTAACCCGCCTGCGGGTTAGGTTAGGAATATCATTTCGGGTTAGGTTCAATAGAGGGTTAGGTTAGGAATGAAAATAATATTCTTTTTGCTATTCCTAATCTAACCCGCTACCGGGTTAGGTTTTCGGGTTAGGTTAGGAATAAACCAATTATTCATGCATTTACATAGTGACATGGTGGACGCAAACGCCAAACTCAACCATGGGATTTTTATGCTTTTGTTCAGATTAGATAAGCAAGTAAATAAGCTAGGTAAAAATAACAGAAAACTGTATAAAGCCTGTTATATTTAAGCAAGGAAAGTAACTTAACCTCGTAAGCACATTATCAGTCTTGACTTTACCATTTATTTATTTAATATTTTACATTTTATTACTTCTCATAGTTTGTGCTTTTTCCATTGTTATGTTTACAATTAGTGGCTATTTACTTAGTATCGAATTATGAGCATGAGTGTTGGCAAGTGATATAATGTGGTGAAATATGGTTTTTCATGTTGCTTTCAAAATTCCATATAAGATTCTAGTGATATTGCCACCGATTTACTAGGGCATGACTTAGACTGAACTATGACTACCTGACCAAAGAGGATATAATCACTTCGTACCTGACTTAGACTGGGTTATGTAATACTTGAGTAGATAGATAGATAGATCAACTCTTTATTGTACACCTTAAGACAACAAAAATTATAAAGGAGAAAACTTAATTAACTTATTCGTACAATAGGCGGTCTTATCGCTTAAAGCGATCTCTTCCAGACAACCATTGCGTTGGTAGGATATTAGTAGCTAAGAGTTTGGGGCTTCGGTGTACAGGCATAAATCAATAACATAAAAACTAATAATAGAATGATACATGGTTATAGCATTACAACAATTTTAGTCTACTTACAATATAGTGCTAAATAAAAATATATATACAAATAATAAACATACATCAAAAATAAATACTATAATATAATATAAATATATACCAAAATTAATAAACATACATATATATCAACCTACTTAATTTACCAATATTATTATGATTGGAGTTATAGAACCAATACCTTACTTCATGCCGATTTGCCACAGAGCAAAAAAAAAAAACCGCTTCCTATATAGGCGAAGTGTCATTTGTTTCATAGCTCTGTGCGATTTGCGATAAGTAGAAATCTTTTACTTTATCTTTGAAGATTTTCAGTGACTCAGAGTGCCGTATTGATACCGGCAAACTGTTCCAGAGGCGAACAGATTCTATAGTGAAAGAGGCATCATAAAACGAAGATGTATGAAGAGGCATATGTAGAAGAAAAGTTTTGGTCGACCTCAACGTGCGGGAATACTGAGCGTGAGCGAACCCGAATCTTTCTTTAAGATAACGCGGGGACAAGGGGTTGAACAGTATACTATACAGCAGTGAGAGAATGCGAGTATTCCGGCGAAGGCGTATAGGAAGCCACTAAGTACCAGGAGTATGACTAAGACGTGACGTGAAGTATTCTATAAAACAATGAAAAATTACAATACTTGATATTGGCTAAATACACTATGTGTGGAGCCAAAATATACCTACTCGAGACTCTGCCGCCAAGCCATAGACGAATGGCGCCAAATTTTAACAAAACCTGAATTCCAATTTCCGCATCCGCGAATGTCATTAGCAGATATTCGCATTCGCGAATGTACAAAAAATTACATTCGTTACATCACTAATAGGTAATACCTCTATATTATTTTCTAAGAGGTTATAAATAGAAACCGCCATTTATCAAAAATCAATGTTTTATTTCATAATAACTGAAATAAGTAACAAATTGTCGCATAAAACAGCTAATTCAAAATAGCACAAACAAATTATTATTTATAAAATCTTATCTTAGATGCTAAGCTGCTATAAAAATAGGTACTATTTTATATTCTGTATTACATACTCTAAATATGCAGCCATACCTTATACTTAAAGTATGGTAGTACTCTTCTGATTAAGGGGAAATGAAAAGGACGGTGATATTTATTTAACTTCATAGAATCAGTATGTGATACAGAATCGACACCAAGTTTCTTTTTGAGCATAGATATTATACAGGATGGACCAAATAAATACCCCCCCCCCCCCCCCCCCCCCCCGGAGGAAATTACCCTAATCTCAAGGGAAACTTTTTTGTTTCATTTTTAGGAAATAAAATAACTGCGTTCATAGATTCTTAAAGCCATTTGCCAGATCCCGTAATCGAACCTGCCATTTGTAGAAAATAAACACCTGTATTTTTATAACCACGAATAGAAAGGGTCAATATGGAATGGATTTACATTTCATCACGAAAATGTATGAATGCAGGTTTTTTACTAAAACAAAGAAATTTACCCTTGAAAAAAGCAAACACCAATATTTAATGCACTTTCGCAGATAGTTTTGATACACCATGTATAATAGACCAAGAGCCCTGATTGGACCACCGCGTGAGCTTCATACACATACTTAAATACATTTTCTAATAACAAGTCACATAAGTCTTCCCGGTTGTGTGTAGTTATTGCTACCGTCAAACAATGATGTAAAATCAAGTTGTTTCATATTTGCAAACAGAAGTACAAAAAGATATACTTAATAAAAATTAGGAAATATTTACAACTAAATGCAAACTTGCATTATAAACTAAACAATAAAAAATTAAGGTACTCTGACTTGTTAGCAGCTCAAAGTCTACAGCATTTTGGGCTTGCTGCTTGTAGAAGATGCACTGGGTTTGCAATGAGACGTTTTATTTAAAAATAAAAAGACTAGTTCCGCTTCTGTTACTAGTATTAGAGTTATATGTCTTCCATAAAAAAAAGGATAGAATACTAAACTCGATACACAATTGTCTTAACAATGACAGAACGTCAAACCCCCATTCTAACGCCATCTATCGGGTCTTTATAAAAAATCAGCTTTTTTTTTTAATATAACGCCTAATTGACAGCCTCCGTGGTGTGGTGGTTGAGCAGGTCGGCTCATAACCCGGAGGTGGCGGGTTCGATTCCCGCGACAGAACAAGTATTTATGCCCGAAAAAAAAAAGAAGCGCAAATACTTGTTCTGTGTCTGGGTGTTGTGGGACCATGGTCCTCGTAGTTCCTGGGTCCCTAGATACAGGGAATCCTAGTTAGGGTCCAGGATCTATGTATGTGATCGTTGGGCGTTATTTATTTATTTTTTATTTTAATTCCAATGAAACATTTGCTGCTTTCTAAACGCAGCAAAAGTGCAAATCTAATTGACTATTTTCTTAATACTCAATACATTGTGTAGTAGAGGAAAACTTTTATGCTTTTGTCTCTTGCAAGTTAGCCCTAAATTATTTTAAAAATTCAAATCCGTTTGGTCCGGTATGGATTTGAATCCGGTATGGATTCAAATCCATACCGGACTATCGAAAGGTTGACTGTAATGGCTTTACTGACTTTAAAACTGCTAATTCAGTTCAAAGTTGAAGTTGATAGTTTAGAATACATATTTGTAATTGTCAATGCTTTTTTTTGTGTAATGGACTGGGCGGTTATTCTCTATCGAGTCCTTGCTTCAAAATCACGCGAATTCCTTGTCTTACATAAGAAATCTGCAAAAGTCTATTCTCTATGAAACGAAAACAAAACCGCGCGAAATGAATTTGGATTTGGCGCGATTTGAACTGTTATTAAAAATTATATGTTTTACCGAGACGCGTTCCGAAACATCAACACATCAAAAGATATGATCACTTATGTCAATATATTTTATTCAAAATAAAGATAACTTTAATGTAAAGTGAAAGTATATCTAACGCTGTGACAAGATTTGAACAAGACACGATAACGACGTGGTTATGAACCGTGTAGAATCTGTGTTTCCATAGAGAATAACCGCCCTGTTGAAAATTGTAAAATTCGGTGAACTCCACCATAAACTTTAGTTAATAGGTAAAAATTCATGAAATTGATGGTAAGCCTAAAGCAATATGTGGTATCAGGCTTTTACCATTGTTTATGCCCTCAATTTCGTATAGCTATTTACACTGCCCGTTTTTCGTCAGATAATGATAAGTAGCTAAGTATATGACACAATATTAGGCCCAATTTTGAAGGCTTTAGTTGACAGTCTTTAAAATACTAAAAATATACCCGTCCCTTACATTACCGTCTATCTGACAAGAACAGCAACAGTTTTAAATATTTTAGATCTGTCAACTAAAGCCTTTTAAATTGCCCCCAATGGCAAAGTTGTGGTGAATTTGCCGCAAAAACTACGAAAGCTACATTAAGGGAAATAAGTACAAGTAGGATTAACCAGTCAAACATGTTCGGTTTCAAATATGACAGTCTAAATACGCCTACTTACTGGTCACCAGACATACATTGCACATGTCACCAATAATAAATAATCTCAAACCTGGGTATCAATCGGCGGGTACCTTTGATGAGGGAAGTAAAAAGATGTGGCATAACGCTAACTACACAGAATAAGTTATAGTTATAAGGTCAACTTCGTTAAAGAATGGACAAAAAGTCGCATTTCATTTCTGATAATAGTTTGTCTCTGACGTCATTTGAGACCGCCCTGCGGCAAAAATCCCCCATGTTCTGGTGGTGTTTTGAGCTAGTACGTCAGTCGTCAACTAGCGTCAACTGTCAAATGCAGTAAACAATGGGGCGGTGGGGCGGAGTCGGCACCATATTGTGAAGAAAAAGTGCCGCACGTCACGTGACCATGTTTCACATCCCCTTACTTCCCTCATCAAAGGCGGGGGTACCTATTCATCGGACGTTAACATTTGTAATACGAAAAAAAACCATCAGCTATTGCTTACTCTGTCCTCAATACTCGAGGAAACTTGCAATGACTGCACCTTTTCAGCTGCTACATAAATATCTATTTTCGGTGGCCCTTTGCCTAACGGTGGGTGGTACTCCTCAACCAAAACAGTATCCAAGCTGAACTCTTTTTGATGATGTTTCGATATATGCTGGGATAACGCCTTAATTGTGAATTGGAGACCACACAACTTGCATTCGATGTAGTGTCTCGGATCTATCGGCTGGTGAGCTTTGTAAACATGTTTGTAACATGTATTTTGGATCATAAAGTATATATTACACTCACTGCACTTGTAAAGTTTGACTTTACAGTTTTTCGTCGGTGTTACCGATTTGGTGTTTTCCCTTTGATTACTCCCAATTTTTTTTCTAGTTTCTATCTGGCATTCTGAGGTAGATTCTACGCTGTCAAAGTTTGTTTCTGGCTTATTTTTCTGGTACGGTTCTATGACGATTTTCGTATTTTTACTATGGTGTTTGCACAGATGGCTGACTAGAACGTCGGTTGGGAAGAGGAGGCCGCATTTGCTGCAGTTTTCTTTGGATATATAAGAGTTTCTAGAGCATGTCTGTACATGCTTCTCTATAGTTTTCAGAGATGTGAAATGTAAACCACAGTTGCATTTGAACACTTTAGATGTTTTGGTTTCCACTTTGGTACTTTTATCATATTTAGGCACTTTGGATGCTTTGACTGATATCAGTGTATCAGCTTTCCTTTTGGAAATTTTTGCTTGTTTCACAGTTTTGGGAGAGGTTTTAATTTTTTTAACAGGTTCGTAATCTTCGTCTTCATTTAATTTTCTTTTATTCAGCAAATCAAAGTGTGTTACTTTAATATTTTTTATATTGAAATCCGGGAGGTTTGTGTGGTCGGCTTTATGCCTCGTCAAGGCATTTACAGTGAATGACAGGTTGCACTTTTTGCATTTATCTATCCTGTGTTTCGGAGGACACCTGTGTTTTGTGTACTTACCCCGCATACATGAGGTGCAATTTTTACATTTATGTATGACATACGTAGGAGCAGATTTCTTACTCTTTTTGCGCTCATGCTTCATCTTTTTGAAGTTCACTATGCGAATCTCGTCCTTACTCACTCCTTTCGAATGCAACATTTCATGTGTACGTAACGCCTGAACATCGCAGAATGGTATGTTGCAAATTTTACAGAAATTTTCTGGGGTTTTGCAACTACTTTTTATGTGTTTATCGATTTCATTGCTACGGCAGCAGACCTTACAATCGCTGCAGCAGTATACTGTGAATTCTGATCGGCCATCTTTAAGTAATTTCATTTTAGTGCCCCGTTCATAGCTGTACAAGCTTTTGTCTGTGATTTGTCTGATTTGTTCTTCCGGTAGCCTTTCAAAAAGTTCAAACCACTCTTCTGTTAACAGTTTCTTTGGATCGTAAACTAGGATCTTGAAGTCTTTGCTGTTGATGTTCATGCGAGAATGGAGGTCGCTGTGCTTAGACCAGCAAGTCTCGTCGAATTTGAGATTGCAAATATAGCATTTGATATTTTTTGTCGAAGTCTCATGGTGTAGGTGTGACTGACTGTGCTCTACCGCCTTGTCATACAAATCCGTGACAATGTCACACTTCTTGCAAGAATATACGATATTCCACATCATGTTCAATGATTTGTATTTTTTTATAAGCTCTGGCATTATCTTTTCACTATTTGGTTTTGTTTGTTTCTTTTCAATATACTTGTGGAACTCCATGTGTGCGTTGAATGCTGATTTATGAAATTTCTCACCACACACATTGCAACTTTCATAGTCTTCCCCGCAGATATGTTTATTTAAAATGTTATTGCAGAAGAATGTGATCTTGCAGTTCTCACACTGAGGATATGGAGGCATGGCTGGTACGACAGGTTTTGATGTACCCATCTGATAGAAACGCATGTCATGGATGGTAAATTTTCTCATCTTGTGCAGTTTCATATGTCTGGAGAAGGTAAATTTGTGGAATAGTAATCCACAGTGTGTACAAACTTTCTTTCGGTTCTCGACCATAATAAGGCATTTTTTTTTCAGATGGCGTTCGGCCCGCCATTTCCTGACAGCGCATAATTTGCAGTGGCTACAGAAAAATATACTGGTATGGGACTTATTTCCTTTTTCATACACAAACTTGTCAACTAATTTTTTCCTGTTACCATCTTTTTCTTCTTTTATCA
This sequence comes from Ennomos erosarius, assembly GCA_963580505.1. NCBI lineage: Eukaryota > Metazoa > Arthropoda > Insecta > Lepidoptera > Geometridae > Ennomos > Ennomos erosarius. The sequence goes on along the minus strand of OY757006.1, from coordinate 1,430,524 downwards.
GAAGAGGCGGATTACTCAATGGTTTGACCCGTCCTGAGAACTTATTTAGATTTATGTTAGCAATTTTTTCTTTTTTGATTTTGTTAGTAGGAATCTCCATTTTTATTTTCTTTGTAGGAGATGTTGTAGCTTCTAGTTTCAGTTTCTGACTCCTATTGTAAATGCAATGCTGGACTATAATAAAATCTTTGGGTTTAAGATTTTGTTTTATATGTATGTTTAAATGCGACTCTATTTTCGATTTCGGTAATAATATATTACATTTTCGGCAATTAGCTGTCGGTAGTTTTCCACAACTTTTTAAGTGTTTTTTGATAGTGTAATCATTAAAGTGTACTCCGCATTTGGGGCATCTGCATAGAGTTCGCTCAAATAGGTTTTTTGTTATCTTGTACACTTGAAATTTGGAACAAATTTCATGCTGTTTCCTATGCGAATCCATGTCCGATGAACGCAGTTTTCTCTTGCATATAGTACAAGCAGTTGGCTTTCTCCGAGTCGCACCAGACGTACATTTCAACGCATGTAACAATGCAGCTAAACAACTTAAAAAATGTAACTTACATTTGGTGCATTGGAATAGCACTGACATTGGTATTAAACCTACAACTACCTTCGGAGAAGAGGGTTTCTTCTTCTTTAAATCCTCTTCATACAATAATTTATTTTTTAATTCGGTCTTTTTTATATCAACTTTTTCTTTTTTAATTTTAGGCTTTTCTTTTTTCAAATGGATAGTGTTATGTTCAATCAGATCGCTCTGCGTGTTGAAAACAGCCTCGCATATATTACAACTGAATTGTTTAAGTGGAAGCAGCTCATACAAATGTTTGATCAAAGCGGTATGATCAGGGAACACTACGTTGCAATGATTGCAGAATTTGGATATCATTATGTTATTACCATTACCGGTGCTCTTTCTTGCTATATTGCCTTTGTTTTTAATAGCTAACACACTAGTGCTCTTTCTGGCAACCGTCGGTTTAGAAGTGCTTTTTATAGCGACATTTTTACTGACAGCAACTAGGAACGAGTGTGTTGTCATGTTGTGGGAATCCAAGATGTTTGGAGTAGCGAATAAGATCCCACATTTTTTACAAAAGCTTGAGCTTTTTTCTAAGTGTGGTCCCCAGTCTTTTAGTAATACGAATGCATCTAAATTCTCGTTGTCAATATTGTTTTTAAAGACGTTTTCTTCTATCTCAGTCTTGATTTGATGTTCTAAACTTAAGTCTGAATTATTTAGACAAGGCTTCGTACCTAATATTATTTTATTCCTAAAATGGTATATATCTTCGGGAGGTAGATCATTGTGGTATGACTCAGGAGGCCCCTCATCGAAATCTGTAAAGTCTGTGCCCTCGAAATGGTCAATTTCTTCTTTGATTTCTGCTCCCATATAATCAGGAGAGTTGCGACCATCTTCATGAGCTGTATGGTTTGCTACAATGTTTTGAATATAATTTTCTGTAAATATTTGTTTCGGACAATCTTGTAAGACTTGGTCTGGACAATCTTGTAAAACTTGGTCTTTAAAATTTTGTAAGATTTGGTCTGGACAATCTTGCAAAACTTGGTCTGTACAATCACTTAAGGTTTGGTCTGAACAATCTTCTAAAATTTGGGTTGGACAATCTCCTAAAATTTGGTCTGAACAATGTTCTGAACCAGCTACTACAATTTGTTCAAGACAATCTCCTAAAATTTCTTCAGGACCATCTTCTAAGTTTTGTTCTGAGCTACTTAATGATATTGTTTCAATGTAATCTACATTTTGTTTAGAGACATTATTGGGGTTGGAGACTTGTGCAGGAGCCCAGTTGGGTATTTGCTCTCCATTAATAACTCTATCAGGATAATCGTGATATTCGGTGAGAAATTCATCTCCTGAGTGGTCCGTGAGGTCGCCTAGGATTTTTTCTGCAGCTGAAAGAATATTTAGTTCAACTCAATAAATAATTTATTCATTGTGTCTGAAATGCATTACCTACAATAATCTACAACACAACACAATAAAACTACACAAAAACACAATACAATAAAATTATCATCACCAACAGCCTGAAGACGTCCATTGCTGAACATAGGCCTCCCCCAGAGAGCGCCACTTTAAGGTGCTCCCCGCGGTTTTCACCAGGATGTCAGTGCACCTAGTGCAGGGTCTGCCTACGCTGTGCCTTCCGGTTCGTGGTCGCCACTCAAGAACCTTTCTTCCCCATCCGTTGTCAGTTCTATGATCGCTGTAGCCTGCCCGTTTCAACTTGCCAATCCTAAGCGCTATATAGGTCACTTTAGTTCTTTAGTTCACCCAGCCAACTGGTCTAAAAGTAAATAAGCAATGTTATTATTTCTAATCTAATTTAAAATAAGTCCATAATGAATCCTAATAAGTCCATAAATAAATAAGTCCTAAATTGATTGCCAATATTATAGAATGTAAAGATTGCCACACGAGAACCAATGCATTATGCATTCCATTGAATTGCAATAGTGTTTTTCCGGATCTAATTATTTTTGTTTTTGTAGATTTACTTTTTAGCAACTTTTTTCATGCATTTAATTATACTTACTGCCTTCAGATAAATATTGAAACTATTTTAATACAATGGAATGTGTATGTTAGTAGTATTTTTTTTATTTGTTTCACGCAGCGTGGGCCGGCCCCCCACTAGGTGGACCGACGACCTAGTGAAAGCCGCGGGGAGCCGATGGATGCAGGAGGCGAGCAGCCACTCTAAGTGGCGCTCCCTGGGGGAGGCCTATGTTCAGCAGTGGACGTCTTCAGGCTGTTAATGATGATGATGATGATGAAAATGAAAATGGTAGTGAGTGGATATGCCACAAAGCTTCTATCCCCTAAGGATTTGATAGTGGAGAAATGTGATCAACTGAAGACTCCTCAATGAATCACAGAATGAAAAAATGTGAAAAAATTGTCAGCTTTCCAATGATTCACAATGCATCATTGGGAAGCTGTCAATTTTTTTTCATTCTGTGAACCATTGATTCATTGTGAACCATTGGAATAGTGTCAAAGACATTCTCTAAGCTGCCTGGCTACCCAATATTGTTCAGTAATACAGAATTCTTGGAATACAAAATTCTGAGAACCGGCCACTCACCAAGGCTTATTGTGCTCTGCCCTACCAATTTATCTGGTGTGACAAACATAACCGCTTGAAATTATCAAGTCTATTCTATATGGGGGTGCTAAGTCCTGCACTGACGACTGGTGTATTGTGCATTGCTTGGGGTGTATTGTACAATGCACAATTATCACGTCTACTTTGCCTCACACGTTTTGCTGGGACCAATCCCACTAGAAGCATCATCAGCATTGATGAAATGAGTTAAAATCGATTTAGAATTTTAGTTATATATTACGCTTACCATCTGTTCCATGGACCTCTATTTTAACTTGAGAAAAGTCTGTGAATATGCCCACAATTTTCAGCTCTGCATTAAGTTCCACTGTTTCTGTATTATCATCCATGTTGGTGACACTTAAACAAAATAACTAATTTGTGAGTACAAGATAAGAGAGGGTGAGAAGTTTTGATGTAGCTGATCATAAAGCCTTGTCTTACAAATTAAGCCATTATGGAATAGCTGGACCAGTCCTAAAGTTAATCGTGGACTTCTTGAGCGACAGAACTCAGTATGTTCTTGGAGACCACGGAAAAGTCAAATCAGATGGCATATCAACAGAAGTTGGAGGTCCCCAAGGATCATCGCTGTCAAATCTTGCCTTTTCCATCCTACTTAATGACCTGCCGAAAGTTACAACTGAAGCAGATATATGTATGCGGACGATGTAGCGGCCGTTGTCACCGCTGAGAGCCTAGATGAGCTGAGATGAGTTGGTAACACATTGGTACAAACCTAACATTCAGTCAGAAGCCTTTGGGCAACCTAAAAATTCTGGCACCAGCTGACTACTTGCCTACATGAGAAGAAGAAGACCTAACATTCATATTTTAACATGTGAACATATCATATGGTAAATATGAAGTGAAGGTTTATGTAGTTTGGAGATTATGATTAACACAAGTATGTGAATGGGGAAGTGGGAATAGATTTATCTTTTAATATTTTCTGAAAGAGGCCACTTTCACATTAGTACTATTATGTAAAAATTATGAAAGCACTATGCAGAATACATACTTTCAAAATGCTGCTGTTTGTAAACAAAACTTGTGCCAAGTACTTGTCCTCATTCAAGTTCTATGTTATACAGTTATACCCGTTTTCTGATAGGTAGGTAACTCAAATATCACATGTATATCTAGCCACTGACTTAAATATCACAATTCAGCGTTATATCGGCTGAAATAAAGCAAACGGTGCGATTCTAACGTAATACCTTACTTTTTTATGAAATATTAATATGAAAAATTTGAGCCTGCCTGCTCTCAAAAACCAAATACAGCAAGGATTTTAAGATAAAAAGAAAACCACGTTGATTAATATTAACGCTCAAATAACTAAAAAAATCACGGCAAAAATAGAAATTCGTCAAAAGAAAAAGGCAAAACACAGGCCAAACGAAAAGAAGAGAACAAAATGAATGAATGAATGAATGTCATACAAAGCGAGCTACACCACCCACAGGTTAGTGAAAAAAAATTGACACCACCACAGACTTTCACAGAACAAATCCACAGATTAGAAAAAAGCAAAGCTTATCGGATTTTACCGATTTTTTGGATTTTTCTTACTTGGTGGGTGGGTTCCAGTTATTGCTAAAAATGCCAAGAACACCACTATTTACCTTCCGAGCATATAACCAACGGAGATGTTGACGTTACAATCCGCAAGCATTATTTTCTGCCGATTTTTAGGAGGTGCGAGGTAAATACGCATAGCACACGCGCATGTAAACGTATGCCGCACACAGTTATATAATCTAGCGTAGTTACGCAGTGTGTATTACTCACACTATGATAATGTGTTGGTATGTATTACATACCTCGTCGAAGCGTCGTGAGTGAACGAAAAAAGCGCTGTTCAACTGGGGGCTGCTGGGGGGGTTATCGGGAATCGAGATGCAATGTCGAGTTGTCCGTATTCGTGATATTCTCGATTGCTAGCGCAGATGACTCGTGTGGTCGGAGGCAATCGAGACCACCATTCAATAGCCACAAAGCTTGTCTCTACTGGTAGACTCATTTGCTAGCAATCGAAATTATCATGAATTATAAGCATAGAATACGAAATTTCGAACATCTAGATGACATTGCGTCTCAATAGGGCATTTTCTGACACCAGATTTAAAAAAAATAGTTCTTAAAATCCGCTAGGTGGCGTGGATAAAACCCGAACTTTTCACACATCAACCAGACTACATCACTATGTAACCGGAAATGAAAAAGCACTATTTCCTTAAAGCGTTGGCACTTTACAGCGTTCGTTTATATTAATATAAACCCAAACGAAATTAACAGTTATACCTTATTCCACAAAAGTTTTGTTATTCCATTGACTAAACTACATTTTCAAGACTTTCGAACACTATGATGGGTTCAGGATATTTTATTTAGAAAAGAAAGAAAGAAGACATTTATTTAACACTCACTTAAATTCAATTAAAAAAACATCATTCATGACATCGTTTGGTGAATGAATAAACTAGGTGACACTGAGGTGCGTTATGGCAGGGGTAAAATCAGCCACAATATGAAAAAACATCCAGGTCTCTTTTGCGCCATCTATCTTTGGCTGTAGAACTACGCCCCGTCAGCTGTCAGAAAATACCCTATTCCCGAGAATTAGCCCTTGTACTGCCGCCTAAATAAAGACGCGGCTTAACGGTGGTCGTTTCTCTTAGCATCAGGTGAACGGCCAGCTCGTCACGTCATTCCCAAAAAAAGGTATTAGGCACAGATCGTGGTATTATGTATTCTGTGAATAGTTCACGTCGTCTACTCATACTTTTCCCCTCTTTTTGCCTTTTCCTTTACCCATGATTAGGGATAAAACCACAGAATTCGCCCTATTACATATTAAAAGGTTAATAGAACTAACTAATTAACCCATGCGAATGCGAAGCCGGGGCGGGTCAACTATAAATAAAAATCAACAGAACTATTCAATATTTTTATTGGTGAGTGCAAATTACATAATCTGTGTTTGAATAATTTTCTAGTTTATAGTAGTTACAATACAAAATCGAGAAGTGTTTTTGAATATAAGTATTAAAGAAAGTAATGTTTACGACACTTTTCGTAACATATTTGCATGAACAGTAACTTACGTAGGTATATTTGCCGCTAGTAGTGCGGTACCGAGGTGATTTTCAAAAAAATAGGGTTGAGCCACATCCTGTCAGCACAGAATCGTAATTCTTCACGCTCTATCGAATGATTATCACTCATTGATAGCTCTCGGGCTATCTTTCTCACTTTAGGAAATAATGATCGTGGGGGATAGAAAAGGACAGAGCATAATGAAAAACAATTCAGTCAATTTCCGAGCTGAAAGTTTCACTAGGAAAGAAGAATAAATAACAAGGTATATATAATAAAAGGATTTATCTAATTCTAATCCTATTATTTTGATACGAAAAAAAACAAAAATGCCTGTTGAGTGTTGTTGAACGGTTTTATTGAAACTAACATTTAATACATTCATCAACAGCGCCTGAAGACGTCTACTGACCCCCCAGAAAGCGTACTTTAAGCGGCTACCTGCCTCCTGCATCCATCGGCTCCCCGCGGATAACACCAGAAATGTGTTGCAAAAACCTAATGTGATATTAGTTATAATCAGATTAAATTGGTCAGCTTTAGAAAAGATAAAAAAATTTGAAACCATGGATGAAATAAAAAAAAAGGATTGAGTTTTAATTGACATAAAAGTGAAGCCCGAAATGGCAGACATATTACATATGTGTGTCAGATGAAAGTATGGCGACCGGCTGCCTATGATGTGAGTGTGTGCGTGCCCCGCTCGTACGCACGAAGTGTTCCGGCTTCCTAAGGGTGCTTCAGTTTCGACGGGATTCCCTCCTATTAGCTCCATGGTTGAAACCACAAAAATTAAGATACAAGAAAGAAAATACATGTGTTCGAATCACAACTAAGGGTGTGTTCCAGTTGGGCTGAAATTTTGTTATTATTGTTATTTTGACTGTCAGTCTTACAAAGATCGCTTTTGTTGCTACTTTTGTGATCTAAAAAAACCCTTTGGACTCCTGTACCGATTAAAATTTTTTTTCTAGGATTAATAATAATTCCCGGCTTCAAAATTATGCCTGCATATTGCAGATAGCCTAAATAAATTTTACTAAAGTGACATGCGAAAAGGAGACAAAAGATACTATACAAGGTGACCTTGAATTGATATGTTATCCCGAAAGGGGGTAAATCTCCACGCCAAGGTAGACAATGTTTCTTCTACGACTTTACTAAATTAATAGTTTTCATTGAAGAAATGCCATGTACTTTATATGGCATTTCCAGCTGCGCGAAAACTATTTTCGAACGTAAACTTTTTACGTTCGAAAAGTTTTCGCGCAGCTGGGTGGTTGAACTTCGTCCTTGACCGAGTGTACAAACGCATAAATGAGTTTAACGATCTGTGTTAAGAAATGTATTTATTGTATCTTGTTAACTCTCGTAGCGATCACACGTACAATTTTGCGAGTGGATTTATTTTATTTTTTTACCATGGGAGTTTTGAAACACCCAGTTTCAAGTAAGGCTCTCACAACTTGTAGGGTATCATGGCCCTCCCTTGCGGGATGACATACCAATTCAAGGTCACCTTGTATTTGTCATTTCTTTTCACTAGTATATTTAACTAAATTTTTCCTACTTATTTAGTTATATAATAATAAGTTATAAATTAACTTAAAACAATTAAAGCGAACACGTTGTACTGATATTGGTTAGTAATTTTACAATTTAACTATGTGCTGTTATTATTTCTAATAAAATTATTGCTATTACAATAACTATAACTAGTAATTACTAAATTCTTTATTCAGTTAAGAACACAAGTTAGAACATTTTAGTGTCCTTGTCAATGTAGGGTCAATTTTTATTCCGGTTGGGCGCCACGTGGCCCTATTGGGCTTATATCACTATTAAATTCTTTAATGTCTAAAGAAAGCTGCTCAAAGAGTATAACCAAGTCAACTTATTCATTACAATTAAGTTTCATAACGAGGCCACCATTAATACAAATCTTGCCCATCTTCTTACAGAAGTTTAATATCAACGAAAACTCTGTTATACAGGGCGGTTATTCTCTATGGAAGCACAGATTCCACACAATACGAAACCACGTCGTTATCGTGTCTTGTTCAAATCGTGTCACAGCGTCAGATATACCTTCACTTTATATTAAAGTTATCTTTATTTTGAATAAAACATATTGACATAAGTGGTCAGATCTTTTGATGTGTTGATGTTTCGGAACGCGTCTCGGTAAAACATATGATTTTTGACAGTTCAAATCGCGCCAATTCCAAATTCATTTCGCGCGGTTTTGTTTTCGTTTCATAGAGAATAGACTTTGGCAGATTTCTTATGTAAGACAACGAATTCGCGTGGTTTCGAAGTAAGGAATCGATACGGAATAAGGACCCAGGTGTCTCAAACTATTAAAGTATGTAGTAGTAAAAATACCTGAGAAAAATTTGGGACACCCTTAGGAAAAAGTTTTCGGAAATAGTTAGTTAAATCTTAAACTGTACAAAAAGTAAAACATAAACCCACACGGGTCATTGCAAAATGTTCCGGCGTAAACTACTGAATATTGTTTTCTCACTCACGCTATTATGTCACAAGTGTGGCGGGAGTGAGAGAGAACAGAAATGACCGCTTTACTCGAATACTTTGCACTTGCATTAAATAAATCAAAAGTTATCTGAACACTCTGTATAATAGATGTTATAAAAAGGGAAAGAGTTATGCGTTAGAAAGAGAGGCGACTAATAATTGAATATAATATGTAACACAATACGAGCTAAATTGCACTTTATTCCGTTGTAGCAAGTCGCTATTTATTTAATTACGTATTTACGGAACGAAACTTATCAATTAGGTTTGGATTATTAAAACTGTAAAACTCTTATTTAAGTTTACTAACTTTAACTTACTGTAGTTGTTTATATTATCTAAATATCTACATATAAAAATATGAAAAAGAAACTACCTTCATTGCGGTATCATTTTCGAGAATAACATTTCACCGAACACGTAAACAGATCTGTCATTTTCCCGACAATTATATTTATTCGATTTTTAATAACTCCGTACATTATAACAGATGAATTGCAGTTAAATGAGGCAAACATGCCGTGCATCCGACGTAGTATTTAATGAATTTTCCTACCATTCCTATTTACTACCATTTTTTTTTACTGTTAGATACGAAAAACAAAATCCGTAAAGAACCAGTACAAGAAACTATAAATTTGTCATTTTACATGATATATTTTTCTTATGAACTATTTTTGCGTGGTTCTTCGCACTTAAGGCCAAGATCTCCGTCCATCCTCTATATCACTCGCACATTGCGACATTTTGAACGTATTAAATGGTAGAACTTACGAAAATCCAAACCGCTGAAAAACCTTAAAAACAACATCGCCAACGTACAACAAAACAAAATCACATTAATTTAAACAAATTTTAATACATTAACACCGAAAAACGAAAAAAATCTTTTGGTTCTGTTTTAATGTATGAAAACTTGTTTGTATTTATGTGACTTTTTGTTGAACATTTGCAATGTTATATTTAAGGGTTTTCAAAGGTTGGAATTTTCGTAAGCTCTACCATTTAAAACGTTCCAAAATGATGCGATGCACGAACGAGATAGAGGACGCCAGAAGAACCTCGCCTTAACCTTTTGATTCCTCTTTTCGTAAGACAACAGTCGTTCCCAATATGAAAACTTCGGGCGTCTCAATAACTTTGATATAATAACAGCCTACTTGCTCTCACAAATTGATGCAACTCATTTACTACAAGTTAATAATACAATATAAAACACATTTTTTTAAACGTTTTCCCTGATTTCAGATAAACACCAACATCAACTTATCCACCGGTATAACCGACAAATCGAAACACAATAAAAACCTAAATAGCGAAAACAAAAACAAAACGTTTCGGTTCAACGTAATTTCGGATAATTGGTAAACGGTTTAGAGTTAAACCGAGTCAAGATAATTTATGTCGCAGGCAAATTCACGCAGTTCCTTGCTCAAGGTACGTAAGGGAAGACTTGAGTGATCCGTCCGGTTCCCCTGAAAACGAAAATCTGTATTAGTCATGTAAAATAGATCATGCTATTTAACTACAATTCCTTAAAATAGAAAAAACAAAAAACTATACAATTAAGTATTAGTGCTGCACTTTGTTACTTTAGACTACAAATCCAAAATAATAGTTACCCAATTGTTGCTTAAAACATTTTGTTACTTTTAAATTGCTAGTAAAATCATCTGTTTGTAATGAACTGTTAATGTATGTTCGCTCCGTGATTTCACCAAAAGGTTCCAACGGAAGACCAGCGCTGGTTCGGCAGAACCAGCATAATGCTGAGTTTGGGACCGATTTGTGACAATGGCTTTTATCTTTTATTACAGTTGTAGGTAGTATACCTGCCAATATGTATGTTTAACATGTGCCTAATTGTCGTTGTTGCGAATAAACTAATTTCATTTCATTTCATTTAAAAAAAAAAAAATTTAAGTTAAGCAGTCACCTAAGTAGACCTATCAACTCCAAACAAAACGAGCACACACACGCGACATATTCCACGTTCCACCTCCAAAAGCAACCAGACCCTGGCCTTCGGATCAACACCATCAGCTCAGTTAAAACAGTCACCTGTCGTGAATTTAATAATTTATTCTCACTTTTTAATATTAAGAGGTTGGTAGACTGTTTAAAAATACTATTTTGGTTGGCCACACTGGCGGAAGGAGCGTCCGCTGAACCATCAGCCAATTACGATGGCTGCCTTGGTAGTTCCGGTAAAATAATATTGAGGTTTAGGAGGGAAGTTTTGGAGGGACGACAAGGTCAAAAAAGCAGTCAATTCTGGTTAAGCAGCCGAAGCGTCAAGATGTATTATTGCTTCTGTTCGTTTACTGTGTACTGAATATTTATAGAAGAAAGAATATACAAGGATTGAATTGAAAAGGTTCTCTGTGTTTTACTTCACACCTAAAAAAACCTCTCAAATCCAAACCAAACGAGACCAAACACGCTAAACCTTCCACGCTCCTACTCCAAAAGCCTGATCTTCCGAGCCACATCATCAGCTCAGTTAAAACAGTCACCTAAAAAGACCTCTCAAAACCAAACCAAACGAGCCCAAACACGGTACATCTTCCACGTTCCACCTCCAAAAGCCATCAGACCCTGGCCCTCGCAGCCACATCACCAACTTACCTGGTGCCGAGGCCGGCCGTGAACAGCAGCTGCCGGCCGCGCGCCAGGTACTCCGGGCACCGCACGAACCGGAACAGCGCTGGAGCCGCCTCGCCTGAACGGAGAACTGCCTCGCGAGACATTATACCCTAGGTGGAGAAGGAACATAATTTTTTTTATGAGAGTGAATAACGTGACGAGCTCGTCGTTCACCTGATGTTAAGCGACACGGCCGCCCATAACAGTTGCAGTGACACTCGGAACTTTAAAATACGGCATCCTGAGAAATCACAGTCTAGTAATCATATTACTAGACTGTAATCAGGTCATAGTCTCATTTGCCCAGTAATTTTACTAGCTTATTTCATTATTTCACCACGCACCACCACCACTCTTTACGATGCTATCCATACACGTCGCTGAAGATAGGATGAGATGGCGTAACATCATATAGAAGGTCATGGAAGGTCATGGAAGGTGGAGGTCACGCCCCTCAGACATGAGGAATACGAATCAAGGAGGAGGGGATTTCATTATTTTATGTTATGAATCTATAACTTTTTGACGGGCCCGATAGCTCAGTTGGTAGTATCCCTGCCTTCTGAACTGAGGGCTGTGGGTTTGATTCCTACCAAGGACAAACATTTGTGTGATGAATATAGATGTTTGTTCTGCGTCTGGGTGTTATATTGTATTCTATGTATGTATTTACAAACAAAAAAGTATATAAGTATTGTATCAGTTATCTGGTTCCCATAGTACAAGCTATGCTTAGTTTGGGGCTAGATGGCGCTGTGTGAAATGTCCACACATATTTATTATTTATTTATAACTAGGTTTGGGAGGCATTTTATTTACAGAATTTCATCATCATCAAAAAGACGTCCACTGCTGAAATAAGGATCTCTCATAAAAAACCACTGTGGACTCTTATCCAGGCGAGTGCCATCACCAACCACGCAGAGTCCTGAACTTGATGATCGCTTTTAGAAGATTTTAATGTACCGAGGATGAAGCTGCTGCACATTCCCCAGAAATGATGACTGTATTATGTACCTAATTTGAGATGCTGGTTGAGATAAATCTCTCTAGAATATGCAATGGAAAATGTTGAACGGAAAATGTTGAATGGAAAATGTAATATGTAAACCTCGACAGAGGATACATGTTTGTGCCGTTTGGGGTCGAAACCATGGGACCGTGGGGACCAGGTGCCCTTGAAATCTACAGGGACTTGGCAAAACTTTTGGTGGAGGCGACTGGTGACCAGAACGCTGGCTCGTATTTTGTCCAAAAAATCAGCATTGCCATTCAGCGTGGTAACGCAGCCAGCGTTCTGGGAACATTCCCCTCCACCAAGGGTCTTTTTGATAATTTGTGATTTTTATTTATTATAATGTTTTAATTTTAGGTTAAGTATTTAGTTTTTAGTGTAGTTCAATTGAAAATGTTGCATGGAAAATTTTGAATGGAAAATGTCGTTTAGAAAGTCTCTTAATAAAAAATATCTAATGAATATATTATGAAATTTAATTAGCATTAAGATCACCTATGTATCTACATTTTTGTTGATTGTGCAATAAAGCATTTTCTGTCTATCTATCTATGAAACTTTTATCTGTAGCTTGTATTTGACCATCGAGTTGAAACTTGAGAATATTATATGAATGCAATGCAAGCATTCAAACGCTGGCCTAGTCGTTGATAAAAAAACATATTTCTGAAAGAACATTTTTTATCTAAGAACTCATAAATTATTCTGAAATCTGAAAATCAAAACCGAGCGAGCGAGCGAGTTCTACCAACACGCACTTGGCCAATTTTTTAAACTAGTACAATACAGATCAATTTGCAAAGGAAGAACCCGAATTCGGACATGAGACCACTTGTCACGGTAGCTTAACACTGGAATTCATAGTCGAGGCGGGGGCTCCTCTAGAGGATGATTCAGGCGCTGTACGGCAAATTCTAGCTTTATGGATTTCATAAACAAAAGCAGCCCCCAATCTGCCATGATCCGAGGCTGGATGCTGATTGTTCGAATTTCGTCAACCAAACGGTCTCCTTGCTTACAAATCGTGTTATTTTATTATTTTCTGAATTGCGTCGTGTTTTTTATAATGCGAATGAGGTATATCGGTCCCGTTTCTTCAACATTTACCAAATAAAATAATAATATATTTATCACAAAATACACAAAAGAAACAACATTTAACTATTTCAACTTCAACTCTTGGTTAATGGCCTTTGATTTAACTATTTTAACACTGGAATTCATAGTCAAGATGGGGGCTCCTCTAGGGGATGATTCAGTCGCTGTGTGGCGAAGTCTAGTTTTATGCATTTCATAAACAAAATTAAGTAGCCCCCAATCTGACAATTCGGACATTGTCAAAGGCAAGATGCTATGAAAGTGAAAGAAGAATGATTCAACATTCAACCTGTATGTGAAAGTTGAATGATAATTTTTGGGGGTTTGTTCGCCCTTTGTTTATGAATACCACTGTAATTGTGAGTGACGAGTGACATTTTGGCGCGACATTTGATAGTTCAAAAGTGGCGTCAAATTGACACTCGACAGAATTTTAATAGACAAATTGATTAAAATCGTAGAGTATGTAATTAAAATGATGTTCAGTAAGGGTATTTCTCCAGCGATTGTTGATGAAAGTGAAAGAATAATGATTCAGCATTTAACCTCTAGGTAAAAGTAGAATGACAGATTTTGGGGGTTTGTTCAACCTTTGTTTATGAATACCAGCATTCAAAGCATATCCCGGCTTGGATGGATGCGGGTTCAACGTACAAATTAATCTGTAGATTACGCTAAGCAGGCGATACTGCTATAAAATACATAAATATTTAGTATAATACATACCTCAATGATGGCGGTCTGTCGTACATTGCCAACATGTATGGTGCACTGGAACCCAGGATATATAGCCGTTGAATGGCGTAACACGTGCACTGAGGCCTGAAGAACAAACGGTATTTTGGATGACAAGTCAAACTTTACTTAATCCTAGTAATTGAGCAAATGAGACTTTAAGATCAGATCATGCAGTCTAGTAATATTTTTTTTAATTCTTCATTGGCAAAGCATTTGCTGACTGTCTCACCTGATGGAAAGTGATCTATTTTATTATTATATACTGTGTGATGATTTAGGAAGCTAGCCGTGAGGAAGGTTAGAAGGGCATTGTAGCTAGTGATATTACTGGGCAAATGAGACTTTATGACCTGATCTCAGTCTAGAAATCGCGTGCTGATGTCTCAGGATGAGTGTCACGCGAAACTATGTATTTTAGATTCGAGTGACTCTGCAACTGTTTTTTTTTATGTGAATGAATGACGTGACGAGCTAGTCTTTCACCTGATGTTAAGCGACACGGCCGGCCATAACAGTTGCAGTGTCACTCGGAACTTTAAAATCATAAAGTTTCGCGTGACACTGCACTGCGCAAGTCATCCTGAGACATCACACAGTCTAGTAATCAGATTACTACACTGTGTAATCAGGTCATAAAGTCTCATTTGCCCAGCAATTTCACTAGCTACAATGCCCTTCAAACCGGAACACAGTAGTGCTTGCACACTACTGCTTGGCGGCAGAATAACTGGCAGAGCGGTGGTACCTACCTAGACGAACTTTGCAGAAAAGTCCTACCACCTAGTAGATAGGCGGCCGTTTCTCAACATCAGGCAAACCACTGACTCATCAAGTCATTCCGTTACATACAACCTCTGTGAACTGTAAGCTTTGCGAGCCTGTTTTCGTATAGCTATCGTGGCCCACCATTAAACAAAATCCAAAACCAAAATCACAAAATATTTTTATATAAAAAATGAACCTGCTTACAAAACATGAGAATCGGTTGAGAAATGCAACCTGAAAGTCTAGCAAAGATCAATTTTCATTAGCATTTACGCCAAACGCCAACTCCACAGTATATGGGAATGACATGAGCTGCGGACCACAGGTACCCCACATACATACGAGCAGTAGGTCTAGCACGAATATTTACGCGCGCGTAAGTGTAACGTTAACGTAAAACACCCCTATTACGATTGCGTCTGCCGCTCAACTGATGTCAAAGTTAATACAATTTTGACAGCAGTTGAGCGGCAGAAGCGCGTTAGCAGCGCTGCTAGCTCAATCGTGATACCTCTACCCCTATCACGATTGAGCTAGCAGCGCTGCTAACGCGCTTCTGCCGCTCAACTGCTGTCAAAATTGTATTAACTTTGACATCAGTTGAGCGGCAGACGCAATCGTAATAGGGGTGTTTTACGTTAACGTTACACTTACGCGCGCGTAAATATTCGTGCTAGACCTACAGGTGTAATCTCATACATTTTGAGTTATCGTTTGGCGTTAACGCTAATGGAAATAGATCTTTGCTAGACTTTCAGGTCGCATTTCTCAACCGAATATGTTCTCTACAGAGGGTCCCTGTCGAGCTGGACTTACGAAATCATTTTTGCCCAAGCTGAAACGGAGATGGAGTCAATAAATACATACGAAATGACGACCTACATCGGGACCTTAATATAGAGGTTGTCGTCAAAATTATTAAGAAGTACGCAGAAAGTCACCATTACAGACTTCATCATCACGTGAACGTCGAAACAATCCAGCTGCTCGACCACACGGATATAGTTAGATTAAAAAGAACAAAACCATTTGAGTTAGTGTAGTGACATAGTGTATAAAATGTTAGTATAGTGTGGTGCAGTACAAACAAGTGCTACCTAAAAAGAACACAAGAACCATGTGTCTTCGCCTTAATAGAGACAATAAGAAACGCGTTATTGGACACATCCTTAGAATATTTTGATTGTAGAAGTTTAGGTTAAATTCGAATTACTCATTAATCAAGTAGACGACTAGATTGTAAATATAAATATAATGTCTATTTAAAGAGGAATTCTAGAAATAGCAAAAATATAAATAAATAGTATACCTGAAAGAACATACACCCCCTGGGATCGGTGGGGTCGTCAAGAAGCACCCTGTCCTCACACACGCACTCTCCATCATCCCCTCGCTTCTCCTCTTCACTGTCACTTCTGTACAGGTTCGCCTCGGTGCCTTCCATGTCCTGGAAACGATAACACACCTTTATCTGAGGCGCGGGGCTAAAAACAAGAACTTGTATTCTATGTATGTATTGACAAACAAAAAGTATCGTAGAATTTTACCAGTTATCTGGTTCCCATAGTATAAGCTTTGCTTAGTTTGGGGCTAGATGGCGCTGTGTGAAATGTCCACACATATTTATTTATTTATTCTATTTTTCAAATTGTTTTTATGATATGTGGTTTTTGGAAACATATGATCTTGCCTGGCATACTCGGGCGTGCTCCTATTCATGGTGCGGTGGACCACAAGGAAACTAACCCCCATATTCTAAGTCGTTACCACGAGATTACTCCACTCGACTCAACCTCGAATTAACCTCATTTTTGTGTTTTGGTATTTTTAGTTGACAATATATAATCAACTTGACATTTCTGCGTCAATTTATCTTAAACGAGAGAAGCGAAGCAACTGTCAACTCAAGGTACGTCGCGATGTATTTTGAGTTTCCCTCAAAGTTAAGTAGAAGTCAAGTGAAGGATTTTTGGTGAAACGTTTTAGAATACGGGGTTAAGATTCACGGACACAAATAAATATATAATTGAACTGACACATAGGTACTGATATAACTAAATAATATAAACTATTACATGACGCGGTAGTGGTGGAGAGACGACTGCCTAAATTACATATCGCGCCCTTTATATAGGTCGGCGCCGGCGTCGTCAATATTATAAACAAATGTGTCCCTACAGGTTGTTTATATCTATACCTTGATAAGAACATCTTCAACATTAGCTATGTCTTGCAGGAGGTTCTTGTGTTTCCTTCGCGAATGCTTTATGCTCTGTGTTACCGCTTGCTTCGAATCTGCTATCTGTGAACAGAAATTGTAATAGACGACGACAGGCTTGTGGTCTGATTTAATTCATTATTTTTTCTTATAAAGGGGGTACTTAAAATATTGCCCAGTAAATAATCCAACGTTTTTTTTATGTGAATAAATGACGTGACGAGCTGGTCGTTCACCTGATGTTAAGCGACACGGCCGCCCATAACAGTTGCAGTGCCACTCGGAACTTTAAAATAACAAAGTTTGGAGTGACACTGCACTGCGCACGTCATCCTGAAACATCACACAGGCTAGTAAATAAGATCACTAGACTGTGTAATCAGGTCATAAGGTCTCATTTGCCCAGTAGTTTCACTACCTACAATGCCCTTCAAACCGGAACACAGTAGTACTTGCACACTACTGCTTGGCGGCAGAATAACTGGCAAAGCAGTGGTACCTACCTAGATGAACTACGCAGAAAAGTCCTACCACCTAGTACAGGTGAAATTCAAAGCTCCACACGCTCTAATTTCATGAAGAAACTTGCCTTGTTTGATCTATCCTGTACCTTAACAGTTAATTTTTTTTCTTATATTTTGGCTCCACACATAGTGTATTTAGCCAGTGTCAAGTATTGTAATTTTTCATCATGTTAATTGAATATTTCACGTAAAGTCCAGTCTAAGTCAGGTAGTCATAGTCCAGTCTAAGTCATGCGTAGTAATTTACCGAGATATTAGCGGGTAGGTGTAATAAAATATTTACCTCTCCCCTCCGCTTGCAGTGGTAGGGCGGACAGCCCCCCCAAGCGGGACGCGCGCCCTGCCGGTATCCCGCGGGAATGGTCAGCAGGACCATTCCGGGACGGACCTGGGGTATAATATTATATACTGGGGTTATTCGAACGGTACACGCCGCGACCAAAGTTTACATGTTTTGAAGGAAGGATGTAGTTAAGTTGAATACTCATATTTTTTTTATTTGGACAACCTACATCTTTCTTAGTAGTAACACAGGACAACACCTAAGCCAAATGCAGGTTACTGTTAGAATTAGTAAATAGGCTTTTACAAAATATGGTACGAAACATTTTGTGTGACATTACACAAAAGAGAAATAAAATTAAGAGAGAATTATTATACACTAGCTTTTGCCCGCGGCTTCGCACGCTTGTGTTATGTTATTTTTACGTTATAAGTAGTCTAATAATAGATCATTAATTTCGTACCAAACAAAAATATGCACTAAATCTTTTCGAAGCTGAGCACAGTAACCTGTATTAGCATAGATATAGGTATAACGCAAGCATAGCCGTGAGTGGAAGCTATTTAAGCCATTACCTAAAATTAAATGTTTTGAGTCAAATATAGATTTATAAAACAGTAAAAGAAAAGAAGTTTCAAACAAAAAACTACAATTTTATAAGTACCTCTTCATATTACAACAAAAAGAAATCATCATCACTTCACTCAGGTCTTTAACAGAAATTTCAGTAAATTTTGTTTAGGCAGTAGGTAGTTACCTAAGCAGGCAGGTACAGTTTAGAAAAATATGAAAGAATGACACACACGCACGATGATGCTGCTTTGCTCAGTTTTGCATATCCGCGCGCTTTTTGTTCCATTTACCCACAGACTATTATTTTACCTTCTTAAATTTGGCTCGACGAAATCGTCATTACATAATTATTAGTTACACCCAAAGATAGTTACTTACTAAAACTATAACCTTCTTGGAGTAACCGAGTAATCTAATCATTTTTACCCGTGGTTTTTTTTAATAGCTCACAGATCTAAAATATTTTAACTATTATCAACATGCAAGAAGAAGAAGAAGAACAAATCAAAAACAGTCAAAAACGAACCTCACGCGGCATGTTGTTGTTAATTCGAGGATACAATTGCCATAATGAATACCTACATATTATTATATCTAAGTACCTACCCTTTTTAAACATTTTTCATAAAATATTTCGTATCATTGGCTAAATACAAATAATAGCACGCGCTCCGGCTTACTTTAATGCCAAAATAAAAAAGGTTTTAAAATGTGTAGCAATGGTAAGGGTCTATAACTTAAGTAGCTATAAGTACTACAGGTACCTTAAAACTTCTTTGGGGTCGATCAAGAATGTAGCATTAGCGCAAAAATAATTTTAACTACATATTTAAAATGATAACGTGTAGTAATTTTATGTAAATAATACATTTGACCAGTTCGCCAATAAAGAACATTGCCAAAACCCTATAAATCGAAAACTTCAATAAAAATGTTAATTAAGTAAGCTTCAATATTGGCTAAGTATGATAATCGCGTGAAGCCTTATGAATGATTATAATTAAAAAGTCTAAGAATCTCCCCTTTAAACAGTTTTCATAAAATACTTCGTATCATTGGCTAAATACATGTTTTGCCTAATGCCAAAATAAAAAAAGGTTTTACAATGCGTATCAAATGGTTTCATCGTTTTAAACAACTGTAAAACATGTTTATACATAAATTCCTCAAAAGAGGCGTCTGAAAATATTGGGAAGAAGCAGAATAGAATAGAAGACGATGAAAAGTAAACATGAAGCTGGCAACTGCACAAGACGTGCGACGCCAATCCTTAAGCGAGGAACAAAAAAAAGGGTCAATAAATTAAGTACCTATAGGCACAGATTACTGAATATGTTACTACTATAGGTT
Organism: Ennomos erosarius; assembly: GCA_963580505.1. Taxonomy (NCBI): domain Eukaryota; kingdom Metazoa; phylum Arthropoda; class Insecta; order Lepidoptera; family Geometridae; genus Ennomos; species Ennomos erosarius. The sequence goes on along the minus strand of OY757006.1, from coordinate 1,410,531 downwards.
AAGCTATAGGTACTGGGGGAAATAAGAATTTAATTTCTTTTATTCCGTACCGCGCGGGTGCGGGGGGCTGATCTTAGTATCCTTATTCTTTTAATGGTGTGCGGGTGACAGAGGTAATGCGAGAAATTCCTGCTAGGCCTGACGAGAGATTAGCTTTAAGTAACACAAGAACTGTGAAATCTTACATACCAATCCAGCGTCATCCAACAGAGATTCCAGGGTGTCTTTCCGTTGCAAGGCAGTCTATATCCAAATATATTCGCCTAGGCGGTATGTGCGGGGGATGCAGTCTGTTTTCACTATCACTGCACTATTTCTCACTTGATTGTGTCTGTTTATCTCCGAAGAGAAAGCGGGTGTCGCGGTGCGGGTGGAGGGCTATATCAACCCTTAAATCACTGGGATTGGAGTAACTTCTCCAAAAGTCCAATAAGCGATGCGGGCGCGGTCAAATGTCAAAGAGACATTTGCGAAGAGCGATGCAAGCGCATCTCGTGTAGACCGATGCGTGACCGGTGCACGACTGACGTAAATTAGCATGTTTTAAATTACACAGTCTATGCGTATACAAAAAAGAACCATCCCCCCGGCCTTCAGGAGATAAAGATGTCTCCTGAACCAACAAGAGACAAGGGAGAACAAGAAGTTCCTAATTGATAAGCGGCGCGGCGCGGCGCGGTGCGGTGCGGTGCGGTGCGGTGAGAGCGCATCGTGTATAACACAGATGCGTCAAAACATAATAAAAATAAGGAAAATTAAACTAGTACTTATGACTAAGAAAAACACTCTTAAAGGGGTGTGCGAAACTATAAAAGTAAATTGCAATTTATTGCGAAGGTAAAACACAGAGTTTTACCACAGGTCTGACATAGAGGCCAGTTTTGGTGCGTACCGTTACAACTCGAACTATGCCATCTGAAGAAGGATGTATATTCTCAATGATGCCTAAAGGCCATTGTAACGGCGGAGAGTTTTCAGTTTTAATTAGAACTACAGTTCCTTTCGTTACCGGATTCGAAGGAGTATTCCATTTAGCGCGGGTCTGCAACGTATTAAGATACTCACGTCGCCAGCGGTTCCAATATCTCTGAACGATTTGATCGATCATATGTTTATTACGAACTAAATCTACCGACATTGGTCTAACGTGCGAATCCGTATGAAAGGAGTTTACCGGACCGAAGGTCAAGAAATGCGCGGGAGTTAGAGCTACGGGCTCTGCGGGATCGGAACACAACACGGTTAACGGTCGAGAGTTGAGCACTGCCTCAACCTGAGTCAGAACGGTAAGAAGTTCTTCATAAGTGAGTAAGACTTCACCTATGACGCGACGGAGGTGATTTTTCACAAGGTTAACTTTCGTTTCCCAAATTCCACCGAAGTGTGGAGCGCTAGGCGGGTTTAAATGCCAGGTTATACCTTGAGCGAGAGATTCCTCAGCGAAAGAATCGCAAAAGGATTTGGATTTTAGAAATCCATTCAACTCATCGAGTTGAGCTTTCGCTCCTATAAAATTAGTCCCGTTATCTGAAAATAACGAACTACAATTTCCTCTTCGGGATATGAAGCGGCGAAAAGCGCGAAGAAACGAATCCGTACTTAGGTCGACGGCCAACTCTAAGTGAACGGCGCGGGTCACAAGACATGTAAATAAGCAAATGTAAGCTTTTTCTCTTCGGGCACCGCGGTACCTACTTATTAATATGTGTAAGGGACCGGCGTAGTCCACACCCGAGAACAAGAAAGGCTTAGCTTCATTAACGCGGGGAGCGGGCAGTGCAGCCATGAAAGGCGCTTGAGTACGCGGATGTGCTTTAAAGCAGCTATTACAAAGGTGAAAGCGTCGCTTCACGGTACTGCGTCCGGAAATTATCCAGAACTTTTGTCTTATCAGCGACAATAATAATTGCGGACCACAATGTAAATATTTGCGGTGATAATAATCGATAATGAGGTCTACAATATGATCCTTTTTGGGGAGCAGTATCGGATGCTTACTGTCGAAGTCGAGTGACGATTTGTCTAATCTGCCACCGACGCGGAGTAAATCGTTTTCCAAAAATGGAGAAAGCGGAATGAGTGGTTTAGAAGCGTTGCGGTTTTTCGATAGGGCGTTTATATCGTCCTTGAAATAATGTTGTTGCAAAGCTTTCACTATAGCAGTTTCAGCAAATTGCAGGTGCGAAAGTTCCATTTTATCGGAACGCGGAATTTTTCCTAAGAAGCGGTATAAATAAACTACGATGCGGAGTAGCTTGGACCAAGAAGATACATTCTCTGCCAGCGTGCAAAGAAAAGGTCGCGGTGAGTCATCAGTGCAGACGAAAACTTGCGTTTTGGTTTTAACTTCTAACAATTTTTCATCTTGTTTCGAGTCAAAAGTGAATCTATTGATTGGCCAAGTATGTACTTTGTCACGAGCCCATGATGGACCGTGGAGCCAAAGCGGGTGGTTTAGTAACTGGGCGGGGCTAAGTCCTCTGCTCAAGCAGTCACTAGGATTTAATGCGGTTTCTACGTGGTAGAAATGTTTAGGATCGAGATTGTCCTGTATTTGAGCGATGCGGTTTGCTACGAACGTGTCGAAGCGATGCGGAGACGAATGAACCCAATGGAGGGCCACTGTCGAATCGGTAAACGCGAAAATGTCATTTATGTGACAGCGGGGTGAAACGGTTTCGATAACGAATCGAAAGAGCTTTGTCAATAACAACAGAGCGCAGAGCTCCAAGCGGGCTAAGGATACAACTTTAAGAGGAGCTACCTTACTTTTCGCTCCAATTAAATTAACCTGATTAGGTTGCGAAGCGGTTTGTATACAAATGTATATCGCGGCGCCCATTGCCTTCTCACTGGCATCGGCGAATCCTAATAAAAGGACGCGGGAGTTGGGAATAATCCCTAGAAAACGCGGTATTTTCAAGTTTTGTAATGCGGGTAGTTCGCTAAGAAAGCGGTTCCATGCGACACAAATATCGTGGGGCGGCTGATCGTCCCAATCGATCTTGGCTATCCATAATGCTTTTATCAAAAGTTTCGCGTGTAATATTACAGGTGCGCAGAACCCGTTAATATCCCATAACTTAGCGATCGTCGAAAGCATTAGGCGCTTAGTGCATTTAGTTTGCGGATTGAATTTAATCGCGATGGAAAATTCATCTTCAGCTGGTGACCAGACTAAGCCTAACAGCTTTAAATGATCCTCATTATCAAATTCTACATTTGAGGACAGACGGTTGTCTGGCGGAATTGACTTCAATACTTCAGAAGAATTGCTCATGAACTTAACTAAGTCAAAGCTTCCTCGCTTGAATAAATCAATTAAGTCGCGGGCGAGCTGAATTCCTTCCTCGGTCGTACGTACTGATGATCCTAGGTCATCCATGTACAAATCTTCAGAAGCGACTTTGGATGCGGAGGGGAGACCGACTTCATCTTGCGCGAGCTGTTTGACCGTTCGCATTGCGAGATACGGCGAACAGCGAAGTCCGAAGCAGACGCGGTTAAATCGGTACATCTTAACGGAATCGTCATCGTCAAATTTATATAAAATATTTAAGAAGCGGCGGTCTTCTTCTCGAATTTCAATATGTAAAAACATTTGCTTAATGTCAGCGGTTAAAGCGATAGGAAAAAGTCGAAATTTTAAAATAATTGCGGTTAAGTCGGCCTGTAAATTGGGCCCCGAATGTAAACAATCATTCAACGAAATGCCTGTGTCACTCGACTCGCTGGCGTTCAAAACAATGCGCACCGGTTTGTCCGAGCGACAGACACCATGGTGTGCGATTACGTAATAATCATTATCAGTAGTTAAAGCGGGCGCGGGCGAAATAATATTATTTTTAAGATAATCTTTCATTACGTTGTCGTATTCGATTTTTAATAAATTATTTATCTGGAATCTACGCTCCAGACAAGCGAAGCGGCGGGATGCGGTAGTTAAGGAATTTCCTAACATAGACGTAGATTTTGAAAAAGGTAATGCGGTGACGTAACGTCCAGAATCATTATCGCGGTGTGTATTAGACACATAAAATCGCTCACATTCCTGGTCAGCTTTAGACGCGTGCTTTTGAGTAGGTATCGACTCGAGCTGCCAGAATTTAGAGACCAAAGATTCAATCGATTCATCTCCAGAAGAGAAAAAGGCGCGGTTGCAATTATTATCTTGCGAGTTATCAGTGTGGCACGGTAGCGAGGTTATTGACCCCATAACTACGTGGCCGAATGCGGTTTCTAAGACATCAGGTTGTCCTGGAGGTCCTAGTAGTTTACCAGATCGTAGGATTTCCGTAAACACTTCGGAACCTAACAAAATATCGACAGATCCGGGGGCATTAAAATACGGATCGGCGAGCGGAATATCGTGTAAGTAGGTCAAAGACCCGGTATCAATTGTGCAACTGGGTAAGTCACTTGAAATCGTTTTCAAAACGAGCGGTTGAATATGTAAACAAAAGTTTGTATCGTATCTCGAGAACAATGTTAAGTCTGTTATACCGGAAATAGTTTGGGAGCTGTTGCCAATTCCCATTACGGAACGTTCGGAACAATCATTAAAGATACGAATACCTAAGCGTTTGCAAGTCTGTCGAGTTATGAAATGGTTTTGAGATCCGTTATCTATTAAAATCCTAACGGGCACGACAGAACCATCTTTGCATTTAACATTAGCTAGGGCTGTACCTAGTAAAACCTTTTGGGTTTTTTGCGGGCGGTCAGAGTTCGCGGTCATACTACAAAGTGAGACTACATTGTCGCGGGGCTTATACGAAGCCGAGTCGGAAGTCACGGAAATATTATTGCCAGGGGCTCCCGGACTATTTGTGCGGTGGTCGTCATTATTACGTAAGGTAGGCTTACTAGCGGCGGATTGATAAGAAGATTCTTTCTTCGTATCAGAGGGTGACGAAAAATGCAACATACTGTGATGTTTGTTGTTACATTGTTTACATGTAGTCAGTGACTTGCATAAGTGTGCGGAATGCTTCGTGCTAAGACAATTAATGCAACCGTTTAAATCTTTAATCGACTTATAACGTTCGCGCGGGGACAGCGATTGAAAGTGTGCACACGAGTACAAGTGGTCATGATCTGACTTATCGCACAGTAAACAATTGGCGCGGTTGTTGTTGTTTACAACAAATGAACGCACATTGTTCTTCGTAGGGGTATTATATGACGTTTTAGGTTTAGTATGATTATAACCTGGGGAGTAATTATCCCCGGTGCGGGTGAGTACTTTAATGCGGTCGCGGATAAAACAAATCAAACTATTCAAGGTAGGTATTTCGGCGGATCTATTTTCCATTTCGAATAGTCGAGCGGTATCTTTATCAATGCGTTGTAACGCGATGTAAGAAAGAATAAAGTCACATAAATTAGGCAACTTTAAGTTATTTAATGCTAAATATGCGTTTGTGAACTGATCTATAAAAGACTCGAGGTTATTAGCGGTAGCGGAAGTTATAGGCTTTAGCGAAAACATTTGATCTAGATATGAGACGGCTATGCTGCGTTTATCTTCGTATTTTTCAATTAGCGCGTCGTAGATAGCACAATAGTTTTCACCACAAGGAACTATACCTATGCAAATCGACCTTGCCTTACCGGACAATTTACCTAACAGATAGTACATTCTTTCTGTGTCAGTTAATGATGCGTTTAAATGAACTGCATTATGAAATGTTGCATAAAATAGCGGCCAATCCCTTGGATTACCGGTAAATTCGGGTATCTCGATAGGTGCGAGTTTTATGCCGTGTTTTGAATGAGACGGCGCGGGTTGTGACTGATTACCACTACGCGGTTTATCAGTAAACAAAGAATGTTTGCGTTTAATGCGGCAATAAAGATCTTCGAAAGCTAGCCATGTTTGAAAATCAGGCTTCGCTTCCTCATTTATCCTGACGCTAATTGTGTTAATTTCTCTGACACATTGTTGAAAGTTTTCTCTAATATCTTCTAACGTTTCAACAGAGCAGAGAAACTCTTCTAACAAATCAGGATCGTTGAGATCGCAGCGCGAATTATCATAAATTATTTGTAATCGTTCATAATATATCTCACGTTGACTTTCTAAAATTATTAATTTTTGTTCGTTTGCGGAAGGAGCCATTGTGAGGTTAGGTATGAACCTATATTACGAGTTATCGTTACGAGATATGGAATGCGATGGAAAGCGGTATTATTTATAAAAAATGCGGAATAAAAATAAATGCGGATGATACTTAAATCAAAGCGGTTAACGAAAGGAACGTTGAGATATGCGAAAATTATAATTATCAACAACTGCAACGATTGCAACGGTAAACACCAAGATGGCGGGGCGGGTCAATGCGGTGCGTAGAAAACGCACGTGCATGAGAATTAAAACACCAAATAAGGATACGAAATCCGAGCTTCTGAAGGACCATAAATGGGGGAAATAAGAATTTAATTTCTTTTATTCCGTACCGCGCGGGTGCGGGGGGCTGATCTTAGTATCCTTATTCTTTTAATGGTGTGCGGGTGACAGAGGTAATGCGAGAAATTCCTGCTAGGCCTGACGAGAGATTAGCTTTAAGTAACACAAGAACTGTGAAATCTTACATACCAATCCAGCGTCATCCAACAGAGATTCCAGGGTGTCTTTCCGTTGCAAGGCAGTCTATATCCAAATATATTCGCCTAGGCGGTATGTGCGGGGGATGCAGTCTGTTTTCACTATCACTGCACTATTTCTCACTTGATTGTGTCTGTTTATCTCCGAAGAGAAAGCGGGTGTCGCGGTGCGGGTGGAGGGCTATATCAACCCTTAAATCACTGGGATTGGAGTAACTTCTCCAAAAGTCCAATAAGCGATGCGGGCGCGGTCAAATGTCAAAGAGACATTTGCGAAGAGCGATGCAAGCGCATCTCGTGTAGACCGATGCGTGACCGGTGCACGACTGACGTAAATTAGCATGTTTTAAATTACACAGTCTATGCGTATACAAAAAAGAACCAGGTACTTTAAATACAATTTTAAATACTTATTTCGAATGGTAACGCGTAGTAGATTTTTGAATACTAATAATACATATTAACACATCGCCAATAAAGAATTTTGCCCTCGCCAAAACCCAATAAATCGAAAACATGAATAATAATTGTTATTTTGATATTTTTAATTTTTTTTTAATTTTTAATTGAGAGTGAATGGGTATCTTCTAGGCAAGCGCGTACATCCTAGACCGCATCTTCACCTACCATCAGGTGAGATAGTGGTCAAGCGCAAGCCTATCCATCAATAAAAAAAAAGAAAAAAAAAGTTATATTTCAATATATTGGTTAAATATGATATCGCGTGAAGCCTTAAAATATATAATAAAAAGTCTAAGAAGTTTTTTTTTAGTTTTCGAAATTCCTTGTTCTCTGTATCGTGCTCATATTCAAGAAGGTTCTCAAACCTATCCTCTTTTTTAGTTTGGACCACAGATTAAAGAAAAAACTAATCTTTAAGTAATACATATTATGACTTCCTTGGGTATAGGTAATTACATAATAACAGATTGTTTTTCTCTAATCTGCATTGCATCGAGCGCAGACGAAGTTATCGCGCGATGTATTTCGCCGTAGCCCGAAAAGTGTGATACACTGCCGGTAATGCCAATTGCGCGCCAATTGTTATTTACTGTTTTTTTTAAAAGTTATAAATAAAAACATGCATTAAATTACTTTCTTATTGCTTAGTGCAGTAGGGATTGTTCAGAATAAAATAAAAATGATTGGGGTTCCGTCTTGAACGGGTAAATTCTTATTACTAAACCTTCGCTGTCCGTCTGTCTGTCCATCAGTCACCAGGATGAATCGTGATAGTTAGACAGTTGAATTTTTCACAGATGATATATTTCTGTTGCCACTATAACAACCGTGATCCGTATTCAAAGGGTCAGATAAAAGGACAACAAAAAAAAATGGGTTTACTTCATATTGATAAGGAATTGTAAACTAAAACTATTAAAATTTATTTTTGTAATCGCAAATAATACTCTCACAGTTTGTAAAACATATTTATTCGCCGACATGCAATATAACGCTACTGCTTCCTACATTTTATTTAGCCCACGTCGGTTGCGATGCAGGCAAACAAATTGACTGTGTGTCCGGTTTGTGGCGCTATAAAAACTTCGAGGATAGTCAACAGAGATATTTTTAACCGCCAACTCAACAGCGAAGGTTTGGGCGTATATGAAACCGCGCCATAATAGTGACAGAATTTTTTTTCTTTAACCTGTGCCTCCAGATAAACCCGAAATAAAATTACCGTCAATAGCACAGAGTAAAATGTTTTTTCTCTCATCTATGATTAGTAGCCAAAATAAAACTTACCTTTTGACACTGGCTAAATACCTACACTATGTGTGGAGCCAAAGTATAAGAAAAAAACTTAACTTGAACCCTTGAAGCGGCCATCTTGTTAAAATCCCGTTCCGTTTCATTATGAAATCTTACACATTTTCACAAAAAAAAAAATTAATTATATTAAAATTTAATATATCCTATGTTGTGCGCCGGGTTTTTCTAAGCTTATTAGTGAAAACCGCATGAAAATCCGTTCAGTATCTTCGGAGTTGTGCCGTAACAAACAAACAAACAAACAAACAAACAAACAAACAAACAAACAGACAAAATGTTTAAAAAGTAGCTTAACGTGATCAGCGAAAAATTTCAAGCCAACCTGTGTCATTTTTTTTTCGATATCTTGCATTTACAGATTTTTTTATCTCTACAGTTTTATTATATGTATAGAAAAGTTAACAATACAAAAATTAAATAAGAATAATTTTAAACGTAATCATAAGGATATGATATAAAGTATAATATAGACATGGAAGGCGCGCGCGGTGATGGAGGAGGATGGAGGAGGATGGAGGAGGATGGAGGAGGGTGAGGGTGGTGGTGGTGGTGGTGGTGGTGGTGGTGTGCGCTGCTTGGGAGTCTGAGCGGCGCACACTTTCAGCGGTCGTTGGCCGGGATCTCTCGTTGCCGAGCGTGGTGAACGCCATGCTCGACGGCGAGAGAGCGTGGCAGGCAACGGTCTCCTTTTGCGAGGTGGTGATGTCGCAAAAGGAGGCTGCGGAGCGGGTCAGAGAGGACGATGCCAACTCTGACCCCCTCCGGCGCAGACGGAGAGGGGGACGGAGGAGGCGCTTCGGGCGCCTTCTTCGTCCTCCGTAGTGGGGCCGGCGGCGGAGGGTCGGGGGACTCTCCGAGCGAGGCGGGCTGCCCGGCGCGCGCGGTGATGGAGGAGGATGGAGGAGGATGGAGGAGGATGGCGCGGGTACGTACCGGCGGGCACGGGTGCAGCAGGCCGAGCGAGGCGGGCTGCCCGGCGCGCGCGGTGATGGAGGAGGATGGAGGAGGATGGAGGAGGATGGCGCGGGTACGTACCGGCGGGCACGGGTGCAGCAGGCCGAGCGAGGCGGGCTGCCCGGCGCGCGCGGTGATGGAGGAGGATGGAGGAGGATGGAGGAGGATGGCGCGGGTACGTACCGGCGGGCACGGGTGCAGCAGGCCGAGCGAGGCGGGCTGCCCGGCGCGCGCGGTGATGGAGGAGGATGGAGGAGGATGGAGGAGGATGGCGCGGGTACGTACCGGCGGGCACGGGTGCAGCAGGCCGAGCGAGGCGGGCTGCCCGGCGCGCGCGGTGATGGAGGAGGATGGAGGAGGATGGAGGAGGATGGCGCGGGTACGTACCGGCGGGCACGGGTGCAGCAGGCCGAGCGAGGCGGGCTGCCCGGCGCGCGCGGTGATGGAGGAGGATGGAGGAGGATGGAGGAGGATGGCGCGGGTACGTACCGGCGGGCACGGGTGCAGCAGGCCGAGCGAGGCGGGCTGCCCGGCGCGCGCGGTGATGGAGGAGGATGGAGGAGGATGGAGGAGGATGGCGCGGGTACGTACCGGCGGGCACGGGTGCAGCAGGCCGAGCGAGGCGGGCTGCCCGGCGCGCGCGGTGGTGGAGGAGGATGGAGGAGGATGGAGGAGGATGGCGCGGGTACGTACCGGCGGGCACGGGTGCAGCAGGCCGAGCGAGGCGGGCTGCCCGGCGCGCGCGGTGATGGAGGAGGATGGAGGAGGATGGAGGAGGATGGCGCGGGTACGTACCGGCGGGCACGGGTGCAGCAGGCCGAGCGAGGCGGGCTGCCCGGCGCGCGCGGTGGTGGAGGAGGATGGAGGAGGATGGAGGAGGATGGCGCGGGTACGTACCGGCGGGCACGGGTGCAGCAGGCCGAGCGAGGCGGGCTGCCCGGCGCGCGCGGTGATGGAGGAGGATGGAGGAGGATGGAGGAGGATGGCGCGGGTACGTACCGGCGGGCACGGGTGCAGCAGGCCGAGCGAGGCGGGCTGCCCGGCGCGCGCGGTGATGGAGGAGGATGGAGGAGGATGGAGGAGGATGGCGCGGGTACGTACCGGCGGGCACGGGTGCAGCAGGCCGAGCGAGGCGGGCTGCCCGGCGCGCGCGGTGATGGAGGAGGATGGAGGAGGATGGAGGAGGATGGCGCGGGTACGTACCGGCGGGCACGGGTGCAGCAGGCCGAGCGAGGCGGGCTGCCCGGCGCGCGCGGTGATGGAGGAGGATGGAGGAGGATGGAGGAGGATGGCGCGGGTACGTACCGGCGGGCACGGGTGCAGCAGGCCGAGCGAGGCGGGCTGCCCGGCGCGCGCGGTGATGGAGGAGGATGGAGGAGGATGGAGGAGGATGGCGCGGGTACGTACCGGCGGGCACGGGTGCAGCAGGCCGAGCGAGGCGGGCTGCCCGGCGCGCGCGGTGGTGGAGGAGGATGGAGGAGGATGGAGGAGGATGGCGCGGGTACGTACCGGCGGGCACGGGTGCAGCAGGCCGAGCGAGGCGGGCTGCCCGGCGCGCGCGGTGATGGAGGAGGATGGAGGAGGATGGAGGAGGATGGCGCGGGTACGTACCGGCGGGCACGGGTGCAGCAGGCCGAGCGAGGCGGGCTGCCCGGCGCGCGCGGTGGTGGAGGAGGATGGAGGAGGATGGAGGAGGATGGCGCGGGTACGTACCGGCGGGCACGGGTGCAGCAGGCCGAGCGAGGCGGGCTGCCCGGCGCGCGCGGCGCCGCACGGCACACGGTTGCGGTAGATGCTGCGCACGCACACTATGCGGAACGATCCCGACTCTAGCGGACCTGATGGACAATTAAACTACATTAATATATAATATACAAGGTGACCTTGAATTGGTATGTTATCCCGAAAGGGGGTAAATCTACACCACAGACACACGACTTTTCTAAATGAATAGTTTTTCATTCAAGAAACACCATGTAAAGTTTACGTTCGAAAATAACTAGCCTTAGCACAGCTGGGTGGGTGAACTTGGTCCTTGACCGAGTGCCCATAAATGAGTTTAACGACCTGTGTTTAGAAATGAATTTATAGTATCTTGTTAACTCTCGTAGCGATCGCACGTGCAATTTTGCGAGTAGATTTATTTTTTACCATAGAGTTTTGGAACACCCAGTTTTAAGTAAGGCTTTCACAACTTGTAGGATATCGTGGTCCCAATCCTCCCATTTCGGGATAACATACCAATTCAAGGTCACCTTGTATATACAAAATAAGCTGCCGGACGGTGTCGGACATTCGTCAATGCGTAAAGAGCATCAAACATGTTTGTATGAAGTTTGGACTGTCACGATCCGCCATTTAAAAAAACCACAATTTATTGTTTAGTGATAAAACTAGTGTTAATCGATAGAAAACATTATAAGGAACAAAAAGTGTTCTGTGCGAAATCACCTAAGGAGTTTTGGCGGGAACGCAAAAAAGTTCACGTCGTTGCATTGTATTGTTTTTAAAAACTTATGTTTTTTCCAGTGTTAATGTTTAAAATTGGTGGCGTTTTACGCATTAAGTGCTGAATTACGAGCATGAATGAGGGCAAGTGATATAATGTGGTGAAACGTGATTTTTCGTGTTGCTTCCAAAACTCCATAGAAGCTTCTAGTAAAGTTGCCACCACTTTGCTGGAGCATGACTTAGACTGGACTATGACTACCTGACTTATCTGGACTATGACTATGACTAGGACGTGACTTTGCGTGAAATATTTTATAACACGATGACAATATAATACTTGACACTGGCTAAATACACTATGTGTGGAGCCAAAATATAAGAAAAAAAAAACCCCTAAGTGATATACTTTCTGAGATATGTGGGAATGAAATTATTACTTTTAACGCCAAACATTACTTATAATTTCAGTGCGAATATACAGAAGCGCTCATAGTGAAGGACTACTAGCCATTCCTAACCGATTGGTATTAAAAAACGTTTGCTGATGTCGCCCCTTTGATGGGTGACCGATATAAAAGTGGTATTTACAACTGAACGCTACCGTGCTTCGGAGGGCACTATAAGCCCTCAATCTCGGCTGTTGATGTAATCATTAGGCGGCCTAAAATGCTGATAACAACAACACAACAACAGTTAATAGAACATGCGCATTAGAGAATGATGGTACAATACCAGCTATCTACACTTCCACTCATTATCATGTTTGACATGACTGCGTTTTACTGATTGTGTAAGGACATTGATGTCATGTTTGGGATGCTTGCGCAGTTAATGCCGCACACTACTACTTTTAAGACCACGAACCGGAAGACGCAGCGTAGCCACTAGGTGGACCGAAGACATGGTTAAAACAGCTAGGAGCCGATGGATGCAGGAGGTAAGCAGCCACTCAAAGTGGCGTTCTATCTGGGAGGCGTATATTTAGCAGTGGACCTTTTCAGGATGATGATGACTACTATTTTGAGCTTCATTACTCTACAGTTGTACTATAAGTATATTATAGATAAGTATGAAGAAAAAAATTCCAACTCAAATATCTCAGAATGTATACCACATAGGTAATTTTTTTATGGAATATTTTTTGTAGCCTATACTTTTTCCTATACACCAGTTTCATCAATGCCCATGAAATCGTGATTTTTCAAAATGGCGGACAGTTAGACAGGCCAAAAAGGTAAGTGCTCTTTAAATCGTTCATTAAGTCAAATCTGGGCGGTTATTCTCTATCGATTCCTTACTTTGAAACCACGCGAATTCCTTGTCTTACATAAGAAATCTGCAAAAGTCTATTCTCTATGAAACGAAAACAAAACCGCGCGAAACGAATTTGGGATTGACGCGATTTGAACTGTCAAAAATCATATGTTTTACCGAGACGCGTTCCGAGACATCAACACATCAAAATTCAATCAATTACCAGCCCTTACTGACTTCAGTACTTACCTATTAGCATTTTGTCCCCTTCAAACAGTTGACCTCTAGTCAGCAGGCCACCGACTACGGGTCCTGATGAATCGCCTACGTGGAAGATTTCATCTATTTGAAACTCACATGTCTCCTGCCAATAAAATAATAATATTATAGAGCAACAGCCGGAAATACAAGGTGACCTTGAATTGGTATGTTATTACGAAAGGGGATAAATCTACACCCCAAGGTAGACAATGTTTCGTCTACGACTTTACTAAATTAATAGTTATTCGTTGAAGAAATGCCATGTAAAGTTTACGTTCGAAAATAGTCTTAGCGCAGCTGGGTGGTTGAACTTCGTTCTTGACCGAGTGCACATAAATGAGTTTAACGACCTATGTTTAGAAATGAAATTATAGTATCTTGTTAACTCTCGTAGCGATCGCACGTGCAATTGTGCGAGTGGATTTATTTTTTACCATGAAAGTTTGGAAACACCCAGTTTCAAGTAAGGCTCTCACAACTTATAGGGTATCATAGCCCCAGTCTTCCTATTTCGGGATAGCATACCAATTCAAGGTCACCTTGTATATTAATTTAAAAAATCTGACTGCGTTGGAATTGTCTGACTTTGACAATAGGCCAATCTATTAAGCCTATACAATTGTACGCACGCCAGCTTACGCCATTTATAGGCCTGCACATTCCGGGTCAAGTAACATGGAAATAATACTGGTGGTTGAGATGTCTGTAATTTCTGAACCACCAAACCTAACCTTGAAATATTTACAGAACAATCTTCACATTACCTCCTTTTTAACAATATAATAAATAATCAAGACTACATGGCATCTCATGTGCGAACATGCTTCGCCTTAGACAAATTCGTCTCTTACCATCAGGGGGTCTAGCAAAGATACCAACCGCTACCGCATCCACGGGATGAGATGGGGCGACCGAGAAGAATGCTGCCGCCATTCCCTGGATATAAGTCTTATTTTCTTCATTTTTTATGCTAATATCGACATAAATAAATAACGCCCAACGATCACATACATAGATCCTGGCCCCTAACTAGGATTCCCTGTATCTAGGGACCCAGGAACTACGAGGACCATGCTCCCACAACACACAGACACAGAACAAGTATTTGCGCTTTTTTTTCGGGCACAAATACTTGTCCTGTCGCGGGAATCGAACCCGCCGCCTCCGGGTTGTGAGCCGACCTGCTCAACCACCACACCACGGAGGCTGTCGATCAGCTTGACTATAACTCACCAGGGGGTCTAGCAAAGATCACAATCGCTAACGCTAACGCCAAACGCTAACTCCAAAATGTACTGAAATGACATTTCGGAAATCGCTAACTTTTCCGCAGCGAATGTCATTTCAATACATTTTTGGAGTTAGCGTTTGGCGATAGCGTTAGCGTTTGTGATCTTTGCTAGACCCCCTGGTGAGTTATAGTAAAGCTTATGTCCATTTAGAAGGGACACACAACAACGACAGGTGATCTAGCCGCTGCCTGCCCTGCCGTAAGGGTTCTTTGTGCCCTGAAATACAAGTTTTTACTTAGTTCGGAGTCGGAGATCTCTGAAAGGCGGTGCTGGCAGGACACTAGAAATATAGCCGTCTGAATTAATTGTTGTGTGCCTTCAATTTCAATTTCTGTTTTTCTATTTTTGTAACTACTCCGATGAAGAATAGTAGTAGTTAGGCAATAACATATGGTATAGACCTTATTCGCCATCCTACAAGACCTTTATGTATATACTATAAAAAATGATTAAAATTAGACTTCTATTTAGGGAATGGCGGCATACTTCTCGGTCACCCCATCTCATCCTGTGGATACGGTAAGAGCTAGCTAAGAGAATAGACAGCAGTTTTCTTCGGAACATTAAAATCTGCGATCACCAAGGCCTGCCAAGAATGGTGATCATAGCAATCCCTCTCTAATAGGCATATTATGTTCAGCAGTGGACGCTAAACAGCTGGTTATGTCACCATCGCACCTCTCATGGAAGTCACATAAAACTATGGGCACCCATTTATGGGCGAGTTGTAGCAGAGACTTTCGCTCATTTGACGGGCCCGATAGCTCAGTTGGTAGAAACTGAGGGCCGTGGGTTCGATTCCTACCCGGGACAAACATTTGTGTGATGAACATAGATGTTTGTTCTGCGTCTGGGTGTTATATTGTATTCTATGTATGTATTTACAAACAAAAAAGTATATAACTATTGTATCAGTCATCTGGTTCCCATAGTACAAGCTACGCTTAGTTTGGGGCTAGATGGCGATGTGTGAAATGTCCACATATATTTATTTTATTTATTTATTTATTTACTTCATCACCATCATCAACAGCCCGAAGACGTTCACTGCTGAACAACTGATAGGTCCCAAGAAGCGCCACCTTGAGCGGCTGCCCGTCCATCCATCAACTCCCCGCGGTTTTCAGTTAGTCCACTCGGCCAATAAAGGTCTACTCACGTCCTCCTGAGCGGTGGTGGGTTGTTGCGGCGGTGGTTGCAGAGCCAACAGGTACGCGTGTAGAGCCGCGAGGCCGTTCCCTCGGACACATGATATCGGGAACACAGGTACTATTGTTGCACCGCTAGACACAAAAGGATATAAGATAAGATAAGATAAGATAAGATAAGATAAGATAAGATAAGATAAGATAAGATAAGATAAGATAAGATAAGATAAGATAAGATAAGATAAGATAAGATAAGATAAGATAAGATAAGATAAGATAAGATAAGATAAGATAAATATTTATTCTCCAAATAAAGTGGAATGGAAATGGAATGGAATATGGAATATAAATATAAATATGGAACTCGTAAAACGACTATATGGTACCGGTTGTAAAAAGGTGAAGGATTGAGTTTCACTTGCCACGGTAGCTTCAGTTAAGCATATTCCGGATTCAGGTATCGATGGATGCGGGTTCGAACCCCATTCGCAATATAAATGTTTTGTTTAAGGTATTGTAGCTAGTGAAATTACTGGGCAAATGAGACTTTGTGACCTGATCTCATAGTCTAGTATCTGATTACTAGACTGTGTGATGTCTCAGGATGACGTGCGCAGTGCAGTGTCACGCGAAACTTATTTTAAAGGTCCGAGTGACACTGCAACTGTTATGGGCGGCCGTGTCGCTTAACATCAGGTGAACGACTAGCTCGTCTCGTCATTCATTCTCATAAAAAAAATATTCATACAATTTTTGTGAAGAGGCTCCCGGGCTGTCATCTGATAATTCCAACTAGAAATTATTGATATTCACAGTTTCCTTATTTTGTTCCTTTGGTTGTGTTCTAAAGCCTTAATTCATGCCTAACTTAAAGGTTCTAAGTATAAGGAAAATACCTTATAGGATTTGATAACGAGTGAAATTCATATAAAACGACCCAAAATCAAAGCTTTTTTGACATCAAAGCTTTTTTGTCAACAAAGCTCTTAGCTACTAATATCCTACCACCGCAAAAGGTTGTCTGGAAGAGAACGCTCTAAGCGATAAGACCGCCTATTGTACGAAGGTATAAGTTAATTAAGTTTTTAATAGTACTTACGGGATATTTACCGTGATTAGAATCATTTTTGAGTTCCCGATATTTCGGCACAGTTACATGCACCATGTTCACGGGTAGACTGAAGATGCGGGTGGATGATAAAAAGTTCGAAATGTTAGGAGCAGACATAACTGTCTACCCTCTTTCTTAGTCTCTTACTGCGGGTACCATCGGCATTCGTACTCGATCGTAACTCGCGACAATACACACTCACTGTATCACTGCATATGATCTTATCACATTTTGGACGCGTATTATATCGGGAACTCAAAAATGATTCTAATCACGGTAAATATCCCGTAAGTACTATTAAAAACGTGGTAAACAAACGTGAAAGTTTAAAACAGTGTTTTTAATTAAGTTTATCCTTTGTAATTTTTCTTTTCTTAAGGTGTACAATAAAGAGTTGATCTATCTATGTATGAGGCCACGGACCTTACTATTCGTTCCAAAATTTCAAATGATATTAAACCTTAACATTAGAAAGAAGAAATAAAGAAAATACATTTATTCAGGGCCCTTATTTCGTATGACCATTCACGCACGTAACGCGGCGCGTTACGATATCTTCGTGGAATGGTTTTGGGTTTAAAATGCTATTCTGTATGCCGTTGTCAAATTTGACAAACACGACAACACACGTTACACGCACGTCAAAAAATAGGAAAACACTGGGCACAAACAATCTAACGCGTGGCATACAGAATACGATTTTTGATTCCATGTTAATTCCACGTCGTGGCGCGTTAAAGCCCGCGTTTACGTTTGGAGCATGTTACACGTCACGCGTTATTGGGAAGGAATCTCATGTGTCATAGCGAATAACCCCCCAGGACACACTATAACTATAATGACTCACTCATCCGGTGTGTCCATAGTTTCACCATCAATGGCGTCTAAGATCAACTTCTGAGGCGCGCAGCAACCACGGGCTAAACTTTCATCTGTTATCAGCAACGGTTTCTAGAAAAAAATAAATGAAATACAATTAATACGAAATTTATTTACGTTGGATGCATCATGATCTGTAGGCCTAGCACGAATATTTACGCGCCAGCCACCGCGCGTAAGCCAGTTTTATGGCGTTTGATCAGCGCCCCATACAATTGCTTTACGTTAACGTTACACGTACATGCGCGTAAATATTCGTGCTAGGCCTACCGGAGGCTTAACCCATTCAATGCCGACGACCCTCCAGGAGGGTTCACCTTCACCGCATTCGCGTACGTAAAAAAATAGATTTAAAAAATGTAGTACCTTGTTGTAAACTTGCAGTATATCCTCGAGGCTGGCCAGCAAGTGTTTGACAGCGAGCGGTGCCAGTTCACACTTGCTGATCACGACGGAGAATGGCAGACGTAGCGCTAGCAGGATGCCCATGTGCTCCTCTGTGATCGGAGTTATGCCGGCCGTCGCTGATATCTAAACACAATAAAAATAAAACTGGATAGAAGATTGTCTAGATTACTTGTTCGGGTAAACCATAATAGGCATGAAGACTACTATTAAAAATGAACAAGTAAATATAACTTTCATAAAAATGAATGCAATAATTGAAAAAATAAGTGAAATCGGTGAAGTAGGAGGCATCTCCTGTCCCTTTCTCGCGAAACAGAGCGCCCCCACAGTTACTATGAAATATCCACTCGTGACGTCACACGCCAAAGAGATTGTATGTAAAGCTACCACAGCTTAGTGATGAGGTACTATGAACGACCCAACTCTGACGTCACTGGCCGTTTGAGCTGTATTTCTGTTCAGGTTTTTAAAATGCTTGTAACTTTGTAATTTTTTGGGATTTTTTTTTCACAGATGTGTATCTTTTGAGAAATATTATTAATTTATCCAAAAAAAAGTTTTAGTCGTCATGCCTATTGTTTATAATTATTGTCACCTTTTAGGGAGAAGATAGAAATAGGTATTCTGAATTGCGCCAAACATTGAATTAAGCCAATTATTATACCGTAAAAGAAAACTATATCCAATATCAATACTTATGCATAGTTTACCTCATAAAAGTGTTAACTACACAGTTCCTATAAATAAAACATTTTGTAACCTGGAGCAGTCGGCAGGATAATAAGCACAAAATTACAACTGGGGGTCTAACAAAAACGTTCAGACCAACCTGGTTCGCAACAATTTGGTGCCCGTGACCAGGATATACAGGATGTAATTTAATTCATTAGCATAAATTGAGCCCATGATAGTGCATCATTTATAAATGATTATTAAATAGTAAAGAGTGTAAATGAAAATATTTTTATTGAAAATTACGAAGATTGCAGCGGCACCTAACGCAGTTGGCACGAATGATTTTGATACAAATAAACGTTTTTATACCTCGTATGTACTAATTAAAAACAGTAATTCATTATTTTTATTAAATTTTGTATTGTAGCATTTGATTAAGTAAGTTATACCATTTTTTGGAGTTATTATTATTACCAAACCAATGTGTTAGAATTCAAAAATGTTGGTCCACACGTGACCGGTATCAGGAGTAGGTACCTAGTTTCAAAGGATGCTAATGAATTCAATTACACCGAGTATTATAGGTACTTACAACAAGCTGCGCGTAGTGCGGGGAGTACCCCGTGAGGCCTAGATACTTACAACAAGCTGCGCGTAGTGCGGGGAGTACCCCGTGAGGCCTAGATACGTACAACAAGCTGCGCGTAGTGCGGGGAGTACCCCGTGAGGCCTAGATACGTACAACAAGCTGCGCGTAGTGCGGGGAGTACCCCGTGAGGCCTAGATACTTACAACAAGCTGCGCGTAGTGCGGGGAGTACCCCGTGAGGCCTAGATACGTACAACAAGCTGCGCGTAGTGCGGGGAGTACCCCGTGAGGCCTAGATACTTACAACAAGCTGCGCGTAGTGCGGGGAGTACCCCGTGAGGCCTAGATACGTACAACAAGCTGCGCGTAGTGCGGGGAGTACCCCGTGAGGCCTAGATACGTACAACAAGCTGCGCGTAGTGCGGGGAGTACCCCGTGAGGCCTAGATACGTACAACAAGCTGCGCGTAGTGCGGGGAGTACCCCGTGAGGCCTAGATACGTACAACAAGCTGCGCGTAGTGCGGGGAGTACCCCGTGAGGCCTAGATACGTACAACAAGCTGCGCGTAGTGCGGGGAGTACCCCGTGAGGCCTAGATACGTACAACAAGCTGCGCGTAGTGCGGGGAGTACCCCGTGAGGCCTAGATACGTACAACAAGCTGCGCGTAGTGCGGGGAGTACCCCGTGAGGCCTAGATACGTACAACAAGCTGCGCGTAGTGCGGGGAGTACCCCGTGAGGCCTAGATACGTACAACAACCTGCGCGTAGTGCGGGGAGTACCCCGTGAGGCCTAGATACGTACAACAAGCTGCGCGTAGTGCGGGGAGTACCCCGTGAGGCCTAGATACGTACAACAAGCTGCGCGTAGTGCGGGGAGTACCCCGTGAGGCCTAGATACGTACAACAAGCTGCGCGTAGTGCGGGGAGTACCCCGTGAGGCCTAGATACGTACAACAAGCTGCGCGTAGTGCGGGGAGTACCCCGTGAGGCCTAGATACGTACAACAAGCTGCGCGTAGTGCGGGGAGTACCCCGTGAGGCCTAGATACGTACAACAAGCTGCGCGTAGTGCGGGGAGTACCCCGTGAGGCCTAGATACGTACAACAAGCTGCGCGTAGTGCGGGGAGTACCCCGTGAGGCCTAGATACGTACAACAAGCTGCGCGTAGTGCGGGGAGTACCCCGTGAGGCCTAGATACGTACAACAAGCTGCGCGTAGTGCGGGGAGTACCCCGTGAGGCCTAGATACGTACAACAAGCTGCGCGTAGTGCGGGGAGTACCCCGTGAGGCCTAGATACGTACAACAAGCTGCGCGTAGTGCGGGGAGTACCCCGTGAGGCCTAGATACGTACAACAAGCTGCGCGTAGTGCGGGGAGTACCCCGTGAGGCCTAGATACGTACAACAAGCTGCGCGTAGTGCGGGGAGTACCCCGTGAGGCCTAGATACGTACAACAAGCTGCGCGTAGTGCGGGGAGTACCCCGTGAGGCCTAGATACGTACAACAAGCTGCGCGTAGTGCGGGGAGTACCCCGTGAGGCCTAGATACGTACAACAAGCTGCGCGTAGTGCGGGGAGTACCCCGTGAGGCCTAGATACGTACAACAAGCTGCGCGTAGTGCGGGGAGTACCCCGTGAGGCCTAGATACGTACAACAAGCTGCGCGTAGTGCGGGGAGTACCCCGTGAGGCCTAGATACGTACAACAAGCTGCGCGTAGTGCGGGGAGTACCCCGTGAGGCCTAGATACGTACAACAAGCTGCGCGTAGTGCGGGGAGTACCCCGTGAGGCCTAGATACGTACAACAACCTGCGCGTAGTGCGGGGAGTACCCCGTGAGGCCTAGATACGTACAACAAGCTGCGCGTAGTGCGGGGAGTACCCCGTGAGGCCTAGATACGTACAACAAGCTGCGCGTAGTGCGGGGAGTACCCCGTGAGGCCTAGATACGTACAACAAGCTGCGCGTAGTGCGGGGAGTACCCCGTGAGGCCTAGATACGTACAACAAGCTGCGCGTAGTGCGGGGAGTACCCCGTGAGGCCTAGATACGTACAACAAGCTGCGCGTAGTGCGGGGAGTACCCCGTGAGGCCTAGATACGTACAACAAGCTGCGCGTAGTGCGGGGAGTACCCCGTGAGGCCTAGATACGTACAACAAGCTGCGCGTAGTGCGGGGAGTACCCCGTGAGGCCTAGATACGTACAACAAGCTGCGCGTAGTGCGGGGAGTACCCCGTGAGGCCTAGATACGTACAACAAGCTGCGCGTAGTGCGGGGAGTACCCCGTGAGGCCTAGATACGTACAACAAGCTGCGCGTAGTGCGGGGAGTACCCCGTGAGGCCTAGATACGTACAACAAGCTGCGCGTAGTGCGGGGAGTACCCCGTGAGGCCTAGATACGTACAACAAGCTGCGCGTAGTGCGGGGAGTACCCGGTGAGGCCGTGGCGCGTGGTGCGCTGGTACTTGGAGTGCCCGGCGAGGTCCAGGAACGACACCAGCTTGGCGCTCCGCTCACCGATCCGCTCGGCCGTCATCAGTTCCGAACAACCGTAGTTTACCACGTTACCCTGATAATTAAATGACCAGGAAATATTTTTGTTTATTTATTTATTAAACAAAAACCACAGCTCTTAACTAAAAACATATACATCTTTTAACAAAACCTACAGCTAAATAGGGTTTTACATTTTTCAAAATAGGTACATATTTGGAGAACAGCCTCCGTGGTGTGGTGGTTGAGCAGGTCGGCTCGTAACCCGGAGGCGGCGGGTTCGATTCCCGCGACAGGACGAGTATTTATGCCCGAAAAAAAAAAGCGCAAATACGTTGTTCTGTGTCTGGGTGTTGTGGGAGCATGGTCCTCGTAGTTCCTGGGTCCTTAGATACAGGGAATTCTAGTTAGGGTCCAGGATCTATGTATGTGATCGTTGGACGTTATTTTTTTTTTATATAGTGTTTCTTAATAAAAATATGCCATTTGACCATAATAATCATATCAGTCACTAGAGGTTAAGCAATAATTATGACCAAAAATGATAACACGCACGGATTGAGAATTAGTTGTCAAGTGACACTGCTGGAACATCATCATCGGAGTTTTGGCGGGAACGCGGAAAAGTTTACGTCGTTGCATTGTATTATTTCTCAAAACTTGTGCTTTTTCCAGTGTTAATGTTTAAAATTGGTGGCGTTTTACGCATTAAGTGCTGAATTACGAGCATGAGTGTGAGCAAGTGATATAATGTGGTAAAACGTGATTTTCCGTGTTGCTTCCAAAATTCCATAGAAGCTTCTAGTAAAGTTGCCACCACTTTACTGGAGCATGACTTAGTCTGGACTACGACTACCTGACTTAGGCTGGAGTATACTGACTAAGACTTGACTTTACGTGATATATTCTTTAACGATGAAAAATAACTATACTTGGATGACTCATGATTCGCTTGGACGTGCTTCAACTGTCTCTCTTTGTTTATTAATGTAGCAGTGTTAAAACGAAGTAACTCGTGCCAAAAGTGTTTTTGCCTAAAGTTAAGGCAAAGGAATTACGATTACGACATTACGATTGTCATGTACAAAGAATTGAAAGGATACAGAAACGATTTTTACACCTTATGACAAGATCGGTAGGCAAGAGAAATGAGCTGATCCATTACAAAGATAGGTTGAAATATTTTAAATTAACAAACTTGGCTGATCGACGTCGCGTAGCAGACCTCACTTTTTTGTATAAATTACTGAATGGACATGTTATGATTCCAGATATCTTAGCACTTATTAAATTTACTATTCCGCGCCCCAGCTACCGTTGTTGTAATTACAACTTTCTTTTTATAAAGCGTCATAGAACCGAAATGGGTAAACATAGTCCACTTACAAGAATGTCAAAACTTTGTAACCAGCTGTGGTTGGATCGCGGGATAGACATTTTTGAAAATTCACTTCGTGTTTTTAAAAAAAGGGTTTTTGTAACCCTGGAGTCGTGAGACTCCTATGCGTTAGATTTTTACTTTTTTAGTGGGAAAGGTTTTTTTACAGCTTTCCCAATATAGATAATCTTATAGTTTTTATTTTAGCGGAAGTAGGTACACTAGATATTCTTGTTTCATTTTGTTTTTTTTTATATTTTATTGTTTCTTTATGTTAATTTGGAGAATTGTAAAAACTTTTTGTTACTTCATTTATTTAATTAAGAGTCAGGTTGTAGACAAGTCTGTTTATTATATTCATGCGGTGTTTGCCTTTTAGTGGGTTGTTACATAACACTTTATAATACTGCCACCTAGTTAATAAGACTTTACATAAAATGTATCAATCTGTTGGTAAACCAATAAAAAAAAAATACTTGACACTGGCTAAATACACTATGTGTGGAGCCAAAATATAAGAAAAAAAAAACATCATCATCATTAACAGCCCGAAGACGTCCACTGCTGAACATAGGCCTCCCCCCGGGAGCGCCAATTAGAGCGGCTGCTCGCCTCCTGCATCCATCGGCTCCCGGCGGCTTTCACCAGATCGTCGGTCCACCTAGTGGGGGGCCTACGCTGCTTCCGGTTCGTGGTCGCCACTCGAGAACCTTTCTTCCTTCTGCTGGAACATGCTATTAATTAAGTACTATGTAACTAAGTATGGTGAGTTTCTTGGCTTAATTATTAATATATTTTATTAACAAATATTGGTTCTTCATGTAATGAACTGCAAGTTTACTACGGTTTTAATATACTATTAGTTTACTAAGAGGTAGGACTTATCTGCAAAGTTCTTGTAGGTAAGCACCACCGCTTTGCCAGTTATTCTGCCGCCAAGCAGTAGTGTGCAAGCATTATTGTGTTTCGGTGTGAAAAGCAGCTAGTGAAATTACTGACCAAATAAGACTTTATGACCTGATCTCACAGTGTAGTAATTTGATTACAAGACTGTGTGATGTCTCAGGATGACGTGCGCAGTGCAGTGTCACGCGAAACTTTACATTTCAGAGTTCCGAGTGACACTGCAATAGGCATGATGCCTACTATTAAATATGAACAAGTAAATATCACTTTCATAAAGAATATTAAAAATGAATGCAATAATTGAAAAATAAGCAAAATCGGTAAATAAATCACGGAGTAATAAGCTTTTAAAGTTTCTACAGGAGGCATCTCCTGTCCCTTTCTCGCGAAACAGAGCACCCCCACAGTTACTATGAAAAATTTACTCGTGACGTCACATGCCAAAGAGATTGAGGTACTATAACGACCTTCCTCTGACGTCACTGGCCGTTTGAGCTATCTCTTTCTATTCCGGTCTTTAAAATGCTTGTAACTTTGTCATTTTTGAGATATTTAATTTTTGTTTTCACAAATGTTTATCTTTTGAGGAATAAATAATAATAACAATTAACCCAAAAAAAAAAAATTTTTGTCATCATGCCTATTGTTATGGGCAGCCGTGTCGCTTAACATCAGGTTAGCGACTAGCTCGTCACATCATTCAATAACATAACAAAGAACTAGTGAGACGTCACCTGCGCATCGAAGCCGAGTATCTCGTGACTGAGCGATGACGTCATCCCCGTTTTGACTTCGTGTTGGTGACGGAACATGTTCAGGCGGGCGCTTCCGTTGCCATTGTCCAATTCACCTGAAACATTAAACACCATAAAAAGTGAATAATTTCCGGCGGAAAACAGTAAAAATGGCTTGACAGATTTCCATCAAATAGTGTATACATAGTATACTTATTGTATAGCAACCGTTTTTAATATATTATACAGAATGTAATTTAATTCATTAGCATAAATTGATCCCATGATAGTACATCATTTATAGATGATTATTAAAGAGTAAAGAGTGTGAATGAAAATATTTTTATTGAAAATGATAAAGATTGCCGCGGCGCCTAACGCAGTTGGCGCAAATGATTTTGACACATTTGAAAGTTTTTATACATTGTATGTACTAATTAAAAACAGTACTTCATTATTTTAATTAAATTTTGTATTGTAGCATTTGATTAAGTAAGTTGTTCCATTTTTGGAGTTATTATTATTACCAAACCAATGTGTTAGAATTCAAAAATTTTGGTCCTCACGTGACCGGTATCTGCAGGGTTAGCACGGACGGTAGACAAAATTGTCCTTCCCCTGTTTTACTCCACTTGACCACTTGACATGTAAATTGTATGAAGAATTTGACAATAAAACAGGGAAAGACAATCTTGTCTACCGGCCGTGTTAGCCCGGGAGTAGATACCTAGTTTCAAAGGATGCTAATGAATTAAATTACACCCAGTGTATATTAAAACATATATTTGTACGTCATTTTTACATTTGTACTCCCGATGAAATAGATGTTATAAGTGTGTATGATCAAATTACCCCTCAAACAAAATAGTCAAAATTGGTCAATCCGTTTTGGGGGTACGGTACAGACAGAGGCATGTTAAACTTATAACCCCCCTTGCTTGAATTGGGAGAAAGACGTAATATAATTCCTTACTACATATTAATTTAATTTCATAAAGGAAGAGAAAACTAATGAAAAAAAATTTTCTTTCGTGTTTATTTTATTTTTTATAAGAATATTTTTTTCATAGTGTCAGGAAAGTTTTTTTTTTGTTGATGTATTGTATGATTAAGTACCTTGAGTCAAAACGCCAATAAGCGTAGACTTGCCGGCTTCGTTGGCACCCATCACAGCTATCCTCAACTCCACACTTTGCTGCGGATCCGCCAACTAAATAAACGAAACATTATTTTATTATAATTTTATAATTTCCGTATGCTCTGATAACGCAATATATCGAGACCTAAACCGTTACAATAAGACCACGTTTTCATTTGAAATTATAACTTCCCGCACTTTTGATGTGATTTGATATTTACTATATTTCATCCCAAAAAAATAACTCCAATGTATTCCAATATAGCAAGCCTATTTATTACACACAGTAGTTCTACGCGAACAGTAGACCTAGCACGAATATTTACGCGCGCGTAAGTGTAACGTTAACGTAAGCCAGTTGTATGGCATTTGATCTGCCCCCCTATTACGATTGAGCTAGCAGCGCTGCTGACGCGCGTCTGCCGCTCATCTGCTCTCAAAATTGTATGAACTTTGACAGCAGTTGAGCGGCAGACGCAATCGTAATAGGGGGGTTTTACGTTAACGTTACACCTACGCGCGCGTAAATATTCGTGCTAGGCCTACAGTAGACGTCGCGATCACAAATTAAACGAAACGTTTTTGCAATCTAATATCGCATCACCAGCCGGAAGAAGTCCACTGCCGAACACGGGCAATGTGCCATCTATTCGTCGAACTAATTGAGTAAATATTCACAACCAAAACTTCCTATATCATCATCACCATCACTCATCACCATCATTATCACTATCATCATTACTCACATTCTTAATGTAAACCTCAGCCACAGCCCTATGTTGCACTAGTCACTCACCATATTTATCATCATCACCGTCACTCATCACCATCATCATCACTATCATCATTACTCACCCTCTTAATATAAACCTCCGCTCCAGCCGTTTTGCGCCACTCACTATCACCATCACTCATCACACTATCATCATCACTAACCTTCTTAATGTAAACCTCAGCCACGGCCATGTTGCACCACTCACCACAGTTTCATCATCATCATCAACATCACTCATCACTCTCATCATCACTCACCCTCTTAATGAAAACCTCAGCGACAACCATGTTGTACCACTCACTCAACACATTTATCATCATCACCATCACTCATCATCACTAACCTTCTTAATGTAAACCTCAGCCACAGCCCTATGTTGTGCGACCCGCCTCGCAGTGACATGAGCGATGTGGGCGTGTAGAGCTCGGGCCATACGCCTGAGAGCCGATAGCGAAGCCCTAAGAGCCCTCGCACGGAGCCCTACTAGCGCTCCGCAGTCTCTAACTCCTACAACGTACACGCAACTGCCACCGCCCGAACGGAGTCGCCATTTTAACTGGAAAAAGAAGTTATTATATTTTATTATCATTATGTAAGCTTAGTCTAAGTATAAGTTAGGTCTAACTTCGACAAAGAGGTCGCACGAAGAATCGAACTCGGCTGGGCAGCGTTCGGGAAACTTCGACCCCCAGATAATATAATACCTACAGTACAGTTGCCTCATCCCATACAACGGAATAACGCGGGCTATTTTACGAATTATTTTATTTGTGCATAACGCAAGATTATCAAGCGACATTTATTGCGTGTTGGCGAAGTATTGGGCCAAATGAATACACTGGACACTAACTAGTAACTCTCTAGACACGATTACTACATTTTTAAGTTCGGGCTATTTTTCGTTTGTACCTGATGGGACCCCGTGCTTCGACCTATCTTTTCGTCCAAAAATACTGCAAAGCATGAAAACAAAGTTTTTCGATCAGTGTGTTGCCAGTGATGACTTATGGAACGTGGTCTCTTACTGTTGCCCTCATTAGTAAGCTCAAAGTCGCGCAACGAGCTATGGAGAGAGCTATGCTCGGTGTTTCAACGAAATCCGCAGAGAACTAAAGTGACCGATATACCTCTTAGGATTAGCAAGTTGAAATGGCAATGGGCAGGCCACATCGCTCGTAGAACTGACAACCGATGGGGAAGAAAGGTTCTCGAGTGGCGACCACGAACCGGAAGCAGCATAGGCCCCCCCACTAGTTGAACCGACGATAACCGCGGCGAGCCGATGAGTGCCGGAGGCAAGCAGCCGCTGAATGTGGCGCTCTTTGCGGGAGGTCTGTGTTCATGTTCAGCAATGGACGACTTTAAGCTGTTGATGATGTTTTAACAGTAGTTACCTGTGTGACAAGATGTTGGAACCTCCGCTCGCACAGTGCGGAGAGCCTGAGTTTGTACTCCACATTTCCGAACCTCGGCTCCGGAGGCAGGCTTCCGTGGACCTCATCCGCTGAGTCCTCGCCTTCCGATGTTCTACAACACACACAACAACATTATACACGGTGAGTTTGAATTGGTATGTTATCCTGAAAGGGGGACTGGCATAATGATAGCGCACAAGTTATGATAGCCTTACTTTAAAAGTCGTGTTTCCAAACATCCATGGTAAAAAATAAATCCACTCGCAAACTTGGACGTGCGATCGCTACGAGAGTTAACAAGATACAATAAATTCATTTTTAAACACAAGTCATTAAACTCATATATGTGCACTCGGTCAAGGACGAAGTTCAGCCACCCAGCTGCGCTAAGACTATTTTTGAACGTAAACTTAACATGGCATTTCTTCAATGAAAAACTATTAATTAAGTAAAGTCGTAGAAGAAACATTGTCTACCTTGGGGTGGAGATTTACCCCCTTTCGGGATAACATACTAATCCAAGGTCACCTTGTATAGAGGAAAGATTTGATTGTTTGTTTGCATTGAATAGGCTCCGATAGTACAGAACCAATGAGGCGTTTTATTTAAAAAAACCTGTAATTTTATAAAGACCCGATATTTATCGGATCTATCGATCCTTATTAAAACTCCAATAATGCAATAATGTACCCCAAGGTATATGTAACAGGGTTACGGCGTAAAAATAACCCGTGTGAAACCGGCGCGGCTAGTAATTATAATAAAATACTCACGAATCATCAATAAACTCCTCATTCTCATCGGAGCAGTAAAAGAAATCGCTCTCCAAATCCTCAGTGTTAAAATCACCGGCTAAATACATATCGTCCTTCAAACTCACTTTCTCTAGCTTATCTATGACATTATACACTGATCTATCTTTGAAATCGTTGTCTATGCTTTTCCTCTTAGTCTTCTTATAGTCTGCATTGTCTATGGTTAGATCGTTAACGTTCTTGCCGATGTTTCCGTCGCAGTGTGTCGGCTTGAAGGATAGGTTGTTGAGATAGTTTTTGTTGTCGTCCTGGATTGGTGGACTGGTTTCCTTGCCCGGAGAGTTCTTTTTTCTCCGTCTCGATTTGCGACCTGAATTCCGTCTTCTTGGTTTCTTTTCATCTGCTTTTGTATCTGTGGGGTAGATCGTTTAATTCACTTCATCGTCAACTGCTGAACATAGGCCACGCCCATAAACGACACTTTAGGCGCTTATCATAGGGGGGTTTGGCATAATCACTGCGCTTGGCAGGCAGCTTGGTGATCACAGACTTAAATGCACCGAGCAAAATACCGCTCCACATTCCCTGGATATTCTCTTACTCTTACCGTACCCACTGGAAATGATGGGGTGGTCCTATTTGCGAACTGGGACCACACATTATTGAGATTCGAGTCTCTGGCAAATCCCAAGCTGTCATTTAGAAATGTACAAAAAATGCCTGCCTAGCATTTTTTGTAAATTTTTAATAAGAGTCGTAAATCCAAGTAAATAGTATAAATTTATAGAAGCGCCATCTATTATGCCCGACACCGGTATTATGTATGACGGATTCCTACCCGGGACAAACATTTGTGTGATGAACATAGATGTTTGTTCTGCGTCTGGGTGTTATATTGTATTCTAACACAGAGCTATGAAACAAATGACGCTTCGGGGAAGCGTTTTTTTTTTTTGCTCTGTGTATTCTATGTATGTATTTACAAACAAAAAGTATTTAAGTATTGTATTAGTTATCTGGTTCCCATAGTACAAGCTATGCTTAGTTTGGGCATGGGGTCCCATCAGGTACAAACAACAAATAGCCCGAACTTGAAAAAAATTTAGTAATCGTGTCTAGAGAGTTACTAGTTAGTGTCCAGTGTATTCATTTGGCCCAATACTTCGCCAACACGCAATAAATGTCGCTTGATAATTTTGCGTTATGCAGAAATAAAATAATTCGTAAAATAGCCCGCGTTTTTCCGTTGTATGGGATGAGGCATCTGTACTGTAGGTATTATATTATCTGGGGTTTGGGGCTAGATGGCGCTGTGTGAAACGTCCACACATATTTATATTTTATATTTATTATATTTATATATTTTAACTTTTGACTCACCATCTCGCTCATTGATCTCTATGTAATGCTCCATATAGCTACCATCCTTCACTAGTATCTCAGTACTGAGGTGGGGCTCGCAAAGGAATGAGGACTCCTCTGGTAACGTTTCGTTTTTGCCGTTGGATTTTCGGCCTCTTCTTCTACCTGTGAAATTATGATTTTATACAAAATATAATAGCTAAATAGTAACAAGGTGGTAGGACATTTCAGCAAGACTTCGTAGACAAGGACAAGGTAGTATTGCCAAATATTCTGCCAACAAGCAGTAGTGTGCAAGCACTACTGTGTACCGCTTTGAAGGGCACTAGTAGCTATTGAAATTACTGGGCAAATGATATTTTATGACATGATCCCACAGTCCAGTTATTAGTACACTTTGTGATGTTAGATTTATGTGTCACACAAAAGTTTATAATTTAGAGTTCTGAGTGGCACTGCAACTGTTAGACGTTACGGCCGTGTCGCTTAACGTCAGGCGAACGACTAGCTCGTCACGTCATAGTGCAAATTACGCGAAACTTTATTCATTGAGTTCCTAGTAAGACTGCAACTGTTACAGCCGTGACACTTAACATCAGGTAAACGACTAGCTCGTCATGTCATTCTATCACATATAACCTAACCTTTCCCAGTGCCTTCCGGTTTCTTTTTGACGTTCTCCTGCTCTTTCTGCTTTTTCTTGTTGCTTTTACTGCTTCCATCCGAAGGATCGAACAGGCTAAGGAAGTCCATTGTTCTGAAAGAGGATTTTCATTTTATTTTTACTCACCATGGCTTTGCTCGCGTGGAGTACAGTTCATAGCAACATAGAGTATCCTATGTCTTTTCTAAGGGTTTTTAGGGTACCGTACCCTAAGGGTAAAACGGACCCTACTTCTAAGGCTCCACTGTCTGTCTCTGTTTGTTTGTCACCGGGCTTTATCTCATAAATGCAGGAACATGCGGAGCAGGCGGGGGCGAAATTGCCTTATTAGCAAAATGTGCCCGGGGCAGTTGAGTCGCGCCCCACCTTGCACTTGCGTGTCCCTGCACCCGCGGCCCGACATATTTTGGTGTATGAATTAAATAACGTAGGTGCTATAAACGGACGTTTTTCAACCACCATTTACCAATCCCAGTAGAGAGGGCACGCCAAGACCTTCAAATAGACAGACTACCAGACACCTAGGTAGCGAAATAAACCATTATAGTTAAACAGGTGAAATTTTTACAGATGATGTATAATTCTGTTGCCGTCATAACAAGAAATACTAAAAAAATAGAATTAAATGAATATTTAAGGGGGCTCCCCAACAACAAATGATGTTTTGATGTTGTTTTGCTTGTTTTTATAGATAAGGGACGGAACCCTTCATGCGAGTCCGACTCGCACTCGGCCGGTTATTTGATATTTAAAGTTGCAAACAAGTATACAACCCACCAGGGCGGTTATTCTCTACGGAAACACAGATTCCACACGATACAAAACCACGTCGTTATCGTGTCTTGTTCAAATCGTGTCACAGTGTCAGATATACATACCTTCACTTTACATTAAAGTTATCTTTATTTTGAATAAAATATATTGACATGAGTGGTCAAATCTTTTGATGTGTTTATGTTTCGGAACGCGTCTCGGTAAAACATACAATTTTGACAGTTCAAATCGCGCCAATTCCAAATTCATTTCGCGCGGTTTTGTTATTATTTCATAGAGAATACAGTTTTGCAGATATCTTATGTAAGACAAGGAACTCGCGTGGTTTCGAAGTAAAGAATCGATACGGAATAATGGCCCAGGTGGGAAGTGGTCACCTTACCCACAGATAATTTAATACCTACCTACAGGACCATCTTCAATGGTTGTGTCATTAATGGGCTGCTTACCATTTGATGTTTTAGAAGCATTGGGTTTTACAACTTCAACAATAATAAATTAATGATTAAAAAACAGTTTCAATCAATGAGTCAGACAAATTAAATCATCAATGCTTAGAGCATCTATAAATGGAGATGTTAACGTTATAATCCGCAAGCACCGTTTTTCTGCCAATTTCTACGGGGGACGAGGTAGACACAAACAGCACACACGCAAACCGCGCGTGTAAACGCACGCCGCACACCATCTTAAAACACGCACACCGTTATATAAACTAGCGTAGTTACACAGTGTCTACACGCACACTATGATATTGTAGATGACCAAATAGCGCCATATGACCGGCAAAGGGGAACGCATTGCCTTGCCACCTCCTTTTATGAATGCTCTAAGCATCAATGACACATGAGACGAAAATGGCATCACAATTTCATCATGATTATTATTCTTTGTTTTTTTTTATGAGAATGAATGACGTTACGTTTGTGTTTCATAAAGAATAATAATCATTATGAAATCTTGAAAAACCTAGTAAATGTACTTATTACACGTTCCGTTTTACTTTGTGGACATACTTGGATGGGTGACCTCTGAAAATAACGGCATTTACTTC
The DNA here is from genome assembly GCA_963580505.1 of Ennomos erosarius. Classification (NCBI taxonomy): domain Eukaryota; kingdom Metazoa; phylum Arthropoda; class Insecta; order Lepidoptera; family Geometridae; genus Ennomos; species Ennomos erosarius. Next base: position 1,377,680 of record OY757006.1, on the reverse strand, counting down.
ATCTGTGTTGTCGTCGGGTCAAAACAGAAGTTTCACGCCTTTAGTTAGGCTAATGATTCTACCGCCTACACGAGAATAAGAAAAGATTTAGTATGGTGTTATTCTAAAGCCCTAGTTGATATAAGTTCTAACATTATGATACAAGTGTGGGAAGTTGATCATTGCATTCGAGGCGGTAACATGCGCGTGAGCCGCAGGCGAGCGCGATATGGGAGCTGAGAGTGCAAAGATCAACCCACATGCGTGTCATACGTCGTTTTTCATCACATTTTCAAGGAAAAAACTGAGTTGTATTGCTGATTAACTTTTGTGAAAAATGTCGTGAGGCTTCTTATTTAACACGCCGTATTACATTGGCCCCCCACAAGGTGGACCGACGACCTGGTGAAAGCCGCGGGGAGCCGATGGATGCAGGAGGCGAGCAGCCGCTCTAAGTGGCGTTCCCTGGGGGAGGCCTATGTTCAGCAGTGGACGTCTTCAGGCTGTTGATGATGATGATGATGATGATTACATTGTGAAGGTATAAGTATTACCCAGAAACTGAATCCGAACACACCGGAACGCAACGAAATGAAATTGAAATTAATTCATTTGAAATAATACATATAAATAAACATAAAATATGCCGATGGATGCAGGAGGCGAGCAGCCACTCAAAGTGGCGCTCTGTGGAGGAGGCCTATGTTCAGCAGTGGACGTCTTCAGGCTGTTGATGATGATGATGATAAAATATCTGTATAACTTGAATGAGACACAAACTTAACTGAATCGGGTAATCATCAGTAATGTAAAAATACGCGTCGGAAATTTCTTGGATTTTCATTGTATAAGCGATGAGGATACGAGCCACTTTACGAGCAACTGTGATGAAAAATATGAAGTCAGAGCGACCAGAATCTCTCTAGGTAGCTTTTGCATAAGAATATTTTCACATAGCATAACAAGTTTGTATTATTCGCGCATCAAAACAACGCATATCTGTAAAGATATCTTGATGGACCGCCAAATTACCGCCAATCGTCCGATAGCACCCACACTATCTAAAATTACTTCATACTAGTTTATAAACATTGACATTGGAGGTCATTCACTTTTAGGTATTTTCATTAATAACCAGAGACGCCACCGCTCCGCGTTTTCACCCGCAAATTACCAGTTTTTGGGAATAGTAAAAATCGGCCAAGTGCGTGCTGGACTCGCGCACGAAGGGTTTCGTACCTACTATTATCTATAAAAACAAGCAAAAAATCACTTGCATTGAAAAAATTGAAAAATAAAATTTTTGTGTTTCAAATATTCTACCGTTTCCGGTATACAAATATTAAAGCCCCCTAAATATTATTTTATTCTGATTTTTAGTATTTGTTGATATAGCAGCAAAAGAAGTCATTCAAAATGTCAACTGTCTAACCATCACAGTTCATGAGATATACAGCCTGGTGACAGATAGACATGACAGACAGATATACAGCGGAGCCTTAGTAATAGGGTTTGGTTTTACCTTTTGGTTATGGAACCCTAAAAAGGCCCATGTCTCAGCTGTGGGAACATATTGGACTGATGATAGTAGTTTCTATTTCTTAGATCTAAACTTCATGAAGGAAGCAATTTTAGATGTGGGCAGAAACGCTGGCAAAGCCATAACATTATAGTCAGAAATATTCTTATTCATCAATTTTGCAGCACTATGCAGATGTTTTGGCAAAGTACACTGATATAAAGTTATGTAAATGTCTGTGGGTAGGTGTGTTTGTAATGGCTAAATAATTATGTGGAACAACAATCACACATGTACATAGATCCAGGTACCTACCCCTAGTACGAGTTTTCCAATACGTGAATACGCACAAATCCATTTAAAATCTGTACTGCCATTTTTAGTTCATCAACGTGTCCGCTAGGGGCGCTGCAGAGAAATGTATGGGAGGAAACGTAAACAAATTAAGTTTTAGTAAACTATTGAAACTCGTACTAGGGGTTCAGGACCCTAACTAAGGCTCCCTGTACTTAGGGTCCCATGAGTTAAGTTTCCCAGGATAAAAATGCCGTGCCACACAGACCACCGCTTGTCAAATAGATTGAACGAGAAATAGCTTATATGCTGATACATAGGATTTATTTATCCACAGGTGAAACTGCAGAATGTTAGTTTCTATATATTTGGCAGAACAACCGACATGTTTTTTCAAGATTCTACGGTGCCAAAATGGTTTTTACAGCATTTTAAATATGGGATTCGAAATAGAAACAATAAATGAGTTGTGATTTAAATAGAAAGTTATGTTGTTCCTTTTGTGAGTTACGATGATAAGCTTCCAGCCTTGGCTTCAGGAATATAAACTGCATTATAATAAATCAACATTATTGTTTTATATATTTTAAAAGTTAAGCCAATACATTCAAATATTTAGTATATTTTTAATAGCCCATTTATCAGCCCAGGCGTCACGCAAAAGGGCCGCTTTATAGCCTAGTTGCAGAAAACAACCTGCACACCAAGTAATAGCCCATTCATAGGTTTTAATATAGCTTAATCTTCATGATAACCCCCTCCATTTGAAATATTTTCGTAGTATTTATTTATTGTAGGTAGTTTACTTATCTTGGTTTAATAAAGTAGCCATTGTATGGTAATGAGCAGCAACTAATAACAAAGACTTATTGTTCCATAAAATGAACACATACCGTTTATTGGTACATTTTGGATAACATACAATTACTCAATCCATTGTGTAAGAAATAATAAACTTTCTCAAGATAGAAAGGTAAAAGGCATCAATCACCCAAGGTCAAAGAATAATTATATTTTTTCAAATAGACACAATAAGAGTGATGGTGTTATATTCTGCTCCAGTTGCCGCAACTTATAGAGCAAAATTATGCAAATGGTATTTTGTACACCTTTTAATTTTTTATAAATGTTAGGTATCTGGAAAATGAGTACTCACCAACAGCTGTTTTTTAATCCAAGGTCATTGATTGTAACTGGTTGTTGCCAACACGATGTCTGCCACTGTTGTGAGTCAACAAACGGCAAGCAAACAAGGGAACACAGCCAAAATATTTACTATGACGTAAATTTGTACAAAATAATGCAACTGAACAAATACTTCACAAAAGTAACTACTGATCCTATCGTATTGGAGTATATTAAACAGAAAACTATGAGAGCAAAACTTTGTTAAGAAAGGCGTTACAGTTTTCGATATCTAGTTATAGGACTTTCATAAAGATTGCGATTATTTCATCACAAACACGAAATTAGGAATATTGTTAGGGCTTTCTTTCTTTCCATTTTTCTTCTTCTTTTTTGACTAAAGGCTTGATTTTTTTTTCTTTTATTTTGGCTCTACACATAGTGTATTTAGCCAGTGTCAAGTATTATATTTTCATCGTGTTATAAAATATTTCACGTAAAGTCATGTCCTAGTCATAGTCATAGTCCAGTCTAAGTCAGGTAGTCATAGTCCAGTCTAAGTCATGCTCCAGCAAAGTGGTGGCAACTTTACTAGAAGCTTCTATGGAGTTTTGGAAGCAACACGAAAAGTCACGTTTCACCACATTATATCACTTCCCCTCACTCCTGCTCGTAATTCAGCACTTAATGCGTAAAACACCACCAATTTTAAACATTAACACTGGAAAAAGCAAAAGTTTTGAAAAATAATAAAATGCAACGACGTGAACTTTTCCGCGTTCCCGCCAAAACTCCGGCTTTTTTTTTTCTTTTATTTTGGCTCCACACATAGTGTATTTAGCCAGTGTCAAGTATTATATTTTCATCGTGTTATAAAATATTTCACGTAAAGTCATGTCCTAGTCATAGTCATAGTCCAGTCTAAGTCAGATAGTCATAGTCCAGTCTAAGTCGTGCTCCAGCAAAGTGGTGGCAACTTTACTAGAAGCTTCTATGGAGTTTTGGAAGCAACACGAAAAGTCACGTTTCACCACATTATATCACTTGACCTCACTCCTGCTCGTAATTCAGCACTTAATGCGTAAAACGCCACCAATTTTAAACATTAACACTGGAATAAGCAAGTTTTGAAAAATTTTACAATGCAACGACGTGAACTCTTCCGCGTTCCCGCCAAAACTCCAACTCCGGCTTGATTTGATATTGATGTTTTTGACACAATAGATTTTGACTATTACAACTTCAATCTATTTTTCACCGGTTTTTACCATGTTTTACCGGTTTTTGGCTAGTCTATGCTTATAGCTTTGCAAGATGGGTTTCTCTGTTATCTGTGATATGATGATATCATCGTTGGATCGTTGGCCTATGGTTTTGATAAATATGTGACGTGCATAGATTAGAGAAGTTTGATTCGCGATGGATTCGTGCTCAAGATTCGTGGTTTGAAATTATGACCATGTTCGAAACACGCAAGGAACTTATTTATAGTATACGTATAACATCCTTGGAAATGCGTCGTTACTACTCCATCTAGTAACAGAAGCGGAACTAGTTTGTTGTAAATAAAACGTCTTATTAGGAGCTAGCAGAGCTGGGGGTCTAGCAAAAATACCAACCACTAACGCTAACGCGTCACGCTAACTCCAAAATGTACTGAAATTACATTTCGGAAATCGACATTCGCTGCGGAAAAGGTAGCGATTTCCTAAATATCATTCCAATACATTTTGGAATTAGCGTGAGGCGTTAGCGTTAGCGATTAGGATCATTACCACTAACGCTAACGCCAAACGCTAACTCCAAAATGTACTAGCATGACATTTTGAAATATATTTTTGTCATTCTTTAATGAATATGACTCCATAACTATAACATATTCTGCGCCACAGGCCAAATTTTTTTTTTCTATCTGTGGTCTGCGCTGCGGTTTGGTTGTCATTTGCCGTGAGTTGCACCTTTGACGAGGGAAGTAAGAGGACGTTGCATAAAGCTAACTACACAAAATATGTTATAGTTATGAAGTCAACTTCGTTAAAGAATGAACTAAAATAGTCGCATTTCATTTTAGCAAATACCATTTTGAACGTGCTAAAGAGACAAGCATACCGTTTCAACTTTCATTTTTGATAATAATTTGTTGCTGACGTCACTTGAGACCGCCCTGTGGCAAAAAATCCACCATGTTCTGGTGGTATTTTGAGCTAGTAGGTCAGTCGTCAACTATCGTCAACTGTCAAACGCCATCAACATAGAATCATATGGACGGCGGACATCCACAACATGCCTGTCCATTTTCTGTTGGTGTGAGTATTTAAATATGCATTAAGGAGTACACACACCAAGGCGGTATTTCTCTACCGCCCGCGGTAGCGGAACATTCCGCGCGGGATACCGCGCGGTATTTGCTGGGTAGGGCGGAACTTTTACCGCCTAGGTAAGCGAAAAGTTTCGCGGTCACGCGCGGTACGGGTGCCCGGCCGCTGGGGGGTGATCCTGTTAACAAATTATCATGAAATTATCAGCTTACTTATAAAAATCTCACTATGTTGTACTTAGCCACCTCTCAACTAACCAGTTCATAAACATTTCCTTGCCTATAAACGTTACTTAGCTCTTTCTTAAATAAGAGACGTATCAACGAGACTTTAACGTATAGATAGAATGTCGCCCTGTCACCACAGACAACAACCAAATAATCGACTAAAATCCGAAATTGAACGAATATTTTTGTTCTCAAAATTCGATTTTGCATCTGTGACAAGTATAGTGTTGAAAGCTGTTGAAAGAGAGAAGTAACATTTTAATGTAATTACGCCATAATTACGCAGTAACTGATCTGGAATCTGGAAACGTCAGGGAAACGTACACATCTTTGATTTGTACCTAAGTTAATTTGTAAATTAAAGCAGTGTTTATTCTAACTTGTTTAAAAACTACATTTCATATTTTTTTTAGAATTGCTTTCCTATCTACCCACATTGTTTTTATCTGAACCAAACATGCGAAAAGGAGAGGTATAAGTTTCGGAAAAGCGAGAAAAAGTAGGTGCCACTGCTCACACCCATTATGTCGATTCATTCAATACAAATATTATTGTAGGTACGTAGTATTTTTGTTGGTAACCGTAATTTAGGGAAATATTTCCGGAAACTTCAACTCTTAATAACTTTTACACTATCAGGATTCTAACATTTTGACTGCATACGTACAATGCGTTGCCTCGTCTGCATTGCCCATTTTTTATTTTTGGTAATTAAAAAATAGTGGTGTATGTATCCCAACTTCTGCACCCGAATTCAAGTTACTTTTTGATGTTTTATGAATGTATTCATCACCATCATCATCATCAACAGCCCGTAGACGTCCACTGCTGAATATACAATTTTAAATCTTTTGTCGTACGAGTTCCCTCTACCAACCTGGCAATCTTCACGAAGGAAGACTTTTGGCCTAGAAGTGTTATGTACCGGAAGTTCCGAGGAAGGCTACGTGACACCTCCAGCCAGCTCAGCACGCCGACTCTACGTGCCCAATGAAACTTATTATAAGTAATAATAATTGTGTATGTTAGTCTCTAAGGTATTTATAATATGGGCCTGTGTTTATTTTATAAGCTTGTTGCCTGAAATAAATGGTTTATTATTATTATAGGCCTCCCCCAGAGAGCGCCACTTTGAGCGGCTGCTCGCCTCCTGTATCCGTAATTTTTTATTTTATTCCAAGCATAAGAATTTGGCGCCCTCAGAAGTTTCCGCCCGGGGGCGTGCCCCTGTTTTGCTCCCCCCTAGATCCAGGCCTTCGTGGGTCGTTGCAAGTGCCGGGTCCTAAGGGGCCCGCGGCACCCCCTAGGACCCAGGCGCCGGGTCCTATGGAGCGCCCGGGGGGCATAATTTTTAACATAACTAGTATAAAAGTGGGGCCCAACAGGAATATTTATTCCTGTTATTTACTCCTGTTGCCCTGCGTAGGGCCCAAGAGGAAAAAATATCCTGTTAGGCCCCATGGGGCCGAAAACGTGGGGTCAACATGAATAACCCTGTAAAAGTTCCGCCCGGGTTTCGCTACCCAAGGCGTTATCCGCGTGTGTGTGAATAGGCGGAATAACGCGTACCCACTCGGATAACGCTACCGCGGGCGGTAGCGGATACCGCCTCGGTGTGTGCACTCCTTTAGTATGCGTGAGTAGGGAAGTGACCCCTATTACACAATACGTCGATATATAATAAACCTAACCAAACAGTGCTGCAGAATTGCGATACTTTTTAGTTTTAATACAATAAAGAAAATTAGATATTCGTAGAACCAGAAGACGCAGCTTAGGCCGGCCCCCACTTGGTGGACCGACGATCTGGTGAAAACCACGGGGAGCTGATGGATGCAGGAGGCGAGTGGCCGCTCAAGGTGGCACTCTATGGGGAAGGCCTATGTTCACCAGTTGACGTCTTCGGGCTGTTAATGATGATGATGATGATGATGACCCATCCTAGTAAAAGTATATTGAAACACATTATATGAAATAACGTTTGTAAGTAACATTTTAATGTGTGTTGCCAGTGATGACTTATGGAACTGAGACGTGGTCTCTAACTTTTGGCCTCATTACTAAGCTCAAAGTCTCGCAACGAGCTATGGAGAGAGCAATAATCAGTGTTTCCCTGCGAGAACTAAAGTGACCGATGTAGCTCTTAGGATTAACAAGTTGAAATGGCAATGGGCAGGCTACATCGCTCGTAGAACTGACAACCGATGAGGAAGAAAGGTTCTTGAGTGGCGACCACGAACTGGAAGACGCAGCCGGCCGGCCCCCCACTAGGTGGACCGACGACCTGGTGAAAGCCGCGGGGAGCCGATGTATGCAGAAGGCGAGCAGCCGCTCTAAGTGGCGCTCCCTGGGGGAGGCCTATGATCAGCAGTGGACGTCTTCAGGCTGTTCAAATAACATTGTTCCATAATAGTTAGTTTTTATTTTACATTCGCCTTTTCTTATTCTATTCATTAAAATGATGGTTAAATTTGTAAAATGTGTTCCGTACCATTATCTATAAAAACTAGCAAAAAATCACGTTTATTGTATTGAAGGCCTTATATTTATTTTAAGGAAAAATATAGGGGAAAAGGATGAATGGATGGGACGGCTGCGCCTGTCTCCCTTCACCGTCCCATCCATTCATCCTTTTCCCCTATATTTTTCACTTTTGCTTCTCTCTTACCCATAAACAGGGTAAGGGCATAAAACTAATAAACCCGTGCGAAACCGGGGCGGGTCAGCTAGTTTATTATAAATTTCATAACTCATATTAGAGCCAGACGACACTGGCCTACCTACTGTATTTTATAAAAGTAGTTAGGTGCCTATTTGTAAATTGCCAGATTTGCACCTACTTTTTCATTCTGTTTGCACTTTGATCTAAATCCATTCAGCCACTTTTAGGGAAAGAGATTTTCTACTTTTTAATCTCCCCAAAATCAAAGTAATTTTGTGCAAATGTATGAAGATTTACGAATTTCGACAAAATGTAATGGACAGTGTAGGTACATCACTATTCGAGAGGCGTAAAATCGCCCATCCCAAAAATATCAATTAAAGCATTAAATCTTTCAGTAATTGCAATCGCATGGTAATTATACGATGGAAAAAACGTATATTCTTAATATGAAATGCATATTTACTTCGAAACTTCGATGTTTAACATAAAAATAGCCAGTAAACTTTAACGTATAAAATGATGATTCTGGTTTTCCTTCGACTCCTCAGGTTACTCTTGATGCACAAAACACAGGACAACACGACACAATTTCACTATTGACACAATATTTAGCCCTAATAACAATATAATTACTATATTTTTACGTTTTATGCTCTCGCATTTAATTTCTTGACACACTAAACTGTCAAGACATGACACGCGGTGGTAGGTAAGGCGAGGTTGCCGTACCTATAGTCGCTTTCTCGCATACTCTATGCGACGATTCGTGTATTAGACAGAGATACAAGATGGTATGTTTACACGAAGGATGCGGAGCGGCAACGCCGCATTGGCAGATTTTGGCTCTCTCCTTATACCTCCATGTCAAGCGCAGTAAACAATGGGGCGGCGTCGGCCTCGGCACCATATTGTGATGAAAAAGTGCCGCACGTCACGTGACCATGTATCCGATCCTCTTACATCCCTCATCAAAGAGTTGCACAGAGTACATTGGTAAAAACGTCAGTTGTCAATGACATATCAGCTTCAGCTGATTTGAAAGCGGGAAACTCGCAAATTAGGAGAAAACAAAACAAACAAAATTAAACAATGTCTATTACTGTGGAAAACAATTTAAAAAGCATGGAAAATTATGATACATTTGAGAAAAAAGCTCACTACATTCCGTGTAAGATCGAAAACGATGGTCCTGCTAATGTAGATAAGTATTTTGAACCGTACATCGTTGAAACTGTTGATAGAGGTTAGTAACTCATTGTTAACCCTAGGAGTATAATGTTCTGTGTGTTAACCCCGCTTGATCCTCGGGTCGGCTCTAACGCAATCATGAAAAGAGATTTCATTTCGATCTATTTTGTTCTTATCTTGCTACTCCACCAAGTCCGCTAACCTCAGATTCTAATGGGATTCATGAATTGAAAATAATCTCCAGAGCTAAACGCGACATTCCGAGGATACCCTCTAGATGGCACAAAAAGGTCTCTCCCTGAAGGATACCAAGCAGTTTTAGTGACGGAAGCCAAGAAGCCCTTAGCTGTAGATGCAGAAAGAAAATTTCAGGTATCTAAATGTTTAAAACCTCAATATTATCTCCTATGTATTTTCCAGAGTAGATACAAGCTTTATTCCCCTTTGGGCAAGCTAGATGGTGCTGCAAAATGTATATAATTATTATATTGAACATATGTATGTATATTGCAAATTTCAGATTGTTGGCGGATTCAAAGAGTTCACATATTGGAATTGGGATAAGAAACCTTCAAAGAATGATAACTTAGTTAAAGCAATGGACTGGGTAGATATCTCTGAAGTGGTGTGTACTAACTTTTTTAACCACCAATGTCAACTGTTATAAGTTTAATGGAGGAGCGATGATATTGAACTAAAATGATACCCATATAGTTAATAACTGTGGCTGTACCTAGTCAATGGGGCCAATTTTGAAGGCTTTAGTCGACAGATCTAAAGCTTCTATAACTGTTGCTGTCCTTGTCAAATAGACGGCAATGTAAAACATGGATATATTTTTAGCATTTTTAAAACAGTCAACTAAAGCCTTTAAAATTAGGCCTATTGTCATAGAGATATAATGTAAAAGTATGTGACTCGTAACATTAGGATAGGGATAACTGATTAGTAGTAATTTAGATAAATAGTAAATACTAAACTATATTTTTTTCTTTCAGTTACACGGAGACTGAAAAGGTCAATAGACACCACTAGTCATCATCATCATCATCAATTCATCAGCCTGAAGATGTCCACTGCTGAACATAGGCCTCCCTCAGAGAGTAACCCCCATATTCCAAAACATTTCTCCAAAAATCCTTTACTTGACTTCTACTTAACTTTGAGGGAAACTCAAAATAGATCGTGACATACCTTGAGTTGACAGTTGTTTAGTTTCTCTTCTTCTTCTTCGTTAATGGCTTTGTATCGCTTTAAGCAATAATTCTGCCAATGACAAGTAAGTAAAGCTTTGCATGGTTATGTCAAGTCAAAGTCATATTTTGTCAGGTCAAAACGCCATCAGTAAAATGGTGGATATTTTACTGAAGGCTCTAAAATTCACAGGTTTTTGTAAAAAATTCAAAATTTACAACCACCATTGTCAGATTTTCTTCAAAGACCTTTCGTTTCTCTCGTTTGTAAAAAATTGACGCAGAAATATCAAGTTGATTATTTATTGTCAACTAAAAATACCAAAACACAAAAATGAGGTTAATTCGAGGTTGAGTCGAGTGGAGTAATCACGACGTAACGTCTTAGAATATGGGGGTCAGACTTTGAGCGGCTGCTCGCATCCTGTGGCTTCAACCAGTTTGTCAGTCCACAGACGCTAGTATAAACTAGTAATTACAATAAGACTTATTTTGCATTATTGAAATCTTCAAACTACTGTACACAAGATTGATGAAGAATAAATTAAACAATTTATTATAAACAAAAACATTTATTTTTATTAAACTAATATGGAGAGAAAATAACTCTTAACATTAGTGTGAATTCTTTTGGGCTACGTCATCAATTCATCAGCCTAAAATGTCCGTTGGTGAACATAGTCCTCCATAGAGAGCTACTTGGTGCAGCTGCTTGTCCTTTGCATCCAAAAGTTAATCCACCTACAAATGTTATACAAGTCTAATTTAACAAATTAAAAAAATGTTGCTATTCTCATGTATGGCCATGGCCCTGTTGGTGTGTAGAATATTGTTCTGTTTTACCATAATACTGATATAATATAAACAACACTATTTACTAAATTAAATCAGCGCATCTCATCTTTCTTGTCTTTACAACTGCTTATAAATAAAAAAAAAAGAATCATAGAGTGATCTTGAGAAGGCAAATAAAGCATAATCCATTTTTGATTATTGAATAATAGGATTATTGAGTAATTTTTTTTATATATCCAGCAATTTGGATAGAAAGTTGTATAATTAATAAAAGTTGCCTACATTCTTTTATTGGGTAATTTAATGGGGTAAACCCGCAGCCAGCATCGAGTATATATTATTACAAACGAATTTCAATATCACTCAGAACCAAGATCGCAATCGGCCCTAATTCTAATAACTATATTTCTTTAATCAACAAAAATTGAACTCATTTTCAAGATGTACTAAATAATATCGGTAATTTCGCTATAATATATATTTTATGCTAAATATGTAAATAAAGGGTGAACATGAAGAATTCATCATATCATAAACTTCTTGGGTCTTGTTGCGCTGCTCTTGTCGCTAGCGTATTGCACTATCCCATACATCTATGATGAAAAAACCTTTTCACCTCAGCAGCTCGAAATGGCACCCTTTGCTGCGAGAAAACAGTGTGCTAAATCGTATTTTGCTCACTGCGTGAGACAAAGTAATTTTTTAATATTATGACTTGGCGGTTTGTGTATTTAGCCAGCTTTAGGTTACATTTATATGGAGTTTAGGTGAGAACATGATTTTTTTCTTCTTTTTCATGCTTTTGGCGGGAACGCGATAGTGTTTCCTTATTAGGTAATAAGTACCTACCTGTAATGATGTTCTCACTGCTGAGGTGAAAAGTTGTATGTGCTACTCGAGAGCAAAGTTTTTGCATCTCGTGCCTTTGAATCCATCGCTTGCTCGAGATTCAACAACAGCACTCAAAACAAAAATCAATTTTGCTCTCTTGTTGCACAAATAACCATTTATTTATTTGTAAGCTTTTCTCTTAACTCCATCTTGACTCGTTCCCTTTCTAAATGTTCTTTTCTGCTTATCCTTATAACTCTTTTGTACACCGGTTTTTTAATACCGATCAATGTAGACGTTTTTTTATTCCCACTGAAATATCTATCCCTATTACGACTCATCAATTTCGGTCTAGCTTTTGTTGCCGCTTTCGATGACTTTTCACCTTGACTTGATTTTTGAGTAATTTCCGTGGTTTTCGGTTCATTAAAGTTTCTGTCCTCGTTCGTGTGTATACCGAATTCGGTTCTACCCTCAAAATCTTTGAAGTCCTGTATGTTTTCGCGGTCCATTTTGTTGAATATTTTCAAAAACTGCCAGAACTCGATGTCTGCGCCGCGGATGTGCGTTTCGTAGAACCTCTTCAGGTTGTCGTCGCATTTATGGTTGTTCATTATCGGCTTCGGCTTCGCGAGACGGTTGTCTAGGCTGACCTGAAATTAAGCATAGCTTTTAATTCTAATGAGGGGATGGTTGTGTCCCTATATTATTATTGGAAGGTGGTCCATAGGTTGGAAGTAAATAAAGATCATTATCTTTATTTAGCTCACGATGTGATGTATATTTGAATTTACAAGTATTTCCAAAATAAAAAAAAAGCATGTAAGATTTGGTTGCCCCTAGCAACCAAGAGCTAAGTTTTTCTATGAGCTGCATCAGAACTGCACGCCACACTAACTAATTATTGAGTGAGCGAGGCTTTGAAGAAAATCCGACAATGGCGGTTGTAAATTTTGAATTTTTTACCAAAACCTGTGAATTTTTGAATTTTAATGTGTAATAAGGGTGGATTATTACTCGTTAAGTGTTCATGGACGTGCACGAGTGTTGGCGAATGGTTCCAAGTTTATAAGACCATGCATTGCCGTTTTCTCTTCAACGGCTTTTTAGAGCCTTCAATAAAATATCCACCATTTTACTGATAGCGTTTTGATCAGACAAAATATGACTGACTTGACATAACCGTACAAATCTTTACTCACTTGACATTGGCAGAATTATTGCTAAACAGCGATAGAAAGCCATTAACGAAGAAGAAAAAGAAGAAGAGTGAGCGAGTTAGGTGTCTGCTTTATCTCGCGTTTACTTTGTTGTCGGAGTTGCGGATGGCTGATCTTGACGAAGCTAGGTATACAGGTTTTACAACTTCATAGGGTTTTTGTCGTCGGTGATTTTTAAAAGATTTAAGTGAGTAATAATAACGCCCAACGATTACATACATAGATCTTGGACCCTAACTAGGATTCCCTGTGTCTAGGGAGCCAGGAACTACGAGGACCATGCTCCCACAACACCCAGACACAGAACAAGTGATTGCGCTTTATTTTTCATGTGCACATATAAGTGAACAAGTGTTTCGCGGGAATCGATCTCGCCGCCACTGGGTTAAACTTATGAGCCAACCTGCTCCACCACCACACCACAGAGGCTGTCGTCAACCTTGATTGCAAGTGTATTCTATTATTTACCCCAAAATATTGACTCATTTAAAAAAAAACCAATAAGCTGTGGTTTTTCCTTCTTTATTGGTGGCTGGGGGCTGAAAATTCGAAAATTTACCCACACACAAAAAGGTAGTCCTCTGAATTACTATTCTATATTTCACAGTGTAATAATCTGATTACTAGACTGTGTGATGTCACAGGATGACGTGCGCAGTGCAGTGTCACGCGAAACATTATCGTCTAAGTTCCGATTGACACTGCAACTGTTATGGGCGGCCGTGTCGCTTAACATCAGGTGAACGACGAGCTCGTCACGTCATTCATTCTCATAAAAAAAAATCTAGACTTATTGTTACCTGTGGTTTTTTGGCCGGTGACTTAGGTTTGGAGTTCCGTTTTCGTCTCGGCGCGAACGGTTTCTTGTTGGGGTCGTGACGGCGACTGTGCAGCTTCAAAGCGCTGAAGTTCTGCGAACACAAAAACATTTTTAATTGCAGACAATAAATAAATAAAATAAATAAATATGTGTGGACATTTCACACAGCGCCATCTAGCCCCAAACTAAGCATAGCTTGTAACTATGGGAACCAGATAACTGATACAATACTTATATACTTTTTTGTTTTGTGAATACATACATTTACATACATTTGACGGGCCCGATAGCTCAGTTGGTAGTATCCCTGCCTTCTGAACTAAGGGCTGTGGGTTCGATTCCTACCCGGGACAAACATTTGTGTGATGAACATAGATGTTTGTTCTGCGTCTGGGTGTTATATTGTATTCTATGTATGTATTATCAAACAAAAAAGTATCTAAGTATTGTATCAGTTATCTGGTTTCCAATAGTACAAGCTATGCTTAGTTTGGGGCTAGATGGCGTTGTGCGAAATGTCCACTCATATTTATTTATACATAGAATACAATATAACACGCAGACACAGAACAAATACCTTACACTTGTTTGTCCCGGGAATCAAACTCGCAACCTACCCAGAAGGCAAGCCTACTAACCGAGCTATCAGGTCAGCCATAATATTATACATACCTGGCATACTTTATCACAGTCAATGCAAGGGAACATCATCTTGATTTTCTTCTTCTTGGCGAGTCTGCCGAGCTGTCCGAGCCGGTCTACGTAACCACTCGACACGTTCAGTTTACTCAACTCCTGCTCACTGAACTGAGGTAGCTCCTCGTATCTGGAAAACAAAGTTTTGCTGAATTTGTATGACAGTATCACCACAATTTGTATCTTGAAGAACAAAGAAAGTTTGATAAAAACGTTCTCCCATGAATTTTATAAGGACTAAATTAAGGGGGCAAATCGCCCCTAATTTAGTCCTTATGAAATTAATTCTTAGCACACATCTAGTACTCTAGTACTCAATAGAAGAATATTTTGTACCAAATTACAGGTTTATAAGTCATGGATGTAGTTTCTGAAGGAATAAATAGTATGGTGCTGCTAAAACTGTTTAGATGAACGGATTTTGGTGAAACCATAAGACCTCCCAGGGACTCTAAAGAATACAATACTGATCCAAAAAATAAAAAAAAATAGGTGTTTTTTTTTTTTTTAAATAAACAATGTTAGGGGCAATTTATAATAAAGGAATAGAAAGAGACAGCTCAAACATATAGTGACTTCAGATCTTGCTTCTTTGTACCTCATTACTAAGCTGTGGTAGCTTAACATTACATACAATCTCTTTGGCATGTGACGTCACAGCATGCGTTTTTATAGTAACATTGGGGAAGCTCTGTTTTGTGAGAAAGGGACAGGAGACTTTAAAAGCTTATTACTCCGTGATTTATTTATCGATTTTACTCAGCCTTTCAATTATTGCATTCAATTTTCACCTACATCATGAAAATAATACTAACTTATTAATTTTTAATAGAAGGACGCCTATTCTCAAACAGCCAGCCAGGTACCTTATATTGACAGCGTAGTTCTCCACAATCCACTCTTTCCCCTTCTTGACCAGTCTCGTCTTGCCGATGGTCTTATCCTTCCGTTCTCTGTTCTTCTTGTCTATCTGGACGGAGGCGTGGTGGTTCAGGATCTTCACTGATGGTATTATTTCCATTATAGACCCGTCTTTGTCCATTTCATAGCAATATCTTGAACCTGAGAATGTAATAGGCATGATGATTATTATTAAAAATGAACAAGTCAATATTACTTACATAAAGAAGATTAAAAATGAATGCAATAATTAAAAAAATAAGTAAAATCGGTAAATAAATCACGGAGTAATAAGATTTTAAAGTTTCTGTAGGGGGCATATCCTGTCCCTTTCTCGCGAAACAGAGCGCCCCCACAGTTACTATGAAAAATTCACTTGTGACGTCACATGCCAAAGAGATTGTATGTAAAGCTATGCTTAGTTTACGGCTAGATGGCGCTGTGTGAAATGTCCACACAAATTTATTTATAATTACCGGAATCGTTGTTCAGTCTATCCTTGATCCTGTTGAAAGGTATTTTGATCTTTATTCCATGTTTGTTCAGCATGTGCTGAGTGATGTGATGGCTCGCCACGTGGCCACAGACGGGGCATTTCACTAGTGTTGTGGAGTTACAGATATCGAAGTGGGACTGGCAGTGGTCTATTAGCTCATCCTTTGTTGGGTACAGCTGAAAGAAGGCATTTTAATTTCCAGGTAAACTTAAATTTGTTTGTTGTTAAGAAAAGGTCAATCCTAGATTAAAAGCTTTTGTTGCCCTTGCGTAAATCTGCCTCGTGTTGTTTGTAGGCATTGTTTTATGATAACGAGAAACGAGTGTAAAAGAGTGGTTCAATCCTGGTTATCAAAATTGACCTACCAAGAAACTGAAAGCCTACTTGTAGTTCCTAAATAATGCCACTAACTTCACTTTTAATCTTTAAAAACAGACAGATCTTATTAATTATACCATATTAAAATTATATACAATTTCCCGTCGACTAAGACGTTATTTCTGTTAATTTCTTTTTTTTAATTAATTATTTCATATTATAGGTACCCTATATTATAAGTAGCTTTAGCCTCCTAAATGTAAACATTAAATAATTTCATATTTATTTATTGTGTCTAATTATCTATATAGTCATAAAATAATGACACTGTCGGGAAGTGCCAGTACCCTGTAACACAGTTTATACTAGTACAGGGTACACGGACTTTACTACTTAAGTTGAACCAGATTTATTAAGCTATGGAAGGTAATTATATTATATGTATGATGTGTATCATACATGGTGGTAGGACTTTTCTGCAAAGTTCGTCTAGGTAGGTACCACCGCTTTGCCAGTTATTCTGCCGCCAAGCAGTAGTGTGCAAGCACTACTGTGTTCCGGTTTGAAGGGCATTGTAGCTAGTGAAATTACTGGGCAAATGAGACTTTATGATCTGATTACACAGTGTAGTAATCTGATTACTAGACTGTGTGATGTCTCAGGATGACGTGCGCAGTGCAGTGTCACGCGAAACTTTATTATTTTAAAGTTCCGAGTGACACTGCAATTGTTATGGGCGGCCGTATTGCTTAACATCAGGTGAACGACCAGCCCGTCACGTCATTCATTCTCATAAAAAAAAAAACAAAGTTTTTAATAAATTACCAAGAGAGATAAAGGAACTACCTACTCGGACATTTAAGACAAAACTGTTCAAGTGGCTGGTATATAAATGTTTTTATGACCTCAAAGAGCTGTTATTGTGACTGTTTTTTTTATAAGTAATTATTTAACATTATGATCATTATGCGACGCATTAAAATTATTCTAATTATAATGATAATGTTTAATGTAGACTCAATAATATATTGCATGTCCGTCATGGACAAACTGTTGACCCTATTGTGCTAATATTTGTCATTTTTAAGACCTAAATTTACACAGTTTCTGCAATAATAAATCATTCATTCATTAAAATAAGTACATTATTAAAAATAAAATAAAACAATTCATAGAGCTTTATAAAGTAGAGACTAATAATTTCCTCGGAGCGCGGGCCGCAAGCGGCGCGTGGGGACGTTATCGTAGCCACCTTTATCAATAAAAATGGCAACAGATTAGGCTAAACTTGTAATTTCGCAAGTACATGGACACAAAAGATTAATTTTTGTACAGTAAGAAAACAATTGTATGGCAGTCATCTTCAAAAATAGCGGATACCATTTTTTTCATACACGTACGTTTTTACATACCTTGAATTAGTATGTTATCCCGAAATGGGGGACTGGGACCATGATACCCTACAAGTTGTGAGAGTCTTACTTGTACTGTGTCCAAACTTCGTTGGTAAAAAATCATTCCACTCGCAAAATTGCACGTGCGATCGCTACGAGAGTTAACAAGATACTATAAATACATTTCTAAACACAGGTCGTTAAACTCATTTATGTGCCCTCGGTCAAGGATGAAGTTCAACCACCCAGCTGCGCTAAGGCTATTTTCGAACGTAAACTTTACATGGCATTTCTTCAATGAAAAACTATTAATTTACTAAAGTCGTAGAAGAAACATTGTCTACCTTGGGGTGTAGATTTACCCCCTTTCGGGATAACATATCAATTTAAGGTAACCTTGTATATGGAATCAGCGGCTCCAAATATTGGTTCTCTAAATTATTCTCTACTGTTAGATACAGTGGATACAATGGGGAATGGTTTGAAAAACTTTTCGATCTATAAGTCCATTAATTTATTTTGGTCGAAAAATCAATCTTATCTAAAGTAAAAGAAATCAACTAACCTTAAAACAAATATAACATTGATGTGTTTTCAAAGTCAGCCTTTTATTCTTGGTTGACTCCTCTTCAGAGTCTGGCTCATAGTCACTATCATCATTTTTATCGTCATTTGAGTCCTCTTTATCATCATTTACAGAGTCATTTTTATCGACATCACTTATTGAATCACCTTTGCCGATATCTTTTATGGAGTCCTCTTCACTATCATTTATCGTGTGGTCTTTTATTGAGTATTTATCATTCGTTGACTCAATTTCAGCGACATGATTTTTGTTTACATCATTGATTAAATTATTTTTATCTTTATCTGCAATAGCATCTTGTAATGTGGCATCATCTGATATGTTGCTAACAGTATTTGTAGAACTAATCATTTCTTCAGCCGAGGCTTTGTTTCTTTCGATATCATTTATTGAGTCGTTATCCTTGTTAGTATCATCGTTAAGATCCCTGCTGTCTTCATTCAAATCATTTGTAGAATCAACAATCACTCGGCTCATATCATTATCATCATTCGAAGAATGATTCAAATCATTACAATCATTTTTTTTACGTATCGATTCTTCTGTCGGACCTTTAGAAGTTTCTCTAATTTCGATATCATTTGTTTTGTCATTTGTGGAATTAATTTTATTGATCGTTGTTTTCGGCTGAAAGTATTTAATTGTCTTCGCCGGTTCTGTAAATTGAATCATCATTCATCAATCATTATCATATTTATGAGTACTTTTAAGGGTATTATCTTTAGAGACACATCATTAATAGATACTCAGATTAAATATAAAAGATTTTAGTAGTTATTTTAAGTTTCCACCAGCAGGTTTGCATCCTCTGATCAGGATAGAACGTATCGTGACTATCGTTTAAATTAAGTACTTCATCGAATCTGTTCAATTATTACGTAGTTGGGTGATACAATACACAGATCAAACGTATCCGTAGGCGGAAGCTACTATCAAAACTAAGCATAGTCTATGTGATTCATAGATTATGTAGTATATTTTAATCAGTAAATGATTTTTCACAATCAGATCAGTAGTTCTGGAGATTACCCATACAAACATATGTATGTCTATTTAATTTATGTGTATTTTGTTGTATTTTCTTACCTTTCTTATTCTTTTCATCCGCCGCCGCTGCCTTCATTCTTTCATTATACATCTGTCTCACTTTCTCCAACTCTTGTATCTCTTGCCGTTTCCTTCTTCTCATCAGTTTGGCCTCTCGTCTCAGCTTCTTCTCCAACATTTTGGCGTCTTTTCTCTTCTTCCTCTCTGCTTCAGCATCTTTAGCTTTGTTTATTATATCTTTTATTTTTTGGGTAACGAATTTACGTTGGTCTTCATTTATTTCTCCTTGGGTGGGTACTGGAAAATATTTATTAAATAATGATTTTAATTAAATAATGCTTTTTTTATTTCCCAGAGTTTAAACTGATGTGAGGAGCTAAGTCATTAGCTTGGTGTTTAGCGGCATGGCCACCCAAATCAGCACTTCCAGTCTGAACTCTAAGTTTTCCGTGATGCTGCACTGAGCACGTCATCCTGAGACAGCATAGTCTGTGAGCACAGGTCATAGTCTCATTTGTCCAGTAATTTCACTATCTACAGTGCCCTTCAAACTGCCTTGTACACTACTCCGAATATCTAACAAAGCATTAGCACTTACCTAGACGAAGTTTTGTAGAAAATTTCTACCACCTAGTAAATAAGCTTGTGTCCTGCTATTAAAAATTAACAAGTTAATATTATTTTAATAAAGTAGGTTACAGATTAATGCAATAATTGAAAGAATTAGTAAAATCATCGGTAAATAAATCACGGAGTAATAAGCTTCGCCTGTCCCTTTCTCGCAGAACAGAACATCCCCACAGCTTAGTAATAATAAGGTACTATGAAGGTGGAAAAAATGACGTCACTGCGCGTTTGAACTGTCTCTTTCTATTCCTGTATTTTAAAATGCTTGTAATTTTTTGAGATATTTAATTTTTGTTTTCACGACTTAATTTTACTTTTAATTTATCCAATAAAAAAATAGCAGGACTCAAGTCTAATGGTTTTATTTCTGCCTACCTTCGGTTTTGATTTGTTTGTGGAAGACATGATCGTACAGAAAGCTGTCGAAGTTGTTATTCGGTTGGTCTCGGTCGCCGAGCAAGCACGCGGCTAGTTCTTCCGACAGCACCGTTTTAGAATAAGGTAGGTAATCGTTCTCCGACGGATCCAGGTCTGATTGCTCATCTGAAAAACGTGGAAATATTTAAAAAAATCTTATAAATAATTATAAATATATGTGGACATTTCACACAGCGCCATCTAGCCCCAAACTAAGCATAGCTTGTTCTATGGGAACCAGATAACTTATATAATACTTAGATACTTTTTTGTTTATAAATACATACATAGAATACAATATAACACCCAATTACGTACTACTTTAGTGCAATTGGCACGTTTTTATCGTCCCAACCAAATCCTGAGTCTCTAATGTTAACAATATCCGTACAACGGAAACGGTAGAATAAAATGAGTAGCAGGCGCTGGTAGAAAATGCTTTAGCATTAAGTCGTCCTTTTGTTTTCTTTTACTTTTAGTTTTAATTATATTTATCACGTCTATTCATGGTTGTTGAAGATTATTATCATCATCATTATCATCATCATCATCATCAACAGCCTGAATACGTTTACTGCTGAACATAGGCCTCCCCCAGGGAGCGCCACTTCAAGCGGTTGCCCGCCTCCTGTATCCATCTGGCCGCGAGTGTTTGAATATAGTTGAGCTTCACTATGAGCGCTATTAAAAGTGGCCAAGCGCCTGTACCCCTAGAACGAGTTCTCCAATACGTGAATACGCGCGAATCCATTTAAAATTTGTACTGCCATTTTTAGTCCATCAACGTGTCCGTCAGGGGCGCTGCAGAGAAATGTATGGGAGAAAAGGGAGAAAACGTAAACGAATCAAGTTTTAGTAAACTATCGAAACTCGTACTAAGGGTGCTGGTTGCTTTGCTGACACATGTCCTTGAGTTTTTTTTTATTTTTTTTATTGAAAGTTTACAAAACTGGAAATATGCATTATATACTACCTAAAAAATAACAATATGTACGTGGACATATTCCCTTCTAGATGTAAACCTAACATGCGTTAATATAGCTAACAAAATGACGCTATCTCTAGGTGCTAGAGTGCTAAACACGACCAATATAATTAATTTTTAACACAAATAAATATAAATACCTAAGTAACGAAAGTTGCTAAATAAAGTGTAACTAAATAATGACAAACGCAATGAAATGAATGTACCCAATAACAAAGAAGGAGAAACTAATACCAATTGTTACAGATTACAACGTGACAATATCTCAGTAATACGTCGCCTAACTGAGGTTAGCGAACTATTATCAAAAATGTCAAAATCAAATTTTATTCTATCATAAGAGTCACACATTCGGTAAAGTGATGAGTGCTTTAACATATTAGTTTTGCAAATGGGAAGAGCAAATACATGCTTATTGGACAAGAGACGATTACCTGGACGAGGTACTCGAAAAGATATTTTATGCAACATATCAGTACACTCAACCAAACCCATAATTAATTTGTATAACATTATAATGTCAAAAGCCGTCCGACGAATTTCCAAAGGCGATATCTTATAGTGATTTAATCTAGACTTATAAGACCGTAATGATTTGCACATATTATCCATGTAAGTTATATGATACAAAACTTCTTCTGGACCCTCTCCAATCTATCAGAATGAACTCGATAAACGGGATTCCAAACTACACTACCATACTCCAAAATACTGCAAACTAAGCTAAAAAAGAGCTGAATGGATAAGCTTGAGTTACGGAACACTTTAGACTGTCTGGTAACAAACCCCCAATTCTCAGAGATTTCTTAACAATACAATCCACATGGTCGCGGAAATGTAACTTATTATCAATAACTACTCCTAAATCACGGATCGATGAAACTTCCATCAAAGATACGCCATCAATGACATAACTACCTGAAAATGGAGCGTGCTTACGTGAAAATTTAATGAAAAAACATTTAGATGCATTTAGTTTCATATGATTATGGCTGCACCATTGACTCACAGCGTCAATATCTGCTTGAAGTTCCTCCACATCCTTGTCACTACAAACGGTCCTATACAGTTTCAAGTCGTCAGCGAATAGCTTCACTTTAGATTTTACTAAATCAGGTAAGTCGTTAATATAGGTGAGGAACAGCAGAGGGCCGAGGTGAGATCCTTGGGGAACACCCAAAGGAACCGCTGCCGCCATAGATCTGAAACCTTTAGCAACTACTAACTGGGACCGATTCAGTAAATATGACCTCAACCACCTTAGAAGAGATCCATGAATACCAAGACCTTGAAGCTTGGCTAGTAGCATATCGTGATTGACCAAGTCAAAAGCTTTACTAAAGTCGGTGTAAATGGCATGTGCTTCACCGCCTTTATCAAGGACCTCCAGAATGTCAGTTACATAACACCCATCCTATCCACCTATCTGTTTCCTAACAGATTAGTGGAAGTAGATCTCTTTGGTAAGAAACTGTGTTGATTAACATTAAGAAGCTGTGAGACATGCCAGTGAATTTTCTTAACAACTAATGACTCGAGAAGCTTACCCAGCCCTGACAGAATAGACACAGGCCTATAATTTTCAACACAAGCGAGATCGCCTTTTTTGTGAATAGGCGTGATGAATGCTACTTTCCACCGAGTAGGAAAGATGCCGGTACTCAATGATAATTGAAAAATTTTAGTTAGTGGAGTTGTTAGTGAAGCCGCACACTTAGACAAAACAATTGTAGGAAGTGTGTCTGGTCCAGCCTCGATGATTGGCAGTCTACTAAGTGCTTTGCGGACATCGCTTTCACAGATAACTATCTGACATAATGGCGGGAAACTATGAAGGTCGCGACTCTCACGACTAGTTATGTTGAGTGTGTTTGGACAAATTAAATTGTAAACCGAATTAAATTGCTCCAAAAACAAATTACAAATTTCCTGTCCACCTACTGCTGTTTTAGTACCCAAATACATAGACTCAGGTAAGGAAGTATTATTTGATTTCAAACTATTAACGTACCGCCATATGTACTTTGGGTTTTTCTTTAATGTTATCGAACTATTATCTCTAAATTTAGTGAAACATTCTAATAAAAGCTTATCGGATCTCTTTCGTGCATCAATAAAGGCTAACTTATCCCGCAGATTCTTGTATTTTTTAAACTTGTAATGTAATTTATCCTTCTCTTTAAGAGACTTTATTAAAGGATTAGAAAACCAAGCCGGATAGTGTGTGTTTCTTGGAAGGCGTGACGGGGTATATTCCAAAAGAATAGGCATAAATACATTATAAAAACTGTCCACCATTTCATCAACCTGGCCAACACCACTAAATTCATTGTGCCAGTCAATGTCCGACAACTTCTCGTATATAGCATTGTAATTCGATTTATAAAAATTGTAATAACAAGTATCCTTCTTTTTGAGAGATTTGACTGTTTTAGTATCTAAAGCCTGACCCCTATCATCCTGCTTTGTATATACAAAGCAGGATGATAGGGGTCAGGCTTGATTAAGGGCTTGGAATTTTCACGCACAGATATGACACTATTACTACTTTTAGTACCAAGTACCAGATCGAGCGTACGACTACTACTGTTGAGTAGGTACTCCACTGTACTGCGCAAGGTCATTAAAGGCTAAGTTATCAGTAAATAGAACCTCTAGTGCTCCATAACTATGGCAGGGTACATAGAGTTGAACATGCGCATCATAACTCCAAGTAATATTAGGAAGATTAAAATCGCCTATTATGATTGTCTGAGAATTAGGAGAGGCTTCATTATTAATGACATTAGAAACATTATCCAAAAAAGCTTCAAGAGAGTCCAGTTTAGTAGGTGGTGGAAGGTAGGCGATACAAATGGTTACATATGCTGATGGACCTGATTCCATTTTAAGAGTAACCCAGAGATCTTCGCTAGAAGTTTCCCATTGTAATTTACGTAACGCTTTATATTTCGATAAAATTGCAATCATAACGCCTCCACCATCTTTTTTACCCGAACTTGAAAATTGACGATCCCGTCTATATACGTCATCGTCTATATCGACCATCTATGAGTTCCCTATCAAACACGGAATCATTCAACCAAGTCTCTGTGAATAATAAAATATCGTAATCATCTGCTAAAGCACTCATTAATAAATCAAATACTCAAATACTCATTTATTGATAAAATATTTTACACGTCATACATCTAAGTTCGATTTGAGCAAAGTCAAAATAATAATAACTGTAGTGTATACAGGGTTACAGGAAAAATTGTGCTAGATCCGTTAAGGGCGTGGAGTACCCATCATTTCTGACTTATTTCACTATGAAACAACCTAGCCTCAACTTAATATTTTATTTAGATATTCCTTAGAGAAAAATACAGTTTCTAATATTTTTTGTATTTCTTAACTTTCACTTGTCTACTACGGTCTATTCAATTAACTTATGTAAGTACTATTTTAATGATTGACGTCCTAAAACATCTTAATACACATGTAAAAATGCAATAATCATAATAATAAGACACACAAAATAAACAAAATTAAATTTTGTAGCCTAAAAATCGGCAATTTTCACAAAAAATATTAAAAGTCGAATATCTCGAAAAGGGTTAAGTTTAGGCTAGGGTGTTACATAGTGAAATAAGTCAGAAATGATGGGTACTCC
This sequence comes from Ennomos erosarius, assembly GCA_963580505.1. Taxonomy (NCBI): domain Eukaryota; kingdom Metazoa; phylum Arthropoda; class Insecta; order Lepidoptera; family Geometridae; genus Ennomos; species Ennomos erosarius. The sequence goes on along the minus strand of OY757006.1, from coordinate 1,352,385 downwards.
ACGCCCTAAACGGATCTAGCACGATTTTCCCTGTAACCCTGTATATAACATAATATACAGCTACACAACATAATAAAAAATACAAAAGTTTAAATACGTAGGTACCCATGTCATGGAATTATGATTATAAAATATAAAACACAAAAAATTATAGGTACATAATATGCAGATAATAATATTAAAATGTCAAAAATAAAATAAAGGTAGTAAGTACTAAAAATATATGTCAAGGAATAATCAGAATCAATGTCAGTAATATAATCATTCAATTCATTAATACATATTATTGGAACTAATTAGGTGCAAAATTATTTCATAAACTCCTCGAAACTATAAAACGTTCGCTCGATAAGCCAGCGTTTCAATCATTTGTCTTAGTTCGTAAACCTCTCACATTTTGGTAGGATATCCTTAATCTGACCATTGCGCCCGTCTAGTCTCATAAAGAATGAACAAAATCCATATCCTTCACGAGAATAGACTTAGACTTGATATCTTTACGGACGAATACCCGGCCGCTTCTGACCCATACAAATTGATAGCCTTTCGCAGCCGCAGCGGTTTTGTGATTCTTGAACGGTTTCTTTACTTAGGGCCATCTAAATACGCGGGCAGAGCTGAGGGCAAACGCTAGTTCACAATATACATACATACCGTCAATAATTTCTTCTTTTTGTACATCCAATAGTGTAAGTTCACCAAATGGATCATTATCGACCGGCTCCACTTTGATTTCCACTTCTGGTTTTTTCTCTTTGCTGTTACAAATTATAGATAGACATTTTATTGTATACAACAAATCACCAACAGCCCGAAAATGTCCACTGCTGAACATAGGCCTCCCCCAGTGAGCGCCACCTTGAGCGGCTGCTCGCCTCCTGCATCCATCGGCTCACCCCGGACACGCCAAATAATAAAAGTGAATAATTTCCTTTTAAAAAAAAGAGATTGAAATCACGTGAACGTCATACTAAGAAATACTTGGATGGTATTATTGTAGTGTGGAAATTCGGACTTGCACCGCTACACCACATTAGGTGGTACTAGGTGGTAGGACTTTTCTGCATACTAGGTGGTAGGACTTTTCTGCAAAGTTCGTCTAGGTAGGTACCACCGCTTTGCCAGTTATTCTGCCGCCAAGCAGTAGTGTGCAAGCATTACTGTGTTCCGGTTGGAAGGGCATTGTAGCTAGTGAAATTACTGGGCAAATGAGACTTTATGACCTGATTACACAGTGTAGCAATCTGATTACTAGACTGTGTGATGTCTCAGGATACGCAGTGCAGTGTCACGCAAAACTTTATTATTTCAAAGTTCCGAGTGACACTGCAACTGTTATGGGCGGCCGTGTTGCTTAACATCAGGTGAACGACCAGCTCGTCACGTCATTCATTCTCAGAAAAAAAAAAAACATTATTACCCGTAACATACGTCCGAACTACTTGTAAGGACGACCCTTTAGTATAAGCACACACCTTCCACCATGTTGACTCCTCAATATACTCCAGCACTACGGAACACCTCTTTCACTCATCACAACCAGAACCTGGACCACCTTCAGAGCTGGCTCCTCCAGCCCAGCTCACCAGGCATAGATAGCGATACCACCAGCGCTATCATGTCATCACATGGGAGACTGCCAGTGGAATCATCACCCATTACATGGCAACACAATCAATCAACAATCTCCCAGTTCATTATCACCATCTATAATTTATTTTATCAGTTTTTTTTTCATTTAAAAACTAAATTACTTCACCGGTTATGATTTTGATGAAATTTCTATGGGAACAATCTGAAAGTAGGTATATTTTATGAAATAAAAAGTATTTTCCAAATCGGTTTACAAATGACAGAGTTATGAGGAACCTAACAATAAGAAATAATGCAACCAAATTGAACACCTTCTTTTTAAACTGGGTTAAAAATTACAATGAATCACAAAATCTATGTATGTGATCGTTGGGCGTAAAAAAAAAAAAAAAAACCAGACAAATAAAAATGAAACTTACTTTTTCCGCTTGTTCATAGGTTTGTACTTCATTTTGTGTGTCCTCAGATAGTGCGCCTTTAGGTACTCGTGTCGTTTGTAAACCGTCTTACATATCTTGCAGGTAAGGTCCTGAAAACGGGGGTACTTATAAAAAAAATGTGTTAACATCTCACAGCGCCACCTAGCCCCAAACGAAGCATAGCTTGTACTATGGAATCCAGATAACTGATACAACACTTAGATACTTTTGTTTGTAAATACATACATAGAATACAATATAACACCCAGACACAAAACAAACACCTATATTCATCACATAAACGTTTGTTCTGGGTGGATTATTATTCCTTCATAATAAATCACAGATTAGAGAAAAAAATCTGCTATAAATAAATCTTTCATTTGACATTAATTGTACGCTGATTAGAATAAACACCCAAGTTCCATACAAAAAAAGTCCTGTCCTTTACGCCTTTTGCAATGCAAACTTGTTGCAAGTTACGTCACTTGAAACAAGTTTGCCATCCAGTATAATAACTAATAAATACTTACATTGTCATTCAAATGGCCGTACTTTAAATGCATCACAATACTCGGTTTGTTGTGCGTAACTAGCCCACATTGATCGCAGATATACTTCTTCCTCTGTTTGTTATGTTTCTGTTTTATATGTTTGATCAGATAGTTCTTAGAGTAAAAACTGTAAGGAAGAATATTATAAATATTAGATCTAGCTAACCACTCAGGCGCGGCGCGGCGGGCCCAAAGCGATCCAAAGTAAATAAGAATTTACTAACTTCAAATAGCGCGGTATGGTTTTGCATATTTACGGTTTATACGAAAAAAATAAGCAGTGTTTTAAAATTTCAATGGCAAACCCCCTCTAATAAGCGTTCAAAGTGGCGTTATACGGGGGAAGCCTTTGTTTAGTAGTGGAAGTCTTCCGGCTGTTATGATGAGATTTGAAGTAATTTAGCAGACTACGGCCTCCGATTTGTGCAGTGTGCAGAGTAAAGTGTTGGTTGTGTGTTGTACAGTGTAGCGATGGCGTGTGTACAGTGTAGTGTAGTGTACAGTGTAGCGATGGCGTGTGTACAGTGTAGTGTAGTGTACAGTGTAGCGATGGCGTGTGTACAGTGTAGTGTAGTGTACAGTGTAGCGATGGCGTGTGTACAGTGTAGTGTAGTGTACAGTGTAGCGATGGCGTGTGTACAGTGTAGCGATGGTTTGAGTACAGTGTAGTGATAACGTGTGTACAGTGTAGTGTACAGTGTACAGTACTCACGCGAGCCCACAGTGCCCGCACCGCACCCCCCGGCCGCGCGGGCGGTGCGCGCGCGCGTGCGCGGCGGTGTACAGTGTAGTGTACAGTGTAGTGTACAGTGTACAGTACTCACGCGAGCCCACAGTGCCCGCACTGCACCCCCCGGCCGCGCGGGCGGTGCGCGCGCGCGTGCGCGGCGGTGTACAGTGTAGTGTACAGTGTAGTGTACAGTGTACAGTACTCACGCGAGCCCACAGTGCCCGCACTGCACCACCCGGCCGCGCGGGCGGTGCGCGCGCGCGTGCGCGGCGGTGTACAGTGTAGTGTACAGTGTAGTGTACAGTGTACAGTACTCACGCGAGCCCACAGTGCCCGCACTGCACCCCCCGGCCGCGCGGGCGGTGCGCGCGCGCGTGCGCGGCGGTGTACAGTGTAGTGTATAGTGTAGTGTACAGTGTAGTGTACAGTGTACAGTACTCACGCGAGCCCACAGTGCCCGCACCGCACCCCGCGGCCGCGCGGGCGGTGCGCGCGCGCGTGCGCGGCGGTGTACAGTGTAGTGTATAGTGTAGTGTACAGTGTAGTGTACAGTGTACAGTACTCACGCGAGCCCACAGTGCCCGCACTGCACCCCCCGGCCGCGCGGGCGGTGCGCGCGCGCGTGCGCGGCGGTGTACAGTGTAGTGTACAGTGTAGTGTACAGTGTAGTGTACAGTGTACAGTACTCACGCGAGCCCACAGTGCCCGCACTGCACCCCCCGGCCGCGCGGGCGGTGCGCGCGCGCGTGCGCGGCGGTGTACAGTGTAGTGTACAGTGTAGTGTACAGTGTAGTGTACAGTGTACAGTACTCACGCGAGCCCACAGTGCCCGCACTGCACCCCCCGGCCGCGCGGGCGGTGCGCGCGCGCGTGCGCGGCGGTGTACAGTGTAGTGTACAGTGTAGTGTACAGTGTACAGTACTCACGCGAGCCCACAGTGCCCGCACTGCACCCCCCGGCCGCGCGGGCGGTGCGCGCGCGCGTGCGCGGCGGTGTACAGTGTAGTGTACAGTGTAGTGTACAGTGTAGTGTACAGTGTACAGTACTCACGCGAGCCCACAGTGCCCGCACTGCACCCCCCGGCCGCGCGGGCGGTGCGCGCGCGCGTGCGCGGCGGTGTACAGTGTAGTGTACAGTGTAGTGTACAGTGTAGTGTACAGTGTACAGTACTCACGCGAGCCCACAGTGCCCGCACTGCACCCCCCGGCCGCGCGGGCGGTGCGCGCGCGCGTGCGCGGCGGTGTACAGTGTAGTGTACAGTGTAGTGTACAGTGTAGTGTACAGTGTACAGTACTCACGCGAGCCCACAGTGCCCGCACCGCACCCCCCGGCCGCGCGGGCGGTGCGCGCGCGCGTGCGCGGCGGTGTACAGTGTAGTGTACAGTGTAGTGTACAGTGTAGTGTACAGTGTACAGTACTCACGCGAGCCCACAGTGCCCGCACCGCACCCCGCGGCCGCGCGGGCGGTGCGCGCGCGCGTGCGCGGCGGTGTACAGTGTAGTGTACAGTGTAGTGTACAGTGTAGTGTACAGTGTACAGTACTCACGCGAGCCCACAGTGCCCGCACCGCACCCCCCGGCCGCGCGGGCGGTGCGCGCGCGCGTGCGCGGCGGTGTACAGTGTAGTGTACAGTGTAGTGTACAGTGTAGTGTACAGTGTAGTGTACAGTGTAGTGTACAGTGTACAGTACTCACGCGAGCCCACAGTGCCCGCACCGCACCCCCCGGCCGCGCGGGCGGTGCGCGCGCGCGTGCGCAGCGGTGTACAGTGTAGTGTACAGTGTAGTGTACAGTGTAGTGTACAGTGTACAGTACTCACGCGAGCCCACAGTGCCCGCACCGCACCCCGCGGCCGCGCGGGCGGTGCGCGCGCGCGTGCGCGGCGGTGTACAGTGTAGTGTACAGTGTAGTGTACAGTGTACAGTACTCACGCGAGCCCACAGTGCCCGCACTGCACCCCCCGGCCGCGCGGGCGGTGCGCGCGCGCGTGCGCGGCGGTGTACAGTGTAGTGTACAGTGTAGTGTACAGTGTAGTGTACAGTGTACAGTACTCACGCGAGCCCACAGTGCCCGCACCGCACCCCCCGGCCGCGCGGGCGGTGCGCGCGCGCGTGCGCGGCGGTGTACAGTGTAGTGTACAGTGTAGTGTACAGTGTAGTGTACAGTGTACAGTACTCACGCGAGCCCACAGTGCCCGCACCGCACCCCGCGGCCGCGCGGGCGGTGCGCGCGCGCGTGCGCGGCGGTGTACAGTGTAGTGTACAGTGTAGTGTACAGTGTACAGTACTCACGCGAGCCCACAGTGCCCGCACCGCACCCCCCGGCCGCGCGGGCGGTGCGCGCGCGCGTGCGCGGCGGTGTACAGTGTAGTGTACAGTGTAGTGTACAGTGTAGTGTACAGTGTACAGTACTCACGCGAGCCCACAGTGCCCGCACCGCACCCCGCGGCCGCGCGGGCGGTGCGCGCGCGCGTGCGCGGCGGTGTACAGTGTAGTGTACAGTGTAGTGTACAGTGTAGTGTACAGTGTACAGTACTCACGCGAGCCCACAGTGCCCGCACCGCACCCCCCGGCCGCGCGGGCGGTGCGCGCGCGCGTGCGCGGCGGTGTACAGTGTAGTGTACAGTGTAGTGTACAGTGTAGTGTACAGTGTACAGTACTCACGCGAGCCCACAGTGCCCGCACCGCACCCCCCGGCCGCGCGGGCGGTGCGCGCGCGCGTGCGCGGCGAGGCGGTGCGCGCGCGCGAAGGTGGCGGGGCACGCGGGGCACGCGTGGTGCAGGTGCGGCGAGTGGATCACTGCGTGCTTCTTTAGTGTGCTCTGATGACAACATCCGTACTCAATTTTTTATTTATTTATTTATTTATTTCATCATAGGAAAACTTACAGCCAAATAAACAATAGAACGTAACATAGTTATAGAAAATAAACTAGGCCAATTACAAGTTTCCACCTATAGAAAAATCATATAAAAGAAATCCGTAGTAGATAGCTAGAGAAGTCAACATGAAGCAGATAAATAAACCTACCGATAGTGTAATTAAATGAAACAGTACATCTAAGCTTGACATCTAAGTTTGAGAACCGAAGAAATCAGCTGCCAGTTTTTGCCTTATAGAACGCACCCCATCAAAGAAAACGTCAATATCACTATTAGTCTTTAAATAGTCATTAAGAAATGAAGATGTTCTCCAGAAGAAAGTATTTTGCATGTAATTTGTCCTGGCTAACGGAACAGAAAGAAGTGGCGTATGGCGTGAATTAAATGTTGGAGTACGAAGGGAAATTTTGTTAAGTAACTCAGAACTATCAACTTTATTATTTAAGATATTCAAATAGTATGTCACATCTGCTATAGTCCGCCTTGTCTTAAGTGGCAGAAAATGATGCCGTCTGCAGCGCTGCTCATAACTGATGTCAAATGTTTTTGAGCGAAATTGCAAAAATTTTAGAAACTTCCGCTGTACTCTTTCTATACGCAAAATATGGCACTCATAGTGTGGGTTCCACACCTGAGAGCAGTACTCTAGGATACTGCGGACGTACGCACAGTACAGAATCTTTAACGTTTTGATACTATTGAATGGTGTAGATACTCTCATGATAAACCCAAGGGCTTGCAAAGATCTTGTGACGATGTTATCTATATGCTGAATATACATTAGCTTAGAATCCTGCAGCACACCCAAATCTCTCATGATTTCTACTCGGCTTAATATTCTACCTTTTAAGTAATAATTTGTATGAATAGTGTTCCTTTTCCTAGAGAAGGTAAGCGTATAACATTTATCAACATTGAGGTCTAGTTTATTTGTTAGGCAATAATCACTAAATCTAACGAGATCTTCCTGAAGTTTAATCGTATCAACAAGACTACTGATTGGTTTAAGAATTTTCATATCATCTGCAAACAAATAGAATTTTGAGTGCAAAAAACAGGAGTTAACATCATTAATAAAAATAACAAAGAGCAGTGGTCCCAGTAACGACCCCTGGGGGACTCCAGATGTTATATCAGTCCAAGATGACCTAAACCCATTGAGAACCACCGCTTGAGATCGACATTCTATGTAGGAGGAGTACCATCTAAAAAGATCACCGTGTATACCTGCCGACTGTAATTTAATTAAGAGTAACGAGTGATCTAACTTGTCGAACGCCTTACTATAATCTGTAAATATGCCATCTACCTGGAGCCCCGACGCCATTTGGTCCACTATAAATTCATTTGCGAGAAGTAGATTGGAGGTTGTGGAACGCCCTTTAAGAAATCCATGCTGGTCCTCTATAAATATTGGTTTTAAAGCTGCGTAAGTTTGTGCATAGACTATCCTCTCAAGCAATTTGGCAAAAATACATAGTTTCGATATAGGGCGGTAGTTCTCGACTTGTGATTTAGACCCTTTCTTATGTATAGGCGACACTAAAGCAGATTTCCACACGCGCGGAACAACGCCCTCTCGAATTGACCTGGTGTAAATCATACCAAGCGGAAGAACAAGACTTCGCGAGCATTTAACAATAAAAATGGGTGGAAGGTCGTCCGACCCTGCTGACTTATTGGTGTCAACTGACTTTAACAGTTTCTCCAAAACTTCCAATGAGATTTCAATGGAACCAATGCTCACTGGATTATCCGTACGATGAGCCACGCGGCAAGTGGAAGTTGAAGGCCTATTACCAGTCGAGTGCAGGAAGGTTGATTTGAAAAACCTAGAAAACAATTCACAAAGACCCTCACCAGTGTTTGCAGTGTCATTGCCATACGTCATAGTAGAAGGAAAAGTTGAGTTGGAAGTCTTAGTTTTAACAAAAGACCAGAATGCTTTGGGTGAGTGAGAAATTGAGGTTTCAATCCTAGTGATGTACGAGTTATAACACTCTTTCTCATACACTCTCGCACGGTCCCGCAGTGTGCAGAAAGAAACGTAATCAGACCTATTCCCGTATTGTCTATACTTGCGGATATGCTTATATTTCTCGCTAAGTATTTTCTTAAGACCTGCGGTGAACCAGGGAGGTTGCCTGCTACTTACAGACACTGTCTTATGAGGAACATAAATATCACGCAATTTATATAAGATCTTATAAAAGAAATCAAGAGCTCCGTCAATCGAATTTATATTTAAATTGTGTTGCCAGTCGATTTTATCAAGATCTTTACATAAGTTAGAGTAGTCACCGGATTCATAATAATATTTCAGCCTTGGTTTATTAGTGCAACATTTCTGAACGGAGAGATCCAGCTCGATTAGTAATGAAGGATGGTGCACGTCCTCGGGGACAAGTGGGTCAACACAGCTGTTTATATTTAATGCCAAGTTAGATAAAACTAAGTCAAGAATTCGATTATTCTGATTCTCAATAAAATTTAATTGCGACAAATTGCATAAAATTAAAGTATCAATAAATGTTCTAAGTATATCACCCGATACGGCTGATGCTGCGAGTCCAGATTGGCCAGCTTGCTGCTGAGACCATTTAATAGAAGGGAGATTAAAATCACCCACTATAAGGAACGAGTCTGATGAGTGCTGTGTATAAATGTCCTGCAATTTATCGGCAAAAAATCCCAACTGCGATGTCGCACTGAAGCCCTGAGCTTGATTGCAAAGATAAATACAACAAATATGTAATTGTTTTGATATAACACGACTCCCAGGCAAAGTAACAGTCAGCCAAATATCCTCAGCGGACGAGCACCAATCCGAGTTAGCAACAGCGGCAAGATCCCGCTTTATCGCAATAATAACCCCACCCCCGAGCGTCTGTGCGGTACGTTCATAATTGCGGTCCCTTCTAAAAACAACATAAGAATCATCAAAAAGCTCCTCGCTTTTTATACTCGGCAAAAGCCATGTTTCTGTAAGACATATGATGTCATAATTATTAAGCTGCAGATTTCTATAGAATATATCCGTTTTAGTACGTAATCCCCGTACGTTTTGATAAAATACCTTCAAGTTATCCATTGTGAATAATTGGTTTTAATATGCAATAAACACGGGAACCATAGAATAAATTGGGGACGACTACTATTAATACAGAAGATATTACTATACTTAGGATTTACTACTACGCTGAGACCGTACTCATCGAAAGATAAAATAAAATAGGAAAATATATTACTACTATACGTATACAGGTCAGACGGTAGAATAAAGTAACACGCTATTAACACGATCATCGATGTCACGCCATTAAAACCATTAACAGGATACAACCAATAAAAATGTCTATAGTATTTCGAATCCTTACAATACAAATAACAACACCATAGGTACGTATGCGAAAAAGTGAGTATGTACTCACTTATTATTCGTAATCGTGTTAAGTTAATACCCTTTTCTACATTGTAAAAACATCGCAAAAATAGCCCACGTAGCATTAACATAGTGGAAATAAAAAAGTTATCATATTTTGTAAAAAACGTAAGCAACTTAATAAAAGCCGGACTATAACTGGTGTAACGCAGTAGGTAAACAAATAATCCAAGACTAAAGCCAATCTTAAATAGGGTACAATGAGCGGTTGTTATTGTGTTCCAATAACCTTTAATGTGTGAGTTCGTGGCCGAAAAACGTAAAAATTGCATAGAAATAATTAATATAACATTATTACATAATTTAGGAAAATTGATTACTGCATAATTATTAAATAATATATGAAATAATGACAGAAGTTTAGCACGTAAACAACTTCTTATGCAGGAGATAATGACACATAAAGACACCGTAGTACGGGTCAGAATAGAATGCGGGGCTGGGGATAAACACTGGTCCGTAGCAGCAAACAAACACTGCAAATACCTTACTTCGGAGCGGTGCGGCATGCACGCGTTCGCTTGACAGGCAGATAACAGAGCTATAATTCTCAAACTTTTACACGACGTAACAGCAAAAAAATATAAAAACACGAATTTAAAAATGCTCAACATATCTTCTTTAGATCCTCTTCGTTCCTCACCGTCAGAAACGGAGAAGTTACACTTTTCCGTAGCATAATTTTGCACTGCTTCACCCAAATAAATTGGTAGTGGTTCTCCTTTGCCGCAGCTTTGGCTTTGGACAGAAGCTGCTTGTTGGCTGCCGTGAGATGATAGTTCACGAAAATCTTTGAGTTTTCCTGAAATCCAAGTTCGGCAGCCAAAAGCCCCTTTAGGCTGCGCACAGCAGACACAAAATTTTCTTTTATGTATCTGTTATTGAAGCAAGCTATAATAGGCTTGGGGGCATCTTTCACGCGAGTTGGGACTCTGGATATAAAATTTAAGTCTTCATTCCTGAACGGTACACCCGCTTTTTTGGCGATCAGGCTCAGCACTCCGAATAGATTTTCATCTCTTTTCAGCGGCACCCCCTTTATCTCAATGTTACTCAACCGAGACCACTGCTCTTTCTCATTAAGACTTAGCTCCATTTTCTTGATGGATGATTGGAGTGAAGATACCTCATCTGTGACTTCTTCAACCGCGGTGAGTCTTCCATCAAATGCCTTCATCGTATCACCCAAGTCCTTCATCCATGAATGCGCCAGGTCTACCGACGTCTTTAGGTCGCCTAGGTCAGATTTGACCTCGCCCATATCCGCGACCAATCGGTCAATCGGCTTCAGTTTATCTGACAGCTGTTGGATGGCATTCCTTTCCGCACCCAACTTACGGAAGCCAACTTCAGAAATTCCAGCACACTGGAAGTCAAAATGCTGGGAGCACGATGAACAAAAAGGCCCCTCGGACATTTTCGAATGGCATTTCCCGCAAGTAAACATCGCGAAAAAAGTTTGGTAGTCGCTGGATGTTGTGCCGGGGCGCGGTAAGCGACTGCTTGCTACTACGATTGGCGAGCTAATCAAACTGGAACCTTTCACTCAGTTCCGCAAATTCAAATTTTCTGGTGTTCTTTGCCAATCATAGCTTAATTACTCAATGTGATTGACATGTAAATCGATTTTGCGCAAGTAAATGAAATGTATTAACGAATTACGATTAAAAGTATCACACAAATATCGTTGATTAGCAAAAATGGTAATAAAAAGAAAAGCCAAAATGAAATTTGTTAATTGCCATTTATTGCTAAATCAATGATATCTAGGTGAAACTTTTAATCGTAATTTGTTGATAATATATTCTACTTATTTTCGTAATCTCAAATTGAGTAAATATGCTATTATTTGCAAAAAACGCAAAAAAAATTTGCTGCGCTTTAGCAAAACGTTCCACTCTCTTATAGGCTCGATTCTATTAGGCAAGTCTCGCATGGAAGTATGACGTCACATTTGAGTACAAGTTACTTGAAATGGAAACAAAAATGTTCAACCACTGAATAGGACCATCATGGGTGAAAGAAGTGCTGCTTGTCGAGTCATTTGTGAGATTGATGGAACGAGCCACAGAGCAAAAAAAAAACGCTTCCCATAGGCGAAGCGCCATTTGTTTCATAGCTCTGTGGACCGAGCGAACGAAATAAACGAAAGCTTTCGTCTGTCCGGATATACGTAATCCATTTAAAATTTATACTGACATTTTTAGTTCATCAACGTGTCCGCTAGGGGCGCTGGCGAGAAATGTATGGGAGGAAAGGGGAAAATGTAAACGAATCACGTTTTAGTAAACTATCGAAACTCGAACTAGAAGTACCGGTCGCATTTTTCAACGAATCTTAACAAAACCAAGTTTCGTTAAGATTTAGACTTAACAGATTCTAAAATTCAGGGTTTTTTGTAGTCGGATATTTTTGATTGGAGGAGTATTTCTCAAAAAGGAGGCATATTTACAGCGGCGCTATCCACCGGCCTATTTTGATTTGAGTAGAAACGTTGAGTACTCAATTCTAAACAAATATCAAATGAGCAAAAACAGTCAAGTCGAATTATAAGGCCGTAAGATACGACTTCGGGATGTAGGTACTTTTATCATTAATAAGCTAACATTACCACGGGTCACGGGCTCGCTTGATGGCAAGTGTCGACGCGGTCGACGATGGATCATGCTTGCCTAGAAGATACCGGTTCACTCTAGAAAATCTCCTAGATTATATTGATCAGTGGTTTGCTATATTATTTAATGTTATGTTATAAATAAAGGTTTTTTTGTGTCAGGAAACAATTACTCGGGGAACAATTACAAATACAAATGTTTATTGCATTCCATAATGTAACATTAGATAGTGTAATCAAGCATTGGTATCATTACGGGCCCTGTTGGGCACAACAATTGTAATTACGTACCTTGTCCTTAAAACTCTTCCCGCAGTCTTCGTGTTTGCACTTGTAAGGGCGCTCGTTGAAGTGCGAGCGGAGATGCGCGGGTAGGTTGTTACTGTTGCTTATCTTCTGTCCGCACACGGGACAGTTGCACTCGAACTTTCTTTCGTGGACTGTTTCCTACAACAAATAGGCATGATTACAAATATTTTTTTTAGATAAATTAATTATATTCCTCAAAATATAAACATTTGTTAAAACAAAAATTAAATATCTCGAAAATGACCAAGTTACAAGCATTTTAAAAACCGGAATAGAAAGAGATAGCTCAATATTTTTAATTTATGCAAAAAAAAACATTTGATCCATCATGCCTATTATTAACATCAGTTGATATATGTATAGGTACTCACAATATGTCTATTGAGCCTATGTTTCAAATTGAACGCCTTGTCGCATTGATCACAGGCGTACGTTTTCAGGTCCAGACCTAGGTAGTCTAGATGTGACTGCGATATGTGGTACTTTAACTTAGCCTTTTCTGGAAACCTGAAGAAATAGAATAATCTTGAATTACGACGTGAAATGAAGAATGAAGAATAACATTTCGGAACGTGATATTTATTCACAACACAAAAAGAACATAAAAATCTCTAATAGCTCAGAAAAATGTCGATAATTAGATGGTTAAAATAATGATGAATGAAATGAAAGAGAGAGCCGATGGGAGGCCCAATCAACTAATCAAGGGAGTTTGATTTTCAACTACTCTATGTACGTGAGTGTGTGTGAGTGAGTGTAATAAGTTTTAAGTAATTACATAATGTGGGTGGATGAGTAAAAGGGTGTGTCGGTGAGTGTGTGAATACGCTCACACCTAATTTTCTACAAAACATGTATCGCGTATCTGGTCAAAACTTTGGAGGCTGGATTGGCTTGGATTGGATTATTTTGGTTAAATAAAAGATGTCGCTGGATAAGTGTATGAGAGTGCGAGAATGCGGGTGAGTAGATGAGTATATATGCGTGTGTGAGTGAGAGGGTCAGTGCACTCACTTTCTGGAACATATACTGCAAGGAAACTCCTTGACAATGCCCATGTGTCGGTTTTCATGTTTCCTGAGCGTAGAGTTGTCGCGACACGCGTACTTGCAAAAGGTACACTTAAAGGGCTTTTCATCTGAAATTATTAAATGATTTTTTTACACAACTTCTTTTATACATCTTTTCTTCTACATGAAGAATAGTTTGTCTGTAAAGTGCTTTGATGATAGACGTGGTTTATGTGGATTATTCCCAATTCTACAGATTTTCATTACAGATTCCCAATTCTAAAATTTTTTTCAGTTTCCTCATTCTACATATACGGAAACGGATTCCTAAATGTACGGATTCCCAGTTTTACGGAAACCCAATTTTGCGGATATCTATTACAGACACCCAATTCAAAAGTACAACTTAACGTTTACAATAAATACAATAACAATTTTTGAGAGATGTCACATTTGACAGATGTCATTATTGACAGATGTAAAATTTTTGAATCAAAAAAGTTGGCTTCGTTGAATTAAAAATCATTAAATTGTATACATTTACAATTTTCTAGATGATATTGGAAAATATACTAGGACCGAGCATGGACTTGAGGCACGTAGTTTTCGACGCTCAAAGGGTACTCAAGCTCCTGAAGCGCGTTAGCACGCGAGCAGAAAGAGTTTGTTAAGAGACGAGGCACCATCATCAAACTGAACTTTATGATTCTTAAATATGCCAGTTTCATCACGATGTTTCCTTCACTTTTGTATCGAGTGGCGACCACGGAGGACGCTGCGTAGGCTGGACCGACGATCTGGTGAAAGCCGCGGGGAGCCGATGGATTCAGGAGGCGAGTAGCTGCTCAAAGTAGCACTCTACGAGAAGTATTTATGTTCTGCAGTGAAAGTCTTACGGATGAAAAAAAAAAAAAACATGAAAGGAAATCGTAGGAGACAACTATCATTGTTCAAAAAACGTTTCTACATCGAGAGTCAGTCTGTCCTTCTCAGGAGAAACACTACTTTTACTTTTACTAGGTGGTAGGACTTTTCTGCAAAGTTCGTCTAGGTAGGTACCACCGCTTTGCCAGTTATTCTGCCGCCAAGCAGTAGTGTGCAAGCACTACTGTGTTCCGGTTTGAAGGGCATTGTAGCTAGTGAAATTACTGGGCAAATGAGACTTTATGACCTGATTACACAGGGTAGTAATCTGATTACTAGACTGTGTGATGTCTCAGGATGACGTGCGCAGTGCAGTGTCACGCGAAACTTTATTATTTTAAAGTTCCGAGTAACACTGCAACTGTTATGGGCGGCCGTATTGCTTAACATCAGGTGAACGACCAGCTCGTCACGTCATTCATTCTCATAAAAAAAAAAAAAAAAAACAGCAATGGTATGTAGATGGGAACCCATACCCGCGCGTCAAGTGACGTCAGTAAAGCGTCAAAATTGGCCATTCGGTACCCATCGCTACCCGTATTCGTACCAACCCGCACCGCTTTTACCACAGGCAGCGATGGTTACCGAATAGTCTCGCGTCGCGTTGGTATATCTGCAGCTTTATACAGAGAATCAATGAGAATTGATCAGCCCCCCTATTACGAACGAGCTAGCAGCGCTGCTGACGCGCGTCTGCCGCTAACTGCTGTCATTTTCATACAATTTTGACAGCAGTTGAGCGGCAGACGCGCTTCATCAACGCTGCTAGCTCCTTCGTAATAGGGGGGCAGTACTTACTTTTGTGTATCAGCATGTGTGAGTTGAGAGAGTACATGACCCGAAATGCTTTGCCACAGACTTCACACTTGCACGGTTTCTCACCTGAAATCAAATAATATTGAATCACTAATAAGTCAAAATTTCAGTCTAATTATTTTTTCTGAGTACTCATAGCATCTTTTTAGTACGGTCTTGCATGGGATACTGCAGCCACTTATGGGATGGTTCAGCAAAGTACCAACTGGCAGCTCTGGACTCTATAGAGAAGAGGGCAAGAAGAATGGTCAACGATGAGATGTTGCTTGGAAAGAGAATGCAAAGTTTGGAGCACAGAAGAAAAGTAGCTTGTCTGTCCATCTTTTACCGTCTGCATTTTGAGAACTCAAGAGCTCCATAATCTCGTCCTCTCCTTTCCGTCATAGAACAACTAGATGCGGTGAAGCCTTCCATCCTTATGTCTTTGACGTGCCCCATGTTCGTACTAATCGTTTCGGAAATTCTTTTATAATCCGCACTTCTAAGGAATGGAACTTGCTTCCTATATCGGTGTTTCCTTCCACATATAATCTAGGCGTATTCAAAAGCAGAGTGAATAGGTATCTTCTGGGTAAGCGTGTCCCACCTTAGGCTTCATCTACACTTACCATCAGGTGAGATGTTCCCAAACGCAAACCCATCAACAATAAAAAAAAACAAAAAAACTTGGCAAGTTTTCCTGCTTGGCAGGCCTATTATCAGCAGTGGGGCTGTTGATGATGATGATGTAATTACCAGTATGAACCATAGCATGCACTTTCAAGTTGCATTCGTAGTTAAACATCTTCCCGCACACTCCACACTTGTGTTCAGTCTTCGGGCTGTGAGTTTGTTTATGATGCCGCCACAGGTACTTCTTTGTTTTGCCCTTGTACGGACACAGCGGACATGGGAACACATCTGATGAGTGTAATTTCTCATGACACCAGCAGTTATTTTTGTTTGTGAATTTCTGTGAAAATCCCATTAAATTCAAAGTTTAAAACCTCTCAAAGAACACTAGGAATTTAGAACACTCTAGATCAAAAAGCTTCTTATTTAACAGGCCTGTTCTTGTTGCTGGAGTAATCACCATCTTTCTCTATCTTCAGCTTTGCTTTGACCTCCCCTTATGACATGACATTTATCTTATCTTTTAAATAAACAATAAGAAATGGCTAGTCATCTATTTTCAAAAAACACATTTATTGCCAGAACACGTTATGGGCCAGCAGCAGATGCTTCCGTCTCGGGTGGTATCTAGTCAGCCAGGCACAAGAAAATTCCTCCAAAATACTATGGTTTCATCACAAATATTACCTTTTTTATGCTTAAATACATACGGCATACGTTTGACAACAACTCACCTACACTAAAAGCTCAAGCAGATTACAAGATTCCTTGTTTCCTTCTCTATAAGTCAAGAGTGAACAGGTATCTTCTAGGCAAACAAACACCACTGTAGGCTGCATCATTACTTACCATCAGGTGAGACAGTGATTAGATGCTGTGCCTATTAATTATAAAATAAATAACCCTGGACCTGAATGCTAGCTGATGTCACTACCAACCAAGCAACCATCAATAGTGGATCTTACCTTGTTACAAAATTGACATTTAAACAAGGTGAACTGTTTTGCAACCTTTTTCTTAACTTTCCCATCTTTAGTTGTTATTTTATTTGATGATCTCTTCAAGTTCTTCCGAGTAGTTGTTCCGAGGTTTTTATCACCACCCTGTGTCTTCTTTACCTGTAACATGTTAGGGCTTTAGCGATCTCTGAACTGCTTGCTGTGTGAATATTAGTTTTAGTACATGTTTCTATTATCTGGTATTCTTGTGATAAGATGATTTCATGATGCCAACAAAGATCAATATCTTGGTTGGCATCATGAAATCATTGGATTCTAGCAGTCACAATGACACTGATATTTCTTGGAATTATAATTAAAACATTGACTGATTTTGTTCAATGAAACAGCACACCTCATGTTGAAAAAAATACTGTATTGTCTTCTCCTAAGTATAATCAAATAATTAATGCGATTACAGATATTCGACACCATTTTGTTAAAACTGCTGACGGATAGAAAGAACGAATGTGGAGCAAAGCCCGCGCCCATGCGTACCCCATAAGATTTTATTTAAATAGTCGTAGAAACTGAACTGCAGCTGGCATTATTGAGTGTTCTGGCATCAAATATGAGGAGACAAAACCAAAATTGGACTTTCAGTCTCGTAGAATCCTAGGAATGTCGATTTATCAACGCTGAACACAGTCCAAAGCTTACGGCAATCCTACATAAAATTATCGTACCTTTGCCATGGTTATAGCATCCTTTGATCTTGGTTTAGATTGTTTATGTTGAAAAACTATATTTTACGCTTCCAAGTAGTTCCTTTATCCAAATGAAGGTATATTTTTGCAATTTGCAACATAGGCTAAAATAATTCGAACAATGGCGGTGAACGAAAATTGAGCGAATGAAATGAAGACAAGACAAGACAAGCAGTGTTGCCAACCCTAACAGCTTAAAAAACAGTACGATCGCCTAAAAAAAACGGTAAAAAACAGTAAACTTGTTATTTTGAAACAATAAAACACGTTAAAATTCATAGAAACGGTGTTTAATGTACACACATTATTTATATTCCAAAGAAAATTTAAGATGTGCTCAAAGAAGTTTATAATATTTTTAGTTTTCTAACGAAAATTAGCCTCACGGCTATTATTCAAAATCAAATTATGATAAAAAAAAATGCTCGGCTATAAAGCAAGCCATTTTGACTTCACTTTCTCTTATATACTTTTTGTTTTGGATCTTATGATTTTTGGTATTTAGTCACTTTTTCTCTTTGGGGAGTTTGTTCACAAGATAAATCAAAACTCATTGTTTAAAATGACCACTTTCGAAAATACTCAAATACTCAAACATTATTGATTACATGCAGGTGTTAGTAATAGCATATTTAAGTATGGTATATAATTACCCAAACACGTAATAAACAAAATAATTAATGATCTTGTTTCAACTTGCCGAAAACAGAGAATTGAAAATAATGCTTTACAGGATCTTCCCGTATAATAATGTAGAGTAAGTAATTAAGTAGTAGCAACTTTTGTATACCCTATGTTGTATGTTTATTGCAATTTGTATCAGATGGCTATAAAATTATAGAAAAACAGTAGAATTTGTACCTAAAACAGAAAACAGGGTTGATAATGAAAAAACAGCAAATCTACTGTTAAAACAGTACGGTTGACAACACTGAAGACAAGTGACAAATGAAACATACACAGATCACAATAAATAACATTTTTAAAATCATTGTTACAGATTATAACAATTTACGGAAGTTTTACCGGTTAAAAACATAACCTGTTTTACCGTTCTTCTTCTTCTTTTTCTTTAATGGCTTTCTATCGCTTTTTTGCAATAATTCTGCCAATGTCAAGTGAGTATTTGTACCATCAATATAGAATCATATGGACGGCGGACATTCACAAAACGCCTGTCCATTTTCTGTTGGTGTGAGTATTTAAAAATGCATTAGTATGCGTGAGTAGGGAAGTGACCCCTATTACACAATATATCGATATATAATAAACCTAACCAAACAGTGCTGCAGAATTTCGATACTTTTTAGTTTTAATACAATAAAGAAAATTAGATATTCGTAGAACCAGAAGACGCAGCTTAGGCCGGCCCCCACTTGGTGGACCGACGATCTGGTGAAAACTACGGGGAGCTGATTGATGCAGGAGGCGAGTGGCCGCTCAAGGTGGCACTCTATGGGGAAGGCTTATGTTCAGCAGTTGACGTCTTCGGGCTGTTAATGATGATAATGATGATGATGACCCTAGTAAAAGTATATTGAAACATTATATGAAATAACGTTTGTAAGTAACATTTTTATATGTGTGTTGCCAGTGATGACTTATGGAACTGAGACGTGGTCTCTAACTGTTGGCTTCATTACTAAGCTCAAAGTCGCGAAACGAGCTATGGAGAGAGCAATGCTCGGTGTTTCCCTGCGAGATAAGATCCGAAATGAGGAGATCCGCAGAAGAACTAAAGTGACCGATGTGGCTCTTAGGATTAACAAGTTGAAATGGCAATGGGTAGGCCATATCGCTCGTAGAGCTGACAACCGATGGGAAGAAAGGTTTTCGAGTGGCGACCACGAACTGAAAGACGCAGCGTAGGCCGGCCCCCACTAGGTGGACCGACGACCTGGTGAAAGCCGCGGGGAGCCGATGGATGCAGGAGGCGAGCAGCCGCTCTAAGTGGCGCTCCCTGGGGGAGGCCTATGATCAGCAGTGGACGTCTTCAGGCTGTTCAAATAACATAGTTCCATAATAGTTAGTTTTTATTTTACATTCGCGTTTTCTTATTCTATTCATTAAAATGATGGTTAAATTTGTAAAAAGGGTTCCGTACCATTATCTATAAAAACGAGCAAAAAATCACGTTTATTGTATTGAAGCCCCTATATTTATTTTAGGGAAAAATATAGGGGAAAAGGATGAATGGATGGGACGGGTGCGCCTGTCTCCCTTCGCCGTCCCATATATTCATCCTTTTCCCCTAAATTTTTCACTTTTGCTTCTCTCTTACCCATAAACAGGGTAATGCATAAAACTAATAAACCCGTGCGAAACCGGGGCGGGTCAGCTAGTTTATTATTAATTTCATAACTCATATTGAAGCCAGAAGACACTGGCCTACCTATTGTATTTTATAAAAGTAGGTTAGGTGCCTATTTTTAAATTGACAGATTTACACCTACTTTTTCATTCTGTTTGCACTTTGATCTAAATCCATTCAGCCACTTTTAAGGAAAGAGATTTTCTACTTTTTAATTTCCCCAAAACCAAAGTAATTTTGTGCAAATGTATGAAGATTTACGAATATCGACAAAATGTAATGGACAGTGTAGTTACATCACTATTCGAGAGGCGTAAAATCGCCCATCCCAAAAATATCAATTAAAGCATTAAATCTTTCAGTAATTGCAATCGCATGGTAATTATACGGCGGAAAAAAACGTATATTCTTAATATGAAATGCATATTTACTTCGAAACTTCGTTAACATAAAAATAGTCAGTAAACTTTAACGTATAAAATGATGATTCTGGTTTTCCTTCGACTCCTCGGGTTACTCTTGATGCACAAAACACAGCACAACACGACACAATTTCACTATTGATACAATATTTAGCCCTAATAACAATATAATCACTAAATTTTCACGTTTTATGCTCTCGCATTTAATTTCATGACACACCAATCGGTAAGGCGACGTTGCCGTACCGACATTCGCTTTCTCGCATACTCTATGCGACGATTCGTGTATTAGACAGAGATACAAGACAGTATGTTTACATGAAGGATGCGGAGCGGCAACGCCGCATTGGCAGATTTTGGCTCTCTCCATAGACCTCCATGGTTTGTACGGTTATGTGAGTAACATGACATTAATTTGACATTGACATTGACTTTTCTGCTGTCACCTGTCATAGTCTCATGCTCTCGTGCTGGCTCGCTCGCTCGCTCAATCTTCGAATTTTCAATTTTCCTTCAGTGTTTCAGATTATTTTATTGTAAATAAATAATATAATAATTAAAATATGAGTTGTTGGCTGGTATTGATTAGTGATTTTATTTTGATTATTTGACGATTACATTTGCCGATAAATATTAATAACAAATAATTATTAGTCAACCTACCGCTGAAGATAATAAATTGAAACCCGCAATCGCCTTGAACTTGGTGATCTTGGCCTTCGTAACTTCGTAGTTGTCTGTAATTACTTATTATTTTTTTATTATAATGTAAAGTGATTGTGTAGTGTTCTTTCCTCACCATAAGCGAGTAATACTGTCAAGGTAAAAATAGTTTTAACACTTTATAGGTTAGGATTATGTCACTATATATATTTGTGCATTGAAGTTGAAGATTTTCACTTAGAATTTATCAAAGTCAGGAAACATTCATCTATCTAAATAAAATAATCAATTTATATAGTCCCCTTCGCACGATCGGCAGACAAAATTGTCTGTCCTCTGTATTTCTCCACCACCCATGTTATGAGCTGTGAAGGCACTGTGAAGGAGCCTGCGGTTTCAACTGTAACTATCACGAAAAATTTTATGCTGGGATAGTAAGTGTCACATGTTAGTCACTGTAGTGTAAGCAATCTGTAGATTAAAATTTCATTCAAATTGATTCAGTTGTAATAGCCACAATGATATTTAAATGAAAAGACAGGTATTTAGTGGGAGCTAGGCTGGCTTGGGAGGAGCTAGGCTGGCTTGTGTGATGGCTGGCAGGGGGAAATGCACAATACACCCCATGCGGGACGTCAGTGCAGGCCTTACTGCCCCCAAATAGAATAAGAATAAGGTATTTAGTGGTATTCTGCCGCCAAGCAGTAGTGTGTAAGCAATACTGTGTTCCACCTTGAAAGGAAATCTAGCTAGTAATATTACTGGATAAATGAGACTGTATGACCAGCAGCCCTACCGCGTAAGCATTCTGGTAATGAACATCGCCTGCCATCCTGCTTGCGCCAATGTACAAGCCATTGAGTGCGAGCAAGAGAGCACACGATTACGATTGCCACCGGGCTTACGCGGTAAGGCCACTGATCTCATAGTCTAGTAATTTTATACTAGATTGGTGTTGTATTGTGGAGTAGAGTGGATTCAATGGGGTTTTTTTTAATGAGAATGAATGACATGATGAGCTAGTAGTAAAAAAAATAAAAAGTTCTGCCCCCCATTACGAAGGATTCAGCAGCACTGCTGATGTGCATCTGCCGCTCGACTGCTGTCAAAATTTTATGAAAATTGACAGCAGTTGAGCGGCAGACGTTTGTCAGCAGCGCTGCTAACTCATTCGTAATAGGGGGGCTGGGTGGCACTGACACTATTTTGGGTGGCTGTGATGTATGTACTTGTACATTACTATCATGTTATTAAATTACGCAAAAAAGATGAGACAATGTATTTTGGTGATGTTGTTTTTGTTGTACCTCTTCCTGTACCATAGTTAACCTTTCGGCTTGCAGTTCCTGAATAATAAACGTAATTGCAGCTGTCAATAAAGTTGATCTAGTTGACCTCGGACCCTAATTCGTCCCTAACGGAGCCAACATTTTGGCTTGGAAAATTCTCAATTGCAGCTGTCAATCAGGCGATGTTGAGCCCTAATTCGACCCCATAGGATCTGAAAGGTTAATTAATTGGATTCAAATTCTAATGGTTATATAACAATGTTTCCTCCTACAGGATACCAAGGCTGTGAAATACCCACCTCAAAAATGTTTACCCGTCAACTGAAGGCCTGCAGGCTAACCTATGTGAACTCAATCCTACAACTGAAGCATTTGCACATAAAAAAATCACACACAATACAAATTCATACTTGTGTGTGCACCCAAATAAATTTAAAAAGAATAAACCAAAGACAAGATAGTTCCTATTTTGAAAATGTGCGGGTACATTCAACCCAAAGTGATCAGCATAGACAAAAAGTTGTGATAGAGACAAGTACTTCAGTCATAGACAAGATCAGCTATGAGAAAGTGTTGCCATTAGAAAAAGAAGTTACCGATCATAAGAAATCTTGGAAAAATAAGCTGGGACCTTATGTTCAACTCGCGAGGTGGGATAAACCTATTGGTAAGCACATCTAATTATAAAACTACCAGCTTTTTGACCTCTAGCTACAAAACCACAAACAATGAAGTCAAGTTTTTAACAGTTTTTGTAATTTTTTTCTTTTTACTGTGATGATTTTGAACTCCCAACCAAACAGGGGTGGTATAAGTATAACTTATGTTTGTCTGTGGCTCGCTAAAGGATTAACTGATTTTTAGCTTAGAACACTATAATAATTATCAATTAAGTTAATTTTCAAACAAATGAAACTCCTAATTGCATAATCCATTTGGGAGTTACATACCACAGATAGGTGCTTATAAAAACCCTCTGTTTGGTGGGGGGGGGGGGGGGGGGGGGTTAAAAAGGAACAATGCTGGTGTAGTGACAAGATAATTAATTCACCATCTTCAAACCACTTAATTTGGAGCCATGGAGCTGTGTGATTTGTCCATACATGTTAGTTATTTATTTCAGGTGTCTACCTCCTATACTGGCCGTGTTCGTGGTCAATATCTCTGGCTACAATATCCTCGGGTGCTCCTCTCTCATCAGCAATGTACACGGCTGGCTTGTTCCTAGTCGGAGCGGGCCTGATGAGGGGCGCTGGCTGCACCATTAATGATATGTGGGACAAGGATATAGATAAACAGGTGAGGGATTTCTAAACGTTTTTGCTGTCAAAGGTAGCTCATATTTTGCCCAATAAATCAATGGCAATCCAGCCAGCATTCTGGGCACTTTTCCCTCCACCAAAACCCTTTACAACTGTATATAATAGGCATGATGAAAATGAACAAGTAAATATTACTTTCATAAAGAAGATTAAAAATGAATGCAATAATTGAAAAAATAAGCAAAATCCATGAATAAATCACGGAATAATAAGCTTTTAAAGTTTCTACAGGAGGCATCTCCTGTCGCTTTCTCGCGAAACAGAGCGCCCCCACAGGTACAAATTTTTGGGATTATTCTAGTTTTCTAGATATATTATAGTAGGGAAGTAGGAATAGGTACATAAGTACTTGCCCGCTGTAATATTGAGCCATACAGTTCGTTACAAGGTGGAGCGCACAGGCAGCCGGCCGCTGGTCGTCGGAGCCGTCACGGAGACGCAGGCGACCGCCTTCCTAGCGGCTCAGCTCTCAGCAGCTCTCGCTGTGCTGCTTCAACTCAACTGCTTTAGCATCGTACTCGGAGCTAGCAGCATGTGTGAGTCTCACATCACAGTAATCTGCACTTGTCACACACAATAACCTACACCGATCTAGACCAATCCACACAAATCCACAAATCCACACTAACCTACAACAGTCTACACTAACCTACACCAACCCACACTAATCTATACAAATCTACACTAATCTACAACAATTCACACTAACCTACAATAATCTGGACTAATCTACAACAGTCTACACTAATCTACACCAATCCACGTTAATCAACAACAATCCGCACTATACTACAACAGTCTACACTAATCTACACTAATCCACACCAATCCACATTCCACACTAATCGACAACAGTCTACATTAGTTTATACAAATCTGCCCAAATCTACTCTAATCAACACTACAAACACTGTCTTCTAATATACAAAAAATAATCATTGTTTGTTTGTATTATATGCGCTGTCATACCATTAAGTACTAAACAAGGCGTTGGCCTTGACGCCTTGGCGAGTTATTTAATTTTTTTATTATTTTTACTCCCATGAGCGTGTGGTCCCTACGGTGTGTTAGTAGCACCATCACTTCTTTCTTTAACTAAAAACGCGGGCCCCTTGGCAGAGCCCTCTGGCAGGGTCGTCATGTAATGTTGGGGCGTTCGGTGAAAAGTAAAAGACAACCTTCTCCGTTGATGTTGGTTTATTGTCTAATTTTATCAATACATGAACGTGCCGCGCAATATGAAAGCACTGCGGTTGCACATTTATAGCTAAAGGCGTGTGCCTACTTAATAATATAAGGAACCTAATACACTAACTGTTATAGCTGTGCTAGCTACTTACTACTTCACGTGGGTGCCGTAAGACTTGGCTAAGGGGAGGAGCTTGGTTGGAGCTTGGCTTGGTGATCGCAGATTAATGTAACGAGGAATGCTATTCTGTGTAGATTAATGTACCGAGGAATGCTATTTTGTGTAGATTAACGTACCGAGGAATGCTATTCTGTGTAGATTAATGAACCGAGGAATGCTATTCTGTGTAGATTAATGTACCGAGGAATGCTATTCTGTGTAGATTAATGTACTGAGGAATGCTATTCTGTGTAGATTAATGTACCGAGGAATGCTATTCTGTGTAGATTAACGTACCGAGGAATGCTATTCTGTGTAGATTAATGTACCGAGGAATGCTATTCTGTGTAGATTAACGTACCGAGGAATGCTATTCTGTGTAGATTAATGTACTGAGGAATGCTATTCTGTGTAGATTAATGTACCGAGGAATGCTATTTTGTGTAGATTAACGTACCGAGGAATGCTATTCTGTGTAGATTATTGTACCGAGGAATGCTATTCTGTGTAGATTAATGTACCGAGGAATGCTATTCTGTGTAGATTAATGTACTGAGGAATGCTATTCTGTGTAGATTAATGTACCGAGGAATGCTATTCTGTGTAGATTAACGTACCGAGGAATGCTATTCTGTGTAGATTAATGTACCGAGGAATGCTATACTGTGTAGATTAATGTACCGAGGAATGCTATTCTGTGTAGATTAATGTACCGAGGAATGCTATTCTGTGTAGATTAATGTACCGAGGAATGCTATTCTGTGTAAATTAATGTACCGAGGAATGCTATTCTGTGTAGATTAATGTACCGAGGAATGCTATACTGTGTAGATTAATGTACCGAGGAATGCTATTCTGTGTAGATTAATGTACCGAGGAATGCTATTCTGTGTAGATTAATGTACCGAGGAATGCTATTCTGTGTAGATTAATGTACCGAGGAATGCTATTCTATGTAGATTAATGTACCGAGGAATGCTATTCTGTGTAGATCAATGTACCGAGGAATGCTATTCTGTGTAGATTAATGTACCGAGGAATGCTATTCTGTGTAGATTAATGTACCGAGGAATGCTATACTGTGTAGATTAATGTACCGAGGAATGCTATTCTGTGTAGATTAATGTACCGAGGAATACACAGAATAGCATTCCTCGGTACATTAATCTGCGATCACCAAGCTACCTGCTAAACGCGGTAATTACTAAGCCCTATTATAAACATTCAAGGTGAGGTTTTATTGGAGAGGCCTGTGTCCAGCTTTCCCGTTGTAGATGTGATATGCACAGACTGCAGAACATTATTTTAAAAACGTTTGTGGTCGTGAGGTGTGCCGTTTGCATAATTACCAGTAGAGTGCGAGTCAAACTCAATGGCGGCTGCGAAGTGCGCTGCAAGCACGCTGCATACTACTCACCTCTTCTGACATGTAACTTACTACTGCGCAGCGTTCACGTCGACTTCACAGCCGCCATTGTGTTTGCATCGCAGTATAAGCTATGAATTGTTTCTTCCAGTTCTAGTGGTGACCTACCCCCTAGCGAAGCGTTTCACGAACTACCCGCAATTATTTCTGGGCGCGACGTTCAACTGGGGCGCGTTGCTAGGATTTAGCGCTATACAGGGTGGTCTCGACCCTTACGTCTGCCTCCCCCTGTATGTCGGCGCATTGGCTTGGACTGTCGTATATGACACTATTTACGCGCACCAGGTAATATTTTTTTTATGTAAATAACGTGACGAGCTAGTAGTTCGCTTGATGTTAAGCGTCACGGCTGCCCATAACAGATTACAGTATCGGAACTGTAAATTAAAGTTATGCGTGACACTGCACTGCGCACGTCATCCTGCGAAATCATAGTATGGGAGATCACCAGTATGGGTGTGGTGTGGCTCCCTATATTATTGTTAGAAGGTGGTCCATAGGTTGAAGTAAATAAAGACGATGTTTAGGCTCACGATGCGATGTATAATTGAATTTACAAGTATTTACAAAATAAAAAGCATGTAAAATTTTCACTACGATATCGACTAAGACGTGGATTCCGAATCAACAAAATTTGGTTGCCCCTAGCAACCAAATCTTTTCTGCAAAGTTCGTCTAGGTAGGTACCACCGCTCTGCCAGTTATTCTGTCGCCAAGCAGTAGTGTGCAAGCACTACTGTGTTCCGGTTTGAAGGGCATTGTAGCTAGTGAAATTACTGGGAAAATGAGACTTTATGACCTGATCTCACAGTCTAGTAATATGATTACTAGACTGTGTGATGTCTCAGGATGACGTGCGCAGTGCAGTGTCACGCGAAACTTTTTTTTTAATTTCCGAGTGACACTGCAACTGTTATGGGCGGCCGTGTCGCTTAACATCAGGTGAACGACTGGCTCGTCACCTCAATTATTCACATTTTGGACTGTGGGTTCAGTTCATACAGTCTCATTTGCCCAGTAATTTCGCTAGCTACAGTGCCGTTTGAATTGGAACAGTAGTGGTAGCACAGTACTGCTTGGCGGCAGAATAACTGGCAAAGCGGTGGTACCTACCTAGACGAACTTAGAAAAGTACTACCACCTAGTAGAAATTAAAATTAAAAAAAAACCTCTAAAAATTCGATTTAATAAAACCGACTTCAAAAAGGATAAAGTTCTCAAATCTCTGTAATTTATAAACCGATTTGAAAAGTTATTTTTTTTAAAGACATACTTTCAGGTTTGTATCTTAGAAATTTCATCAAAATCGGTTCAGTAGTTAGGATTTTCAAATCAATTTTTTTTGTAATAAATATTATTTAAGTATGTTCTCTGTCCCTCCCTGTGTCCTCAGTGTGTGGTCACGATCTGGTGAAAGCCTGGATCTGATAGATGCAGGAGGCGAGCAGCCGCTCGAAGTGGCGTCCTCTAGGGGAGGCCTATATTCAGCAGTAGATCTCTTCAGGCTGTTGATAAATAAACAATATTAGAACAATCACATTAAATAACCATTTTACTTTCAGGATAAGTTAGACGATGCCCGTATAGGCATGAAATCGACCGCCCTTACGTTCGGCGAGCACACCAAGCCGGCGCTTACCATCGCTCTACTGGCCAGCGCGGGATGCTTCTCCGTCGCCGGTTACGTTGCCGACCTCTCTGCTATTTACTCTGTCGCCATAGCCGGGTATTTAGCTCACGTTGGCAGACAGGTGAGTTTCAATATACTTAATTTTCTAGGATAAATAAGTCCTTACTGGCGTGATAGCTCAGTTGGTAGTAGCCCAGATGATATACCACCTACAGTACATATGCCTCATCCCATACAACGGAATAACGCGGGCTATTTTGCGAATTATATTATTTCTGCACAACGCAAGATTATCAAGCGACATTTATTGCGTGTTGGCGAAGTATTGGGCCCAATGAATACACTGGACACTAACTAGTAACTCTCTAGACACGATTACTATATTTATTTCAAGTTCGGGCTATTTTTCGTTTGTACCTGATGGGACCCCGTGGTGGTAGTTAGGCTTCGCCTGCCTTCCTGTTGCAGTCCCATCTATTCATCATTTTCATCATATAACCCTTGAATAAAATGAGTATATAAATAAATATTGCTGTACCCAAGCTGGGTCATTATATAACATACTTAAATATGCTATTATTAACACCTGCATGTAACCAATAATGTTTGCAATAAATGATTGAGTATTGAGTAAATAGATAAATAAAAAAAATACAAACAAAAAATTCTTGTCTAAAAGTTACATTCTTATTGCTTCGTGCCACCCGCACTTGGCCGTTTTAGAAAATAAAGTGTTCAAAATGTTATTCTGAAAAATTAACAATGACCATCCTGAATTTCAGCGAAATCTATATCTATATATGACGTGCCCGATAGCTCAGTTGGTAGTATCCCTGCTTTCTGAACCGAGGGCCGTGGGTTCGATTCCTACCCGGAACAAACATTTGTGTGATGAACATAGATGTTTGTTCTGCGTCTGGGTGTTATATTGTATTCTATGTTTGTATTTACAAACAAAAAAAAAAAAGTATATAAGTATTATATCAGTTATCTGGTTCCCATAGTACAAGCTATGCTTAGTTTGGGGCTAGATGGCGCTGTGTGAAATGTCCACACATATTTATTTATTTATTTTTATTTTATATATAAGTTTCAGTGTGATGCGTGTTCAAAGGGACAGACAGAGAGAAAAATCAAAAAGAAGTTGAATCTATTTTTATATCGATGTAGAAGTGTGAAGCAGTCAAAATTTTCAAAAAATATTCAATGTAGATAAAGCTTTAGCTCAGTTCAGTTTTATTAATATTTTATTTAGAATAAATAATAAATAAATAATAAATAAATAACGCCCAACGATCACGTACATAGATCCTGGACCCTAACTAGGATTCCCTGTATCTAGGGACCCAGGAACTACGAGGACCATGCTCCCACAACACCCAGACACAGAACAACGTATTTGCGCTTTTTTTTTTCGGGCACAAATACTTGTCCTGTCGCGGGAATCGAACCCGCCACCTCCGGTTTATGAGCCGACCTGCTCAACCACCACACCACGGAGGCTGTGAATATGCAATGACTTTGTATAACAATGAAGTCATTAAAAAGTCTTCACAATTAAATTACAATAATGAATAGTTAACTGACAAACAAATGTAATTAAATACAATACAATTTATATAATTCTGGGAATATTTGGCTTAAGATCACCGCGAACCAACTACGGAAAAAGAAATATAAAGTATGAAGGGGTTAAATTATATAATAAATTGCTAAAAGACATCAAAGAAGTTAAATCTCTATTTACTTTCAAAAAACTATTAAGGAGGCATGTTTTGAAGGATTTTTCATTGATTGAAAATTTATATGCGGGAAGCTAACTAGCTTTTACATAAAACTAACTTACGTAAAATTTTCTCACTATGTCCTAAGCCTTAATTAACATGTTTACTGCATACGACGCGCGGAGATACCCGCACTGCGCTTACTACGAATGTATTTCTGGTTTTACGAAGGTAGATAGAAAATTTATAATACAACTCGATCTGGTTTGTAAGTTCCGATTTAATATGATATATTTTTTTTCTTTTTCGTTCAATACTAGTAAAAAAGATAACATAAAATGAGATACGTAAGCACGTTATTGGAGATATTGTGAAATAAGTACGTAGGTTCTTAGCTAGTAAATTAATAATTAAGAATAGTATTTAACGTTACTTAATAACTTGCAGCTCACCGGCTTTTAATTTTAGTTTTTATATAAAATTGTGTTTCGCTTTAAGTGAATTTGTAAATTCTTATGAGAAATAAATTCTTTAACCGTAATATTTCATTATTATTAATTAATGACTTTAATTTTTTTATTAGGCATAATTACGGTGTTAAGTTCGTAAAGTTCATTTTTAATTGCGATTTTTTTAATTTTAGGCATCTACTAGTTACTTGCTGTGTTTATTATGTGTAAATTTTTGGGGAAACTGTTTTTACCCTCGGAATGTTAACAAAATATTTTGTTTCGGTGTCAATTCGTTTGATTTGAATAGATTACAATCTATGCTTCTACCTACGTCTTGATTTTTTTAAAGTATGATTCGTGTTCAAATTGCAATTACTGTTCTTTGTTATACTTTTGAGACCAATACTAACTGGTAACTGTCTAGGTAGCTGTAACTACGAAAATATTGCGCAAACATAAATAACCGGAAATAACCGGCCAAGTGCTAGTCGGACTCGCGCACGAAGGGTTTCGAACCTTTATTTTGTAGAAACGAGCAAAAAAATCCCGTTTGTTGTAGGGAACCCCCTTAAATATTTTTTTTTTCTGTTTGTTAATAGTTGTTGTTATATCGGCAACAGAAATACATCATCTGTGAAAATTTCAACTGTCTAACTATCACGGTTCACGAGATACAGCCTGGTGACAGACAGACAGCGGACCCGTAGTACAGATGTACAATAATCTTTTGGCATTTGGATGTCGTTGTCAGGAGGGCGTGGGTGCGCTTTTGGGGCTACCAGTTAATTAAATATCCTTGTCTTTAGGGAAATATTACTGAATAAAATACAATTTTTTGTTTAATTTTGACGTCAATCAACACAAACAACATTCATAATTTGTAATACTCTCATAGGAAATGATAAATTAATGAAATTGGGAAATAATATGGTGATTCTACTCAAGAAAACACTAAGACTTTAGATTTTTATACTATAATAGGTATGTGGTTTGTGGAAATCAAAATTAAACGACAGTGTATCAAATTATCAATTTGGTCCGCAATAATTAAAATTAAAATGTTGTATATTGCGCGTAATAGGAAACGCTCTTAAATAAGCTTAGGCATATTTTATAATTTTAGGGCAATTTGAGTGGGACTTGAGATTCACGTAGATGGCAACTGGATCAATTTGTCAACAATGACAGTTTGACAAGATGTCAGGGGTAGTTCTAATTTTCGCCACGTGCCAAAAGATCCTTGTCGCTCTGTAATAGGGCTCGCTTTACCTTTTGGGTACGGAACCTTGAAAACAAAAAATGTACGAGTATATTTTTTTACTTTATAGACAAGATATAAAAAAAAAATTGAAATTGGATTACTTTTAGGGGTTAAAAAGCGTTAGGGGGACAAAAGTCCCACTAGTACTAGTCAATGGAACTTATAATAGGCATGACGACTAAAATTTTTTTTTGGATAAGTTAGTTATACTGCTCAAAAGATAAACATTTGTGAAAACAAAAATAAAATATCTCATAAAACGACAGTTACAAGCGTTTTATAAACCGGAAAAGAAAGAGATAGCTCAAACGGCCAGTGACGTCAGAGCAATGTCGTCATAGTACCTCATTACTAAGCTGTGGTAGCTTTACATACAATAATCCCAAAATCACACGCAAAAGTAGGTACATGTTTACAAGCATATAGTACATACCTACGTTGTTGAACACTAGGCAGTAGGCACACTACAAGGAAAGACACTATTTATTATTAGGTACCGTTATTCTATTTATATAAGTATTTAGTTATATGGTTTTTTATCTGTTTAGTGATTGTCGTTTTTGCTTATACAAAGATAAATTCGTAAAATGTAAATCCATTATTGGCTTTTAGTTTTGTTATAAGTTTTATATGTATTTGTATTAAGAGCTATGGATTTTGTTACAGAAATAAATAAATATCTTTGGCATGTGACGTCACAGATGGATTTTTCATAGTAATTGTAGAGGCGCTCTGTTTCGCGAGAAAGGGACAGGAGATGCCTCCTGTAGAAACTTTAAAAGCTTATTACTCCGTGATTTATTTACCGATTTTGCTTATTTTTTCAATTATTGCATTCATTTTTAATCTACTTTATGAAAGTAATATTTACTTGTTCATTTTTAATAGTATTGTACTACTGGGAACTCTAAAAATACAAATATTTTTTTTGCCATTTTTTCAGATTTACACCCTCGACGTGGACAATCCTACCGACTGCGCCAACAAATTTAAGTCAAATTCCCTCGTTGGTCTAATTATACTAGCTGGGATTATAGGCGGTGGTTATAACAAATATATGCAGAATAGAAATAGTAATAACAATGGTGAGACCGCTAAAGGCTGCCTTTTTGGATAGGCCAAAGAAAAAAGAAAGCTCGAAGAAAGGTTCTCGAGCGGCGACCACGGACCGGATGGCACAGCGTAGGCCCCCCACTAGGTGTACCGACGATCTGGTGATAAGATGGGAGCCGATGGATGCAGGACGCGAGCAGTTGCTCAAAGTGACGCTCTTTAGGGAAGGCCTATGTTCAGCAGTGGACGTCTTCAGGCGATTGATGATGATGATGATGATGATGATAGATCAGTGATTAGAGTCGATTTTCGATTGTCGTCAGTTTGAATCTTCACGGAAAACAAGGTCAAGCTCGCTTGATTACATTTCCTTTTGTGCACGTGCCTTTAAGGATGTTTACAAGCAGTTTAAACGGTTTTAAACATTTCACGGAACTTCGTTTACAACGCAACATGAGATTTTTTTTTTGTAAATTTCGATGCAAACTATGCCTTCGAGCGTTTATAAATGGAGAGTGCAAGGCAAGGCGTACCCTTCCGCCGGTCATATGGCGCTACTTGGTCATACACATTATCATAGTGTGCGTGTAAACACTGCGTAACTACATTATATAACCGTGCGAATTTTACATGGATGCGCGATTTGTGCGTGTGCTTGCGTGTTTACCTCGTGCCCCGTAAAAATGCTCGAAGAACTATGTACTTAAGAAACTGTCTTATTCGTAGATTTTTGTGTTTCTAAAAGTTATATGATCGCCTAGCTGAAGTCCTGACTCCATTTTCGCCACAGATAATTTAGATCTTCATGGTTTCTGCAGTCTCATGTTTTCAGTAGGCTTAAATATGGTCAGTGCGTGTTTTAAGCCGCCCCGTGTTATGACATGGTTTAACGGCTGTTAAGCCGATTTTTGTTAAACAAGGTAAATGTGTCATATAGAAACTGTATGTAAATAGATACAATAAAATGAATGAGCGTTCTATTTGCTTTCTCACTCGTTCCCACAGGTTTGTGTGTCGGTGGGAGTAAGAGAATAGAAAGGATTTCAAAGGAAGTAGTTTTAACCCCCGACCAAACAGAGGCGTGTTATGAGTAAAGAAGATCAGCTTTTAGCTAGTAATGAAGGAAAAGTAGGGGGTTTGAAAATATACAAAATAACTTGTTAATAAATACAGGCCTAGACTATTTCTAAGAAATACTGTACAAATATAATAAATAATAATAATAATTAAATGAGCTCTCATCGCAGACGTAATTAAAACAGGCAGATAAGGCACATCCTCACAACGCATAGTGACAACAAATTGTGTGTGTTGCACCTAATTTCAGCGTACAACTTTTCAGAACCCAGTACCTTATCTTTACTGTTTTATTTATACAAGGTGACCTTGAATTAGTATGTTATCCCGAAAGGGGGTAAATCTGCACCCCAAGGTAGACAATGTTTCTTTTACGATTTTACTAAATTAATAGTTTTTCATTGAAGAAATGCCATGTAAAGTTTACGTTCGAAAATAGCCTTAGCGCAGCTGGGTGGTTGAACTTCGTCCTTGACAGAGTGCACATAAATAAGTTTAACGACCTGTGTTTAGAAATGAATTTATAGTATCTTGTAACTCTCGAAGCGATCGCACGTGCAATATTGCGAGTGGATTTATTTTTTACCATGGAAGTTTGGAAACAGCCAGTTTCAAGTAAGGCTCTCACAACTTGTAGGGTATCATGGTCCCAGTCCCCCCATTTCGGGATAACATACCAATTCAAGGTCACCTTGTATATATGTTAATAAATGTAATAATTATACCATGGGCGTTATTTATAAATGTTAGTTAAAAATTAATTGTTATTTAAAAAAGTGGTAAAAATCTATTGAAATGTTCTGTCAGCTTCTTGCAGACGTGAAATTTAACGAGTGCGAACAAGACAGAATATTTTAAGCTTTGAATATTTAACTAATGTTTAATATTAAGGCCCCAAGTATTTAGGTGCTGTGGACTAGTCTTAATAATTGAGTATTATAGAATAGGTAGGTATGGTTTTATATTAATTGTTATGTTATTTTAGGTAGACTGGCCTGGATAGCTCAGTTGGTAGTAGCCCTGCCTTCTGATAAGTTGTGGGTTCGATTCCCACCCAGGGCGGTTATTCTCTATGGAAACACAGATTCCACACGATTCGAAACCACGTCGTTATCGTGTCTTGTTCAAATCGTGTCACAGCGTTAGATATACCTTCACTTTACATTAAAGTTATCTTTATTCTGAATAAAATATATTGACATAAGTGGTCATATCTTTTGATGTGTTGATGTTTCGGAGCGCGTCTCGGCAAAACATATGATTTTTGACATTTTAAATCGCGCCAATTCCAAATTCATTTCGCGCGGTTTTGTTTTCGTTTCATAGAGAATAGACTTGCAGTTTTCTTATGTAAGACATGGAATTCCTGTGGTTTCGAAGTAAGGAATCGATAAAGAATAAAGGCACAGGACAAATATTTGTGTGATGAACATAGATGTTTGTTCTGCGTCTGGGTGTTATATTGTATTCTATGTATGTATTTACAAACAAAAAGTATCTAAGTATTGTATCAGTTATCTGGTTCCCATAGTACAAGCTATGCTTAGTTTGGGGCTAGATGGCGCTGTGTGAAATGTCCACACATATGTATTTTTGTTGTTTAAATATAGCCAATACCGAGTAAAGAGAGTGCGAGCGAGAATATATTATTGGAACTGTCAAATTGGATTCATTTCACTTTTTAAAGTATCGCTATACTCCTCTGAAATAGGGAAAGTAAAAGAGACGCTTAACTTAGTTTAGTTTCTAGCGAATCCTTTAACTATTACTTGTGTCGCTTAACTTCAAACTCGGATAAATACACTCGACCCTTTTTTGAGATATTGAAGAAAAAGTGATTATGAGCTCAATTCCATGATTTAAAAGGCAGATTTCAAGTTCGGGCTATTTTTCCTTTGTACCTGATGGGACCCCATGAGTTTGGATTTACCTTGGTCTGATGTAATGGAATGCAACTCCGAGGGGATTTATACAGTTTTAATGTAATAGGAGTGAATTTATCTGGATTTGAACGTGGAAAGCTTACATCGACTAACGGCCATATTGAAGAAACCATTTCGCTGATTGGCTGTGATGGACTTAGATATACGACTTTGACGGCTTATTTCTCAAGAACCATGCAGATTTATATGATAAATCTGCTTTACCACAGACACCTGGGTCCGTGCTCTTTGTTAATTTATCATCTATTGTTATTTATTTTTCTATTTTATTGAACAAATATCATACACGAGAGGACAAGATAAAATTGTTTGAAAGCTCTTTCTTTTTGTTTAATATCGCACACCAATTTAATACTTTTAATAACTTTAATTATTTGTTGCGGAACTAAAGAAAAAAACTACCTACCTCCAATTAGAAAATCAACTCGTGTAATAGCGTAACGGTGGGTACATGTAATTTTTGCACAGAGAAAATCGAAGTAAAAATCATCACTGTCCACGTTGAATCGGTAACGAAACGCTTGCGTGTTTTAAGCACGTCGGGCGCCATCTAGTTCCATTTGATGTAAACCCAAAGTTAACTTGTACAAAATATTTACAAATATTATCGATCTTATTAGACACTTTTGATACCAAAATCTCAAAAAATGTCACATGTGGATTTATCCGAGTTTGAAGTTACGCGACACAGTTATTATTTAACTGTTAAGTCGCGCGAAGTGTAAGTATAATTTTTATAATTTATGCCAAAAACAAATGCTACCCAAGAGCACAAAAAAAATGTTTTTTCGTGGTCCGTGATAAGTACATTCAGCAGTTTATGTTAGCTGGCGTTTTTGTAAAATGTATAGATAGTTATTTATAATATTGTTACGTGTTAATAAATTCGTTCTTGCCAAATTAAGTGTTTTATTGTTGCATAATATACCTACCTATAAATACAGGTTTTTGGGGAACCACCGTCCATATATTTTTGCGTTATTCCTTTCCACGCATGGTTGTCTGGAAGAGATCGCTTTGAGCGATAAGACTGCCAATTGTAACACTTCTGTTAAATATGTACTTTTGTTTATAATTTGTGTGTTTCAATAAAGAGTTTATCTATCTATCTATTTACTTACTAGCTTTAGATTGTTAGCTGTTTTCTACTCATTCACATCCATGACAAATTCCGAATACCATCCGTACAGTCCACGTATTCGTGAGCGTAAGAAGCGACTTATATAGTGCGCCAAAAGTGTAATATTCAATGCACACGCGTGTCATAAGACGTTTTTCATCACAGTTGCGAAGGAAAAAGCTAAGGCTGAGTTGCACCATAATCACATTTAAAGGTACTGACAGATTTTGACGTTAGCTCGCCCGGCGAATCGTTGACGGTTACAGTTAGCAGTTAAAGTAGGCTGGTGCAACCCACCCTAAGCTTTTTCCTAAAAAAATATATTTTTTAAATATGTGCGAATATTTACGCGCGCGTAAGTGAAGCGTTAACGTAAGGCCCCCTATTACGATTACGTCTGCCGCTCAACTGCTGTCAAAGTTCATACAATTTTGGCAGCAGCTGAGCGGCAGACGCGCGTCAGCAGCGCTGCTAGCTCAATCGTAATAGGGGGGCAGATCAAATGCTATACAACTGCCTTACGTTAACGTTACACTTACGCGCGCGTAAATATTCGTGCTAGGCCTACTGTTCAGTTTGTGTTCAGTGTTCACGCGCCGTATTACCTAGCAGTTGAAAGGTTATGTCGGTGAACTACCCATAAACGAACAATTCTGTCCGCGGATCATCCGGCAGAGAAACGTTTGGCTGAGATATGTTTCAGAATCAGTGAAGGAAAGGTATACTATTTCAAATATCAAATCATAGCTTAATTAGGGATAGGATTACCAAAAAACATTCAAGGGGTATGCGTTTTATTAACTAAACAATATATAGGTAGGTCCATAATCGAAATCCCGTTTCTTTTAACTTTGTAAACCGACTCCAAATTGAGGAGTCACACAATTCATACCTTTGGTGCATTACCACAGATTAGAGAAAAAAAAAATCTATGCATTACTTAATTATTACCTACCCACGTAGTAGTTGCTACGGTGTAGGTAGTGTGCCCGTTTTGTCAGTTAAGACTGGTACCTATTCATAGTCAAGGTGGGGGCTCCTCTAAAGGATGATTCAGGCGCTGTGTGGTGAAAACTATGTTTATGCATTTCATAAACAAAAGTAATCACCAACTAAATTCAAACTCTATGTGAAAGTTGAATGATACATTTTGGGGGTTTGTTCACCTCTTGATTCTGAATACCACTACTATCCATCTCCCCCACTGATCTCTTGCTATTATACAAGTGCCCTAGATAGATGATATACAGGGTTACAGGGAAAATCGTGCTAGATCCGTTTAGGGCGTGGAGTACCCATCATTTCTGACTTATTTCACTATGTAACACCCTAGCCTAAACTTAACCCTTTTCGAGATATTCGATTTTTAATATTTTTTGTGAAAATTGCCGATTTTTAGGCTACAAAATTTAATTTTGTTTATTTTGTGTGTCTTATTATTATGATTATTGCATTTTTACATGTGTATTAAGATGTTTTAGGACGTCAATCATTAAAATAGTACATAAGTTAATTGAATAGACCGTAGTAGACAAGTGAAAGTTAAGAAATACAAAAAATATTAGAAACTGTATTTTTCTCTAAGGAATATCTAAATAAAATATTAAGTTGAGACTAGGTTGTTTCATAGTGAAATAAGTCAGAAATGATGGGTACTCCACGCCCTTAACGGATCTAGCACAATTTTTCCTGTAACCCTGTATATAGATCGTACAAATACTGAAAATTTCTTGTGCCGATTTAAAGCGCCACTCAGAGTGTCCACAGAACTATAATATGAAAATCCACCGCGTTGTTTGGTTAGTTTAATTAGTTCTGCGGACACTCACGATGTCACTCTTAGCAATCAGCGCCAAAATGGCGGAAAAATGGCTTTAGTCAATATTGATCAATATGAAGTCCAGCATGCTAGTGTAATGGAGGTCACTGCTACCCCCTGAATGAGCTGCATTTGACAAGGGAATAACGAAGATTTTCCAGGTCTGTGAGATAGCGGAGGATAGTCGTACCTCAAGATAAGAAACATGTCACGTGACGCGGCACTGGGAGTACAATATGGCGCCGGCGCGGCGCCGCAAGTGTAAGGTATGGATAAAGATAAATAGGTATATTTGTGAAACATGAGTATGTAAGTACAAACATAAAATGCCGCACAAAATATTGCCTACACTAACGTGCAAACAATATAATGTACTTACAACGAAAAATATCATATACCTACACTCTGATGCTCGCGTACCTACACCTACATCATGGCCATTGCCCAATGAGACGTTTTATTTAAAAAAAAACTAGTTCTGCTTCAATTACTAGATGGCGTAGTAACGACGTATTTAAAACAAGGTCGTAGTTTCAAACCACGGAGTACAACAAGGAAATGTCAATTTCAGTTGAGTGGATCACAGAGTACGTTGTTGATTTGTCGATAGAAAGCCATTAGAGTATATGCCTTCCATAAAATAAGGATAGGATACTAAACTCGATACATAATTATCTTAACAGTGACAGAACGTAAAACCCCCGTTTTAACGCCATCTATCGGGTCTTTATAAAATTACAGCTTTTTTTTTTAATAAAACGCCTCATTGCATTATCACAACTGGGGGTCTAGCAAAGATACCAACCACTAACGCTAACGCCAAACGCTAACTGCAAAATGTATTGAAATGACATTCGCTGCGGAAAAGTTAGCGATTTCCAAAATGTCGTTTCAGTTAGCGTTAGTTTGGGTTAGCGTTAGCGATTGTGATCTTTGCTAGACCCCCTGTACATTTTGGAGTTAGCGTTTGGCGATAGACCCCCAGGGCGGTTGTGCCGCAAGGCGGTCTTTATATTTATTTATTTATTTATTAATTACATGCTTTCATACAATGTCATTTAGTGTAACTAAAACTAAATACCTAGGCCTAAATATTTCATTGTATGAGCCCTGTGAGGGCGTTGATGGATATAAATAACTTTGTAACTTTGTGGCGCATCCATCAAACCCTGAATCTGACTTAAGTTACAAATTGTTTTTCCCCAACTGATCCAACATGGAAAATTAAAACGACACTCCATTTTCCCACAAGTTAAGTATTTGTTCACAGGCAATGATACTAAATACCAAAACGCTGTCAAATCGGGCACATTAAGCTACAAAAAAGTTGAATCAACTCAAAATCCACATGCACAGTTGTACATACACCTCTTCAGTACCTACTATATATTAATGTATCTTCTCGCTTATCGAGTAGGTAGGTAACTAGTAGAATATCGATATTTTTTATACACATTCCAGCACATTATGTAACGTAGGTTTTTTTCAATAATCTCGTAACAGGTGCTGATGGAGTCGGTCTACAAAGTTTACAGCCAAGTCGTTGTTTTCATTTGTTTTTTATTTATTTACAAAGGGTTTACAGCAACAACCAATTTGACAGCATTGATTTTTATGTTCACGAACCATTATCACTTTCTTTAGCTGTTTGGTATCAAACCAAAATGAAACAATTCGTCCTCATGCCTGAAAAATAACCACCAACTTTCTTCTTTGTTTCTCTCTTATTAATTTTCAAGGCTTATTCTGTGGGGACCACATTTACAATTTGATATCCAAGCTTATTATCAATAAAAGCATTAATTGAACACTCTCAGGCACAATGTAGATGCGGCAAATACGTCAATGTACAAAGGTGCACGCGTTACATAATATTAAAGAAAATATAGGAAAATAGAGACATTTCTATTTTTGTCTATTTTAATTAATCAATACATTTCAAGTAATTAGGTACACTTCGCTCAAGTGATGGAAGTAGAAAACAATAATTAGGTACCATTATAACGCAGTTAGGTGGCTTGCTTGTCCAGCCATTTACTGTAAGCCCATTCACTATTTGCTAAAGCCTTAATTATTTAAAAACTTATGTTTAATTTATGCTACTGTAGCTGGATTCTTTCTCAGAGGAATAGCTTGACTGCTGCTGCTTGCTGCTCTGTGAACTTGAGCTGGATTCCGAAACGGATGTGCTGCCGTCAGCCTTTTGAGTTTCTACGTGAGAGCTGTTTGAGTCCATGCTTTCCGATACATCCTGCTTTTGCTGTTCGCTGCTCTGCTCCTGATATATGTTACCGTTTCTATCTGACACTGCATGCTGGTTTGCTTGATAAGATTCTTTGCCCGCAGCAGCTTCTTCGTGCTTGTTCTCATAAGACGCGTTATGCGTTCCGTCGGAATTTTCCACATACTGGTCTCCGCTCATTTGTTTCGTTTTTTGTTCTTGATAACCGCGGATGCTTCCTTCATGTGTCGCGTACTCGGAGGTGTCATCGCTGTTCTGTTGCGCGGTGGCTGACTTTGCACTGTTTTCGTATGTAGATGCGGTGCCACTGCCTGCGCCTTGTTGGTGCGCAATTACTTCGCTGTCACCACCTGTCTCATTTGACCCTGTCTTGTTTTTTGGTCTTCCGGATTCATTCGATTCCGACTGATCGGTGTTTGATCTGCCTCCGTCACTTTCGGATGCATTTGATTCCGACTGATCAGTGTTTGATCTACCTTCGCTAGTTCCTAATGTATGCGATTCCGACTGATCAGTATTTGATCTACCTTCGCTAGTTCCTGATGTATGCGATTCCGACTGATCAGTGTTTGATCTACCTTCGCTAGTTCCTGATGAATGAGATTCCGACTGATCAGTGTTTGATCTACCTTCGCTAGTTCCTGATGTATGCGATTCCGACTGATCAGTGTTTGATCCACCTCTGTTATTTCCTGATACACCCGATTCCGACTTGCCAGTGTTTGATCCATCTCCGTTATTTTCTGATACACCCGATCTATATGTGATAACATCTTGTGATCTACCTCTGTTATTTCTTGATCCACCAGGCCTGCCCTTGTTATATTCTGATTTACCTCCTTTACTTCCGCGAGTTCTATCGGTTCCAGAATTGAGTTTTCCTGACTTTTTGCGACCTTTATTGCCTAACCGGCTGCACCGCGAAGCATCCTGAAAAAAAATAGTTTTATTCAAAACGGTGTTTGGAAGAGATTTTTCAATCGATACAATGGTACCTGTACATGGTATAGGATACTGGCTTCAAATTATCTGGCGTCGTGTAAGAACTACCTAGTGGGTATTTAGGAATTGTATACCGAAGTTATAACTTGTTGCTATCCTGAAATCCTATTTGTATAACGATACCTTTCATTGAAATTCGTCAAGTAGTTTTAGAGTTATGCGTTTTCAAAGAGTCAGACAGAAAAAAAAATCGGCCAAGTCCGAGTCAGACTTGCGCACGAAGGGTTCCGTACCATTATCTATGAAAACAAGAGAGAAAATCTCGGTTGTTGTATGGGAGCTCCCTAAAATATTTATTTTGTGTTTTAGTATTTGTTGTTCTAGTACAGAAATACATCATCAACTGGAAAAATGTCAGCTCTCTAGGGATCACGGTTCATGAGATACAGCTTGGTGACAGACGGACAGACAGACAGAAGGATAGCGGAGCCTTAAGCGGCGGGAGGTCTACAGTGTTCTATTCCCAGAAACATACTACTTTGTTAACTAGTTGCGACTCGACAACATTTCCGTCGAAATTAATGAGGCGTTTTATTAAAAAAAAAAGCTGTAATTTTATA
Organism: Ennomos erosarius; assembly: GCA_963580505.1. NCBI lineage: Eukaryota > Metazoa > Arthropoda > Insecta > Lepidoptera > Geometridae > Ennomos > Ennomos erosarius. The sequence continues at coordinate 1,310,112 of OY757006.1, read as the reverse complement.
AAGACCCGATAGATGGCGTTAAGACGGGGATTTTACGATCTGTCATTGTTAAGATAATTATGTATCGAGTTTAGTATTCTATCCTTATTTCATGGAAGGCATGTAACTCTAATGGCTTTCTATCGACAAATCGACCACGTACTCTGTGATCCACTCAACTGATTTGACATTTCCTTGTACTCCGTGGTTTGAAACTACAACCATGTTTGAAATACGTCGTTACTACGCCATCTAGCAACAGAAGCGGAACTAGTTTAAAAAAATAAATAAAACGTCTCTTTCGGTATGTAAGTTAGTACTGACCTGTCCGTTACGTCCTCTTGACCTCTTCTTACCGCCACTACCTCTATCCCCTTTGTTTCTGCCAGTGTTGGTGCCACTTTGTTGTTGATTTTTTTTATTGTTCTTATTTTTTTTAGTTTTCGTGACAGTTTTTGATTCTTGGCTACTGCTGCGTTGCACACCACGTGACTTCTCTGCATGATTACTCTGGACACCTCCATCATTGTCAGAAACTGAATCACCTTGTGTCTGCGTATTTTGGTCTTGGTATTGTTCTTCAAAGCTTTCATCATAGTAGTTTTCATCCCCGTCTCCGTTGGCTTTAGTTTTGTCTGTTCCTGTACTAGTTTGTGAAATTGCTTCACCATCATTGTCACCACCATCATTATCATCACCATCATAATAATAATCATAATTGTCACTACCAGTATTGTCACCACCAGTATTGTTTCCACCAGCATTGCCACCACCAGTATTGTTTCCACCAGTATTGTCACCACCAGTATTGTTTCCACCAGTATTGCCACCACCAGTATTGTTTCCACCAGTATTGTTTCCACCAGTATTGTCACCATCAGTATTGTCACCACCAGAATTGTTACCACCAGTATTGTTTCCACCAGTATTGTCACTATAATCATCATCATCATCGTCATAATCATAATCATAGGCATCGTCATTGCCTCCAGATTTTCCAGTCGCAGTAGTAGTACTAGTGCTTGTAGTCTGACTATTAGATCCACCATTCTGGGTATTGCTGGTAGAACTTTCAGATCCACCATTCTGGGTACTAGAGCTGTCAGACTGGCTGCCACTTCTGGTGCTGGTTTCATTTAGATCATCGCTTTCAGTGAATTGATCCGCCTCACTTGTTTTCCTAACGGCACCGCCGAATCTGTAAGGCTGACATGTTTGGACACTTGAAATGAGGTCAGCTTGGTGCTCGTTGAGGTCAAAGCCGATCAGCTCTTTTAATGTACTGAAGTAACTGATGGTCGCTGCAAAATAAAATAATACCATAGATGCAATGCAATAGAGCGAAAACCGCGGGGAGCCGATGGATGCAGGAGGCGACCAGCCGCTCAAAGTGGTGGTTTCTGAGGGAGGCCATGTTCAGCAGTCGACGTCTTCAGGCTGTTGATGGTAATGGTAATGATAATGCAATTACTACGCGAGGACTACTATCGAACTCTTTAAAGAACGCCAAAAATACGGTCGATTACTTAGTTAAAGCAGGATTTCACAAGTAACATAAGTATTTCTCCCGCCGCCATTTTGTCGTCTTAAGATTTTAGATCTCTAAATGTTAACCGATTATTTTTTTTGGTATTTTTATATGTTGTCTGTCCGGTAACATAGACATTTCGATTCGACATAGAACAACGAGGCGCGGGGAGTCATTTCCCCCTACGTGGTGGATTTACCAACATGTCGAACCAAGCGTTTTGCTGACTCTTTTATCATGCGATCTGTAAGGGAATGGAACTCGCTCCCGGCTTCTGTGTTTCCTGACAAATATAATTTGGGTCTCTTTAAGACTAGAGTGAATAGGCTCCTCATGGGCCAACGTGCTACACCTTCGGCTGCATCGTCGCTTAACATCAGGTGAGTTGCAGTCAAATGTTGGCCTATTTATACATAAAAAAATAGTAAAAAACTTTTTTAAGTTTTTACAATATCTCGTCTTATTACACCTAATTACGAATTTTTGGCGTCAATATGATTACCAAGAAATGTAGTTGTAACGAGATTAAAAAACATATTTTCAAAAAAATCAAGGCGTACAAGCATACACTGTAATCTATCCAAACGATTGACAGCAAAATCAAAAGTTTTTGTTAAGTTTTAGAGGCTGAAAACCGTTGGCTCCCGAAACGCTAAAACGTAGGTAAATTCAATCATCGGCTTTTTGTCTCTATCACACGGGTGGGGAGACCAGCGACGGCAATAACATTTTCAATGGCCTACGCAAGCGTAACGCGTAGGTTTTATAGAATCACGATAGGCTTGTAAATTATACTTACATTGTACCATATGGACGCCCACTGAAAACAAAAATGCATGGTTAATTGAAAATGCCAAGTAGCAGTAATAAAACCATAAACAAATGTGTAATCATGACACAACAAACATCTTAACAACGCAAATGAGGCGGGAATTGAACCCACGAGCTACGGCGCAGAAGACAGAATAGGTACCTGCCTACCAACTGTGCGGTCAAAAATTAATAACTCTGTACCCGTAATACGAGTTTCGATAGTTTACTAAAACTTGATTCGTTTACGTTTTCTCCCTTTTCTCCCATACATTTCTCTGCAGCGCCCCTAGCGGACACGTTGATGAACTAAAAATGGCAGTACAAATTTTAAATGGATTCGCGCGTATTCACATATTGGAAAACCCATACTAGGGTTACAGACTACGAGTAGATCCATTAGATTACTAAGTTCGATAACTGGTTGTCAAACAAGAAAAAAATCTTTAGATTATCCGGTTATCTATAAAGATTTACCTTTCCTTCAAGGAATCAATTCAGTAACTGTTTATCGACAGACTCCGCGCTGACAGCCACCATTAAATATACCATTCAATAGGTAACCTACTAAAAATAAAGTTAGTGTCGGTCTGTCCATCTGAATCCATTAGGTACAGCCTTAACAACTTCTAAATGTATAAAAGTAACTAATGAAAAATAGATTAGGTAATGCAACCCGTAGGCCTAGCATGAATATTTACGCGCGCGTAAGTGTAACGTTAACGTAAGGTTCCCTTATTACGATTGCGTCTGCCGCTCAACTGCTGTCAAAGTTCATACAATTTTGACAGCAGTTGAGCGGCAGACGCGCGTCAGTAGCGCTGCTAGCTCAATCGTAATAGGGGGGCAGATCAAATGCCATACAACTGGCTTACGTTAACGCTACACTTACGCGCGTGTAAATATTCGTGGTAGGCCTACTGCTTCGTCATCTCGCGTCCTTTAACGCATCAGGATATCACTTAAAACTTCTTATTCAAATAGTACCAAACATAACGCGAGCGTACCCACGGGCTGAAGCTAGTATCACAATGAAACATATCCTATAATAATTGGGAATAGTGCAGCTTTCAGCAAGTGAAAGAATTTTCAGAATCGGTTCAGTAGTTCCAGAGTCTACCCAGTACAAACACACAACCTGAAAAGATATGAATAATAGTTGATTATGCGGGTAGATATTAAAACGTAGACTCACCTGTGCTATGGTAGCTGGAGCCAAACCCGCCCATTATTTTGAAATCTGAAATGAAATGATAATGATAACGTGATAACGTGAGTTATTATAAAAGAAGTAGGTATGCCCTTACATCGATCACTCTTTGTGTCGGTATCGTTAAAGATTCGAAGCTATCGTAACATATTCAGTAATCAGTGCTATCGCTTTCTACGCACGGCAAATTAGTTGCGATGATTCAGAAGGGTAGGTTACCAATTCGGAATCTAAGTACTCCCCGTCTCTACTGTACTGTGCTGTACTGTACTGTACTGTACTGCACTGCACTGCACTGCACTGTACTGTACTGTACTGTACTGCACTGCACTGTACTGTACTGCACTGCACTGTACTGTACTGTACTGTACTGTACTGTACTGTACTGGTCTGTACTGTACTGTACTGTACTGTACTGTACTGTACTGTACTGTACTGTACTGTACTGCACTGCACTGCACTGCACTATACTATTGTAGGTACTTACTGTTAAGGAATACCAATGTGTACATGTCGTTATCGGCCCATGTACTGGACTGCTCTGAAAAACGAAAAATGGATTTAAACTTTCAAATTTTTTTGACCGGGTGGACGTAGTCTCTGTTGTGTAACTCGCGTTTCGTATGTACCTACTCGAGTACCGTATCTAACGATTTTTGATGAACTTTTCATAAGTAGATAGTATGTCGTCGGCGATTTTTAATTGTTGTAGATAATATTTCCCCCAAAAAAGGGGAAGATTGCTGCGGTGCCGCTTGCCAGCCGATTTTGATAGTAAGGTCCTTGGCAGAAGACATTGGATAAGTGATTTGTGCTTATATGCTCGCAAGGTATTCGTTCGCAGGACTGCTAAAGTTATATTGTAATTATCAAAATTGCCCCTCAGGGCTGAATCTTGCCTAGCACGAAAGGGAGGAAGATGATGATGATGATGATGATGATGATGATGATGATGGTTTGTCTACACCTATGGTAGATAAATTTATAAACAATAATTTACGTACTGCTGCACAGCTGAGCGCTGCTGTAGACGGTCGAGTACATAAATTGTACGGTAGCTGAAACAACAAATAACAGGTAAGTATTTGGCGTAGGTACAGATTAAATAAAGCACTTAGGTACGTACTGTGGGCCTAGCACGAATATTTACGCGCGCGTAGGTGTAACGTTAACGTCAGTCAGTTGTATGGCATTTGATCTGCCCCCCATATTACGATTGCGTCTGCCGCTCAACTGCTGTCAAAGTTTATACAATTTTGACATCAGTTGAGCGGCAGACGCGCGTCAGCAGCGCTGCTAGCTTAATCTTTCGTAATCATTGCTGTCACACGTCAGTTTGACAGAACAAAAAGCGATCGAGCGCTAAATCACCGACTGTCGGAAAATCAATGAACTAAAACGTGCATTATTTCATTTCTATCTATTGCTGTGCTATTGCTAGTGGCGCTAGTATCAAAGGCCAAATTGCATTCAGCGACAGGCGAGCGACAGGCGGACATCTTAAAACCGCTGGGTTATTACTTAACTCGCAACAAGATCGCAATAGGCGTAAATGACGTTTGACAGCAGTCGATGAACTAAAAAGTTATAAATAAATAAATAAATAATAAATGCATATCAGTGTGTCAGTGTGTTATTTGTATCAGTTATCTGGTTCCCATAGTACAAGCTATGCTTAGTTTGGGGCTAGATGGCGCTGTGTGAAATGTCCACACATATTTTTTTTTATATCTTTGCAAGTAGGTTCACAAAAACATTATGTTATAAAAGTTAATTCTTTTGTTTCCATCTATTGCTGTTCTGTTGCTAGTGGCGCTAGTATCAAAGGACAAGCGCATTAAGCGACAGGCGAGCACCAGGTGGACATCTTGCGACCGATTGCTAGCTGTTCGCTGTCGCTTTGCTAACTGCTGTTGCTTTACTATTGCTGTTGTGATTTTTACATAATACTGAGTTACGCAACTGTATTACGTGAAAATTGCAACAGCAGTAGCAATGCGACACCAAACGCCTAGCGATGGGTCGCAAGATGTCCGCCGTTTGCACACCTGTCGCTGAATATACTTTGGCCTTAGACACTAGTGCCACTAGCAACAGAACAGCAATAGATGGAAACAAAATAATGTAAGTTTTAGTTCATCGATTGTCCGACAGTCGGAAATCTAGCGCTCGATCACTTTCTGCTCTATCAAAGTGACGTTTGACAGCAATGATTGCGCAATTTGCGCCTGTTGCAAACTGATTGCGAGTTACGTAATAACCCCGACGGAATGTATAATAGTCTTGTGAAAGGCCCTAACTTACGATGCTGGTATTCGCTGTCACTAATGTATGTAGTCCGCATAATATCGAGCTGTCCCACGACGTTGTTAAGTTGGTATACCGCCATGATGTTTTCGTACGTATACTCTCCTTCGAACCTCGAATAACCCCACTGCGTGCCGTAATCAGGATTACACACTTTGAGGGATGATCCTGAAATAACATTCATAAGAAGGTAATAAAATCAAGTTTAAATACCTAAATAAGTAACGCACCCAGGTGAATTAACCTCTGGAATATTGGCATTAGATAATAGAATAACAATGCATGCTTGTTCGATATCGAGTCGCTGGGAGTTTAAGAGTTCAGTAGGCCTAGCACGAATATTTACGCGCACGTAAGTGTAACGTTAACGTAAGGCCCCCCTATTACGATTGCGTCCGCCGCTCAACTGCTGTCAAAGTTCATACAATTTTACCAGCAGTTGAGCGGCAGACGCGCGTCAGCAGCGCTGCTAGCTCGATCTTAATAGGGGAGCAGATCAAATGCCATACAACTGGCTTACGTTAACGTTACACTTACGCAGGCGTAAATATTCGTGCTAGGCCCACTGTACTAACTCTACGCACATAACCGTTATTTTTAAACAACTTTTTTTTAAATCACCTATGTCGAGTATTGAAGAGATGCTTATTTCATTTGACGGCTTTAAACTATCTTGATATAGGCAATTACTTTATGAACTTACCACCGAATTTTTTGTATATGTATCCATCAGCAGAGCATGCGGTTATTCTAATTGCAGCAAATCCAACTGAAATAAAAACATACATTAACTTCTGGAATCCCAGCATTGTAATGGGTAGGTAGCCAAAAACTACAATGGCCAGGCCTAGCTAGTTAACATTATTAATTTAGAATTCCGAGTGTTAATCTGAATTACCCTCGCTTATCTCTAACGATTCAAGAGGTAGGTACAGCCGTTAATAGATCGGACAAACAGATAGATGCTTAGGGTGGGGTTTACGTAATTAAGGCAACCAATGGCTAACAACTCTAACAAATTATAATGGTCAAAATTTGTGAGAGTTTTTAACCTTTGGTTACCTTAACTACGGATCAAAAAACCCACCCTTAAGTAATAGGGCCCCGCGGGCCCCGCTTTTACCCTTGGGTACGGCACCCTAAAATCATTAGGTACTATTAAATACTTACTGTTGTTATATATGTCTCCAACTGAAACAAGGAACGAAAAGTTAAATAAAACCTTTGTACAAAATACAGTTTTTGACATTCATAAACGAATAAGAAATATTTTACATTTATTTACCCAACCTTGGTTAAGATAGACAGTTTTAGATGAAACACTGGTTTCACGGCTATTCATTACGTTTTTAATAGTAGGTACTAGGGATGTGCCGAATATTCGGTAATTATTTGGTATACCCAATATTCGGCTGTTTTTCCATGTCCGGTATTCGGCCGAATATTCGGTAAAAGTGCCGAATAATTACCGAATATTTTATTAAATACTTTCCGTTAAATACTTCCAAAATTAACTGTTATGGGAACTCATTCTAAGATAATCAGAACACTTAGCACTTTTTAGTTGTTTTACTAGATACTGATAACATGCTCTATCTAGGTCCTAAACGCTTGACCACCAGAAAACTATGATATTTTGTGTCTAACGGGCACTGTACCGACATATAAAGCGTGCGATTTGGTCCAATATCTAATTTGAATAATTTTTTTAGGTAAGTTTTCAATACAAAAATGCGCTAATAAAACGTTTCGCTTGTTTCTAAGAATTCAGTTATTTATGTGTTATTTTTATTTGTTTTTTTACTAAAATCAATTATTCACATACACTTTAACTCATTTCATAGGTAATTTTCATAAAAATTGTTGAATAAAAAAATTATTTTCTTTGCAGTAGAACTTAAGTTGAAGTTTTATAGCGACTGAATGTACGAGAAAAAATGAACCGAATAGTTCGGCCGAATATTCGGTTCGGTAAGCTCTAGACCGAATAATGTTCGTTATTCGGTTCGGTTCAAAAATCCATGTTCGGCACATCCCTAGTAGGTAGGTACTTAGTTATGAATTTGTTGAATTTGTTTTGTTAGTTTTAGTTATGAATTTCCGTGGTTTTGTATCTTGCTTTCACGAGTAGCAATAGTTTCGTCAGCGTCCATACAAAAAGTACCACCGCATTTCCACCCCTAAATGTTATTTAATTTCAAAATCAGTCATTACGTGCGTTGCATTTGTCGTACGCGCCACGTGGAAGTTCAGACTGAATTGATATTTAAGTCTATGACGTTAAGGTCGATGTTTCTTTGAACGAATTTCGACCTGCTTATCTGGGTCTACCCGTCGTCTTAAGTTGAGTTGTTGTCGTGGATTCTCTATCTCGCTCACGCATTGCGACATTTATTAAGATACCTCTCCAGCATTGAGATGACAATTGAATAACAATGCACGCGTGTTCGATATCGGCAATTGTATTATGTAAAAATTGCAACAGCAATAGCAAAGCAACAGCAGTTAGCAATGCGACATCGAACACTTAGCAATCGGTCGCAAGATGGCGCCGGTTGCTCGAATACACTTTGGCCTTAGATACTAGCGCCACTAGCAACAGAACGGCAATAGATGGAAACAAAAGAATGAACTTTTTAGTTCATCGATTGCTGTCAAACGTCACTTCGCTGCCAAAGTCACGTTTGACAGCAATGATTGTGAAATTTACGCCTGTTGCAAAAGTTACCTAATAACCCCGCGGGTCGCTGGGAGTTTAAGAATAACTGAATTCACTTACGAAAAAACTGGCTAAACATGTCCTCAAGAATATTATTACGAATGTGCAACAAAAATATCATAATAATCCAAACAAGTATTTTTTTTATCAAAGGTAAGCTAAGATTTGACTACGGCCTCACCTGATGGTAAATAACGACGCGGTCGACGATGGAGCATGCTCGCCTAGAAAACACCGGTTTACTCAGCTCTAAAAATAACTCCCAGAGTATATTTGTCAGGAAACAATGCGCTGGTAAGGTTTTCCATTCCTTAGCGAATTATAAACGAGGAATCAAAACGCTTTGTACGTATTCTAGGCATCTCTACCATATACGGATGCCGTGTTTCCGTACGTATGTATACACATACGTACATAACAACGGAATAGAAAGTAAAAACACGCCATCATTGTTGCTTTTATGAAATCTTTTCTATCGAGGCGCGAGTGTTTTCGGAGGTAGGTAATTTAATTTACGCTAGTTACTTACATCCTTGTATCCACGCGTTGAAAATATACGAACTCGACTTCAACACTGAAAAGGAAAACGATCATATTAAAGTTAAAACTAAGTAGGTAATTAACATATCTACATGCCTACACTCATATTAGTAGGTGGTAGGACTTTTCTGCAAAGTTCGTCTAGGTAGGTAGGCGTTTTGCCAGTTATTCTGCCGCCGAGCAGTAGGGTGCAAGCACTACTGTGTTCCAGTTTGAAGGGCACTGTAGCTAGTGAATTTCTTGAGCAAATGCGACTTGTGAACTGAACTCACAGTCTAGTAATCTATTTAAATTTTAATGTTGGCCTACTAAGCTACTGTAATGAGCAACCGTGTCACTTAATATCAGGTGAAGGACAAGCTTGTCACGTAATTTTTATCATAAAAAACCAGAGGACAAGTAGAGAATCAATTTTACCGTTTGGATCGGAACCCTAAAACATACGTTACAGAGAAATCGGCTCCCTTTAAAGTTTTAATGAAGCCCGCGTTTCTGTCGGTCATTTTTTTACTGAATATAATTATTGTTTTTTTTATGAGAATGAATGACGTGACGAGCTGGTCATTCACCTGATGTTAAGCAATACGGCCACCCATAACAGTTATTGCATTGTCACTCGGAACTTTAAAATAATAAAGTTTCGCGTGACACTGTACTGCGCACGTCATCCTGAGACATCACACAGTCTAGTAATCAGATTACTACACTGTGTAATTAGGTTATAAAGCCTCATTTGCCCAGTAATTTCACTAGCTACAATGCCCTTCAAACCGGAACACAGTAGTGCTTGCACACTACTGCTTGGCGGCAGAATAATTGGCGGTGGTACTTACCTAGACGAACTTTGCGGAAAAGTCCTACTACCTAGTTTATTAAAGTAGATATAATTAATCATGTTTTTTTACTTACTAACTAACAGGAGCTCAAAAACATCGTTCATGTCACGGGCGCGTTGTCCTAAAATAAATTTAAATTATTAATTAATATCGTGATGCATGGATGGGTGACTGAATCAATGAACGTTTTTATAATGGCTCAAAATATATACCTACATACAATGAACATAATATTGTTGATGGGTTGTTGTACAGTACCTAAATTAAGTAAAAATACTCGTGTGACAATTAAAAAAATGTAAAGTAAATATCAACAAACTACAAAAAGACCTTAAGTAAATGAATGTATTTTTTGTAAAATTCTGAAAGTGGATAATAAGACTGTAAAAATAAAATCCACTGTAATAGGTAGGAGGAACGTATACCAATAAGTAAAGTGCGAGCAAAGCGAGCTCGAAAATTTTCGATACATGTCCTGGCAGATTTCAGAATAATAAGTATGTAATGGGTAGTAATTTCGCTCAATCAGAAAAACAGGGAAACTCGCAAAACTGCAGCGCGAACGTGGCGAGCGCGAAAAATCAGGCGTTTTGATTGTATAAATAATCGCCACTGAACAGGCAGAAGGGACGCATAGAAGAAAAGCGCGAGCGAAGCGAGCGTAAAACTTTCTTAACCATGTCTTGGTAGATTTCAGAAAAATAAGGTATGATGTGTATAAGTGCACCTCAATTGACTCAAAAGTATAGAGTCTCTGGGTCTTTTGGGATCCACCAATGTGTGGACACAGCATTGCGGCAACAATGCAAAGCGCACTCGTACCTAAGCTGTGTGTGTGGCGCGGGCGAATTCGCGCGCGGTTTTAGTGACCGCACTTTAAGCACACAAAAACACAAACACACCCAATCCACCTGAAATCACACCCAATCAAAATGCAATTCGTGTCTGTCAAAATTCTATGAAAGACGTCACAGTACATGCAGTTAGTGTGCAGTCAATGTGTAGTCAACCGTACTGCATGTAGTGTGACATATTCCGCATGTACTGCACCCGCAATGGCACTGACTGCAACTGGATTTGTTGTGATTCAGGCTTTAGCGTCAGCGACGCGAAAGTATTATAGCGCAGTGAGTGAATCGTCAAAATCGGCCATCGCGGTGCTCACACATGGAACATGGGCAGCGATGGGTACTGAATGGCCGATTTTGATGCTTCACTGACCCCCCACTAGGTGGACCGACGACCTGGTGAAAACCGCGGGGAGCAGACGGATGCAGGAGGCGAGCAGCCGCTCGAAGTGGCGCTCCCTGGGGGAGGCCTATGTTCGTTATTCAGCAGTGGACGTGTACGGGATGTTGATGATGATGATGATGATGAAGCCATTTGACGCGCCGCCGGGCTGTAGCTTCAGTTTTGTTAAACTTTTTATAATTATGTAAGTACAGCAGTTCAGTTTATAACCGATTAATAATTAAAAAATGGTTTAAATTAGAATATGTTTGAATTAATTACCAACGTACCATATGATGCCGTTTGTTTGAACCATTGTCCAACATTGTTAGTTTTTCCTTTGTTGAAAATCTTGTAGCATTGTGCTGTAAGCAAAGATTAGTTGTTACAATAATGTACAGAACGACGTCAAAATATGAAAGAAAAATACGAAAGAAAATTGTCTCCCAAATGCAGCCCTAAAAATCTGCCGCGCTAGGCTCAACCCACAGACTAGACAAGTGGCTCATGTATCGTTTTCTACCCGCAATTTACACGCTAAATTTTTATTTTTATTTTGGAACAATATAGCATAAACCTAGAACAATTCAGCACGACAAAAAGATGTTGATTTCAAAAAGTGCGGAGCTAACTTACACTCGGCTAGTGTCGGCGTCCTATAGCGTCATCACTCATCAGGTACTATTTCGTCACTCTAGTTTATAAAACTACAGTAATATAATAATACCTACAGTAATACTAAAGTGATTATTGCATTCATTAGAAATACTTACACAATCCTATGGCACCAGCACCACCATTCTGAAAAATTAAACGTGTGGTCACCAGTGTTTTTTTAAATTATCAACAAATAAGCATTGTAACAAATAAAATATTCATTTATTGGTTATTCAAACTTCTAACGTAACAAGCTTATAAATTGCCCACTGATGAGAACACGAACAGATCACCTTAAGAGTTTTTTTTATTTTGGAACTATTTATTTATTTATTTATTTAATTCTTTATGCACAAAATGTGTACAAAGGTGGACTTAATGCTAACAGCATTTTCTACCAGTCAACCAAGGTGTGAAGAAAAGGAAGTAGATTAGGCGTACACAAACGGATATGAGCAAAATTGCAGATCATACTAAATATAAATAATATACTTAAAGTATTAACTATTAAGATACAAGACAGTATATACATATAATTTTATGAATTTAATAAAATACAAACTAAAATAACCGGTAATGTTTAATTAAATAACTAATACTAATATATAATATACTACATAATAATAAATAAATACATATTCCTATATTCAGCTACATCAAGTTTAGAGACTTAAGTAAATGTTCTTTTACCTAGCGTTTAAAACTGTCCTTTACGTCCAATTTAGAACAAACCTAGAACAATTCAGCACAACAAAACAAATCCTGATTTTTAAAAGTGCGGGGCTAACTCACTTGACGTACCTACCAATGCGTTGCCTAGGTACCCTTTAATTACTTACTAATAAATATTGATGATGATGATGAAAGGGTACCTACAAGTACTAAGTACTTGACCCTCCTTTTAAAATGCTAGGCGTTGAAACTCTGGGGATAGACCTCTGGTGGAAACTCAAGGAGTTCAATTACATAGATAGGTAGGTACATATAGTACTCAAAGATAACTGTCAGGTAATTAGATAGATACTAAATCTGATAGGAAGGATTTAGGTTAGGAGCTATGAAGACCGCGGTCTCACAACACCCTGATACGCTCACCATATATACCTTGGACCCAGCTTACGCACATACTTATTATGTGGTTGGTTAGGACACCTTGCTCTCTGCACGATTACGCACATGTGTATTGTGTGTTTGACACTTAAAGGGTACTTATGCGAGATAGAGAGAGAATAGATATTAGGATTTATGCTGACGACCCGCAATTGTATTACGTAAAAATTGCAACAGCAGTCGCAAAGCAACAGCAGCGAACACTTAGCAATCGGTCGCAAGATGGCCGCCGGTTGCTCGAATACACTTTGGCCTTAGACACTAGCGCCACTAGCAACAGAACGGCAATAAATGGAAACAAAAGTATGAACTTTTTTGTTCATCGTTTGCTGTCAAACGTCACTTCACTGCCAAAGTCACGTTTGACAGCAATGATTGCGAAATTTACGCCTGTTGCAAAAGTTACGTAATAACTCCGCCGGAGGGGTCTTTGAAGAAACTCCGACAATGGCGGTTGCGAATTTTGAATTTATTTTTTAAAACCTGTGTATTCTGAATTTTAATGTGTAATAAGGGTGGATTATTATCCGTTAAGTGTTCGTGAACGTGCACGAGTGTTGGCAAGTGATTTCAAGATTATAGAAACATGCATTTTCGTTTTTGCTTCAACGGCCGTTTTACAGCTTTCCGTAGAATATCCACCATTATACTGTTGGCGTTTTGACTGACTGACAAAATATGATTTTGACTTGACATAACCGTACAAATTTTACTCACTTGACATTGACAGAATTATTGCAAAAAAGCGATAGAAAGCCATTAAAGAAGAAGAACCCCGCCGGATTTTATACCTTCTTTTCCTACTGACGAGTGTAATGAATACTGTATTACAGAAATTCATGCGCAGTCGTCGATTGAGGTGACGTAGAGATTTCATTTTGTCTGACCATTTGTGAATGAAATCTTGTCTTGAGATTTACAACTGAACGTAGCTTGGTAATACGAGAGAATATGAGAGGATATTGAAAGTCTCTTCCTTATTCGAGACTACTCTAAAAATAATAAAATATAGTTTCATCATCAACAGCCCGAAGCTGAACATTGGCCTCCTAGAGCGCCACTTTGAGCGACTGCTCGCCCTATGCATCCATCGGATCTCCGCGGTCTATCTAAGTGCGTCTTCCGGTTCGTGGTCACCACTCGAGAACCATTCTTCCCCATCGGTTGTCAGTTCTACGAGCGATGTGGCCTGCCCATTGCCAGAACAACTTGCTATATTATAAGAGCTACTTATATCGATCACTTTAGTTCTCCTGCGGATACTTACTTTAACCAATCTGAAATGTCTTCCACGGTGACCGACACCACCAATTGCTGTTCTGTGTCCTTGGGTTCTTCGGCGGTAGTTTTTTAATTGAATTTTGCTACCACGACGTCGACCACCCCCTTGTTTTTTACCATCTTGGCCTCTTTTGCCTCGCACTGTGCCTCCACTATGATCGTGTCCCCTGCCACCGCCTTTACGTGTCTTGTCACCATGCTTATTGTCCTGGCCAACTGTTACGCGTCCTTTAGTGCCTCCGCTTCCATGTCTTCCGCCTTTGTGGCCGCCGCCGTCACCGCTACTGCTGCCTCCAACAGGTCGATTGATGCGATGGCCACGTTTTTCACCACTGTGTCCACGGCCACCACTGCCGCCATCGCCACCACTGTGTTCGCCATTGTCACCATTGCGGCCGCCATCGCCGCCACTGTGCCCGCCATTGACACCATCGCGGCCACCATTGCCACTGACACCATCGCTGCCACTACCACCACTGCTGCCATCACTACCACCGTTGCTGGTGTGGCTTTCACCATCGGCACTGCTTCCGCTTTCATAGGTGTAGGTGATAACTTTAGTGCTCTTTTCACTATCAACTTGACTACCGCTACCATTTTCCCCGCCGCCGTCACTTTGGGGGTTAGGCAGCGCCGACGACGCCAGAATCTGTAAGTACAGTCTTTAACTAAGTCAAAAGTACCTACTAATGTAAACAAGCTAAACAAGTAAGTTTAGTCATATTTTAAAACCCCCGACATTTCCTTCATCAACTAAAAATAAACGGCCATTTTAAAACGTTAGGTACCTATTATTAGGTTTCTGGAAGTTTGGGTTGTGCAAGTATATTTACTCAATTAGTTCGACGACTTTTACATAGATGGCACATTGGCCGTGCACGGCAGTGGACTTCTTCTGCCCCCCTATCACGAACGGGTTTTCGGCGCTGCGGCAGACCTCCAGGGGGTCTAGCAAAGATCACAATCGCTAAAACTATGGCCTCACGCTAACTCCAACATTGTATTGAAATGACATTAACTGCGGAAAAGTTAGCGATTTTCGAAATGTCATTTCAGTACATTTTTGGAGTTAGCGTTTGGCGATAGCGTTAGCGATTGGTATCTTTGCTAGACCCCCTGGAGCGCGTATGACGGTCAAGTGCTGTCAAAATGAGTGATTTGCGATCCAAAATGGCGGATCTACGTTATACTTACGCTGAGCTCACGACACGCCGACGTTTTTCAACCGGAAGTAAAAAATCTATTTAGAATTTCGTTTTTGATCGCCTATTTGACATTTTCAGCACAACCAATGACATTAGCATAGAGAAAATAATCACTTCATTTGATACATTAGCTTAGAAAAACACAAGAAATTATAGAAAAGTGTAATGGCCAGGCTAGCCATTATAGATGAAATGCTAGAACTTGCTAGCATTTATGACGTGCGGCGAGCACCTACGCGACAACATATACGAAATAAAGTCAACGCCTTTACATAACTCACAGAAAAGGAATTCCATGCAACTTATAGGATGACTAAACAAACAGCCCATCTCTTCATTGATGAAGTGACGCCACTGTTGCCGAAAGAAAAGAATGTTTCCACGAAAATATCTTCGGAAACAAAAGTAAGCAAATAGGTACCTTTCTAAAAAATGTAACTTGTTATGACCCATAATATTTACACTGACTCGGACTGTTATGTGTAGGTACATAATGTAGGTAAATATAGGGCAAATTCCGTGGTGTAAATATTAGTCTCATAAATATGCATAATGTATAAACTTAATTTTCCTATAGAAATAAATATCTAAGGTAGGTTGTTATTCCATGAGTAAGCCACTAGGTACCTATACCTATCCAGATTGATCAGAGTTGTAACATTACCTACTGAACTACAATATGTTTTTTTATGTGATTTTGGTTTTTGATTTACAATATGATGTAATTTTATTGCTTTATTTTATGACAAGACATGCGTTATACAATTTGTTACATTTTTAATAAATCTTGTACAAAATGGTTATCTTTTTATTTATTTCACAAAACCTAATTACTACACGTAAACTTTTGTTTCCTAACTCATTTAAATTGTTTAATATTAACTATTACACAGTGTTACATCTAGTGTTGCAAAATTAGGAAAAAATTTATCCAGTAAATAAGTATGGCCATTTGAGTATTTGATTCCACACTGTGTGTGTGCAATAAATCACCATAAGTAATTTGTGATTTTTTCCGTAAATCAGTAACAATCACCAATTCTCGAATAATATAGAATTAAATATAGTTATGGAATTTAATTTACACTAGTATTCAGTTAGGCTGATCCGTGCTGCTGCTGGCACCAAATCATTGTTATAAACATTTTTGCGAATTATTATAACAGCACGCTGGTTTCAGATTAAAATAATGTATAGAAACATTAATAGTGCGAGCGAAGCTAGAGCGAAAAACTTTTTGTCTTCGGATGACCCGACAAAAATGTTTTTACCCACCAAAAACAATTGGTCTGAATTCCCCGAAATTCCCCGGTTTTTGACATTCCCCGTGCTCTCCCCGCTGTAACCATCAAATCCCCGCAAATCGGGGATTTTCCCCGGAACTGGCAGCACTGTACAAAGAGCATATAAATGTATTATTTCAACTGGTAATCACAGATGAGTAACATGAAAAAAAGGACAGATAATCTAGGCCCACAGAATAGCCAGTCGGCGCTGCAGATAAAAAACCAAATAATAAAATTCATAGCTCAAAAACCTTGAAAATTAGAAATGATTCATTCGAACGTATAAAAACCT
This sequence comes from Ennomos erosarius, assembly GCA_963580505.1. Classification (NCBI taxonomy): domain Eukaryota; kingdom Metazoa; phylum Arthropoda; class Insecta; order Lepidoptera; family Geometridae; genus Ennomos; species Ennomos erosarius. The sequence continues at coordinate 1,293,122 of OY757006.1, read as the reverse complement.
TACCACCAATCTTACAAAACATTCTACTATTAGAAATAATTGATTTATTAGAAAATACGAGCTTGAAAAATGGAAAATGTTATAATTTCGGTTTAATTAATTTATATTATGAAATAATATTAAAGTAGTACTAATTAGATGTTTAATTTCATGCTATGGATGCTTTTTATTGAAAACATTAAAATGTATCTAGTAGGAAATGTACAATAAAGCTGCTATGGAGGTACTTTAGTAAAGCGTATTTTGGGCGTCGTTTTGACAGAAAAAAGAATGATCAATTCACGTCACGTGATTTCAATTTAGACATAATACGTCACTTCCGGATAAAATCGGCGGTAAAACACCGATCCGCCGTCTTGAAATATAGTTGAGCGGCAGACGTAAATTAGCACCAATAAGAAGGCGTAGCGGCGCATGTCAAAAATCTCTGCAACCAATAGTATAGATGCTTGGAGTAAATTGAACCAATCATATTTGCTTTGTCTATGTTTCGGTTGACGCGGACTTTTTCGCAATCTTTGCTCATCCGTAATTCCTAATTTGCGGTTAACGTTAGTTTAGCTCAACCAAAGGAAAACGTGAGCGTAGCGGCAAGTGATTTTACCGAAATCGCCCGGCTGATATTAGATTGCAAAAACGTTTCGTTTAATTTGTGATCGCGAGGTCTGTTCGCGTAGAACTACTAGTGTATACAAAGGAGAAAAAAGTCACGTTTGACGTTTGACCTCATACAGAGAGCCCCCTCAAATATGTAATTTTTTGTTGTTAGGGTTCCGTACCCAAAGAGTAAAACGGCGATCTATTACGGCAACAGAAATACATCATCTGTGAAATTTTCACTTGTAACTGTCATCGTTCATGAGATAGGTCAGCCTGGGGGTCTAGCAAAGATCCCAAACGCTAACGCTATCGCCAAATGATATCTCCAAAAATGTATTGACATGACATTTGCTGCGGAAAAGTAAGCGATTTCCGAAATGTCATTTCAGTACATTTCGGAGTTAGCGTTTGGCGTTAGCGTTAGTAGTTGGTATCTTTGCTAGACCCCCTGGTGTCAGACGGACAGACAGACAGACGAACAGACAGCGGAGCCTTAGTAATAAGGTCCGTTTTACCCTTTGGGTACGGAATCCTAAGATCTAATGATCATAAAACGCCTGAAAATATTTTTTTGAATCGCCATAATCAATCAGGACGCTTGGCAAGCGGCTTGGTTATCACAGAAGGTAACAATGTAGGTACCGAGGAAAATGACGCTGTCTCCTGCAGAGTAGGTAGGGTAGATAGATAGATAGATAGATAGATAGATAGATAGATAGATAGATAGATAGATAAACTCTTTATTGAAACACCGTAACAGAAAACAATCAATAGACACACAAGCTTAAAACACCTCGCGAGCACAAAAGCTTTTTCAACCACACGGCATGATGTTTTACTTACATAATGCAACTCAGACAGAACCTACGGCTTTGAATCACAACAACCTCGTGCATGACCGATTTTACTCAAATTGAAATACATGTTTAAAATCATGTATCCAAAGTTTCTGCCACAGAGCAAAAAAAAACGCTTCCCCTCTACAGAAGCTTCATTTGTCATAGCTCTGTGGTTTATGTCAAATAAAAAATTGAAATCTATCCAAGGACCATAAAGCCAGCTTACGGGGGTATACGTAGAGAATGGGACGCAGCGCTCTCTAGAGGTGGGTGATAAATAACGTCACGGCGATAAAATCACAGTGATCAGCCGCTTGGAAATATCGCCGTGACTTTTTAGAAAGTAACGGCGTTCCAAAATAAATTCGTTTCTCGCGGCCGCCACTGCGCTTTTTTCTCTGTCACTCCAGTCATGGTCAACGAGAAAGACGATACGTTACTCGCGACGACACGTCCGCGACTGAGACGGCAAAGTAAACGGCATTGGCGAGAACGACTTTTGAAAAATGAACCATGGTTCCTTACTTTAAGGGTCTTAAACTAAAAGTAGGTAGCAGTAAAAGATATTTTCACTTAATTTGTCAAATATCGTGGCGCACGTGGGGTAGGTGATGGAAATTTTTATTTTGGAATCATTATGGACCCGTGAATATACCTAGTGCGATAACATACTAGAAATCGTGGGTTTGAATTGAATTTTACATAGCTAAAATTTTATTTTCTACTGGAACTTAGAAAATGGACGTACAGTAGTTCATATTCTGCATTGTATTGTTATGGGACTTATGGACAGTGGGCAAGTGGGGCGCTTAACATCAGGTGATCGACTTGCTCGGATCGCTACACTATTCTATTTAAGAAGTAAAATTGTAAAAAATCAAACTTTGATAAAGCCTATGCAAAGCTAGAAGTGTATTTTAATCATCCGTTAACACCACAGAATACCTACATAATAATTTATAATAATCTATCAATGTCATGTCATAAGTCTTATTATTACACATACTTAATAACGAATGGTACCTACGTTCTTCTTTTATATAGTATAACGTTCCAAGAGCAATAAGAGAAAAAAAAAGTGGTAGTGGGCAGTTTATGCTGCTTAGCATTTTCACGTAAATAAATAGTAAACAGTGTTTAACCAGTGTAAATTTGTGCATTCCAGCTAGCACTGACTATTCTAAAGGTGATCCTATAGTTTGCGAGACCTAATATTAGGGTTGTAGACGAAATTTCGTGAATTAATAGTGAGCTTCTGTTTGATGCGCAATCCTACTCGCGTTTAATAAAATTGATGCATTAATTTGCGACCTGTGCGAACATAACTTGTGATTTAAGTGGTTTTTGAGTACGTTCCCAGTTATATATAACTAAATAATATATACCTACATATATTTGCACGATGGCTGGGCAGTGTGAAGCTTGTAAGGTCACCATTTCAGTGGTTCAGAAGCGTATAAAGTGTACCATTTGTTTACACTTGTATCACTCGGAGTGTATAAATTATAACGATTCTATATCAAGATCTTCGTGGAGGTGCCCTGCCTGCGTCGGTGCTCTACGCAAAGGAGGCGATAACTCAAGTACACCAGTTAGGAAGCTGACGTCCCAGATTCAGGATGCTACCGTTTCCGGGATGAAGTCACAGCCTACAACGCCCACCACGGTACAACAGCCACCGCAGCCAGCAGGTGACAGCATTACCACCGCTGAAGCTGGTTCCGTCAGCAATTTCGTGGCGCAGATGGAAGGCATCCTGGACGTCAAGTTGAACGCACTCAAAGGTGAAATATTGAAGGACCTTAAGACTACTCTTATGACCGAAATAAAAAAGAAATCAGGAAGGAGTTGGCTACCATGTCTCAGAAAAATAGTTTACTGGAAGATTCCCACAACACGCTGCGTAATGAGCATGATGCGTTGAAGAAAGACTATGACAAACTGCAACAAAATGTTCTTGAGGGGAACAAGCAAATCATAGGCCTGCAAACGCAGCTCAATAAGCAACAGCAATGGGCCAGGTTGTCTAACATAGAAATAGTGGGACTGCCGGAAACCCCCCGTGAATCTCCCTCGGACTTGGTTATTAAGATAGCAAAACACGCAGGTATTGATGTTAATCCTGATCAGATTGAGAGCGCCCATCGAGTCCAGCCTATGCAAAAAATTGATGGCTGGCCTAAACCCATCGTGGTAAAACTAAAAAACAGGATAATTAAGGACCAGATCTTGTCGGGCCTCCGGAGGACGAGAGGTATCAACACACGTGACATAGGCCTCGGGGGTGGTGACAAATAGACCTAGACAACCTTGCAAGGTACTATGACATAAATGGGATTAACGTCAATACTTCAAAATGCCTTCAGATCACTTTTACTCGTAAGATAAAACCGATTCAGTTTCCTTATACTATTAATAATGTGCCTATCAAAAGAGTTACTTCTGTGCGGGATTTGGGGGTTTTGTTAGACTCTAAAATGGTACTAGCCGAGTATGTAGATGCTATTGCTGCCAGAGCATACAAACAATTAGTGTGTGGTAAAACGAAAACACTCACCTGTGCCGTGGGAATGTGAGCTGGATAGTTGGACACACTGGGACGGTTAATTAATACGGTTTATGTGAAGCTTTCTTGTCATTATTGTTTGTTTTGCAAAATTGCATGCGCGCGCGGCAGTAGCTTTTTACGGAGTGGGCGCGGGCGGGGAGCCCGGGGGTAGGAGGGGGTCAGGATAGGGACGTGCCTCGCTCGCCGCCACAGATGCGAAATCTTACCAAATAGTGATGCGAATACGCTACATGGCCCCCCACAAAAAGGGGTCACCCTTTTTCCTTTTTCAAACAAAAGTTAATTTTACGCTGAATGATTCTGGTATTACAATGACTAATAAGTTGTATCTTGCTGCTTACAAAATGATATTAACTACTTAGACAATTGAGATATTTTAGCGAATGGACTGTATTAAAAGATTGCTTGTTGACTATACTATACTTAAAACTAACTTATTACTTATAATAGGTACTTATAATGTTAGTCTGTGTTACATGGTAAAGGGACAAGCTTTGCTAAGCTACGAGTGAAACGTCCCTTGGAGGTCATGATTTCCACGACCCGACATATTGAGTCACGTCCAGGAAAAAGCTTGGTCACCCTACCCGTGCACCATTGTAAACTGGGTAAGTTGTCCTCTTTGACCAGAACTAAGTCGCCTATTTTGACATCGTATTGGGTGGTATACCACTTAGCCCGTTGTTGTAAAGTGTGGAGATAATCATGACTCCATCGTCTCCATACATTTGTCGTCATATTCCTAAGGAGTTGCCAACGCGCTAGTAAGTTGACTCGCGGGGATTCAACAGGAGGAACTTCGGGTATAGAAACCAGAGGTGACCCAATTATGAAGTGGCCCGGTGTCAATACGGCTAAATCATTGGGATCATTAGATAGAGGGCATAATGGCCGTGAGTTTAATATCGCCTCTATCTGTGCGAAAATTGTCGTTAGCTCCTCGAATGTTAAAGGTCGATCGCCTATAACGCGTTTCAAATGCGATTTGCTCGATTTGACAGCTGCTTCAGCTAGTCCGTTGAAAGCGGGACTCAATGGAGGCGCGAAACGCCATCGAACGAAATGTTCCGAATAAAAGTGGTTTAAATCGGGATCATGAATAATATCTCGTTTGAATTTTTCTAGTACATTGCACGCACCCTTAAAATTCGAACCTGAATCGGACCAAATTTCTTTAGGCAGACCGCGCCTAGCGACGAACCTTCTTAGTGCCGCTAAAAATGCCTCGGTAGTAAGGTCGCTGACTACTTCCAAATGAACCGATTTGGTTGTGAAACACACGAATACGCAAAGATAAGACTTCACTATTTTGGCATTGCGCAATGAACTCGATTTTGTGTTATATGGACCCGCGAAATCTATCGAAATTGAAACGAACGGTCGTTGAGATTCTGTAACTCGACTTGCCGGTAAATCACCCATTTTGATCTGAGGCGGTTGACATTTTAACTTGAAACAGCTGATGCATTTATAAACTCTGCTCCGTATGACGCGTCGAGCTGAGAGAATCCAAAATTGTTCTCGAAGGAGAGACATTAGTGCATTAGGCCCTGCATGCAAGTACTTGACGTGATAATAGTCTACAACCAGATTAGTGAAATGATGCGAGTGTGGGAGTACGAGTGGATGTTTCGAAGAGTAGCTAAGAGATGAATTGATCAACCTACCTCCTACCCTCAGTAATCCATCGTCATCTATGAAAGGCTGTAATCGTATCATTCCGGTACTACAGGGCTTGTTTGCCTGTAGGTTGCGTATGTCTTTGCTAAACGCTTGGGACTGAACGCACTTGACGAGCGTGTGAAGGCTACGTTTCAATTCTTCGCTACTTAAGGGTCCCGTCAAAGGCCCTGTTTCCAGAAACCTTGGTTTCGATTTTCGACTGTTGTATTCAAAACGAAGCAGCCAAGCAGTAACCCGCACGAGCTTGGTGAACGAGCTACAGTTTTGAATGAAAGAATGATCAGCCACTTCTTTGTCAGTTACAGCAGCGACTACTTGAGCAGGCTTCTTCATACCGGGAAGCGTATTACGTTCGAGTTGTTCACATGGCGGTGGCCATGTTTCCGGATCACGTGTGAGCCATGCCGGACCCCACCACAGTTCGTGACTAACTAATTCTTGAGGCGAGATACCCCTCGAGGCTGGGTCACACGGGTTCAAAGCAGTCGGTACGTAACGCCATTGTTCAGGGGAAACCAACGCTTGAATCTGACTAACACGGTTGGATTCGAAAACTTTAAGAAGGTGCGGCTGAGTGCGCAACCAACAGAGAACTATGGACGAGTCGCTCCAGGCGTACGTATTCCGATGTAGACTCGTTCGTAGTCCAAGCGAGTCAGCTACGCGAACTAATAGACGAGCCAAAAGGTGAGCACCTGATAGTTCTAACTTTGGCACCGTTAGTTTCTGTTTGATCGGAGCAACGCGCGTTTTGGCTATGAGCAGAGGCCCAAGCACGAATTTTTCGGTCTATCGTGTAGTAAGCGTGTCGAGTTTACCGTACACTTACGCAGACGGCAGCACGAATCATATTTTACCACTATCGAGTCCTCGACAGTGACGTCATCCTGCGTAAATAGGCATGGGTAGGCTTGATAGAAAACTGACATAAAACTGATCAAATTGAATGAACATAGTACGAACATTTCACTTTGTCTGTGGGTTCTTATTTGACGGATGACATTTGACAATGACATCTGTGGCGTTTAATGGTATTTATTTGTCTACAGTGTTGCCAAGTCAGATTCTATGGATAAATTTAGCTAAAAATCAACTTCATCAGCTACAAAAAAATTGATCTATCTATTTTGATCTAAAATGTTTAGCTTTTTATGGTAACGGGCCTGAAACGTATAATTAGTATTAAAAAAGCTACAACCATGCCTTACACGACAAATGAACATGATTAACAGCTGGTTAAAGAGCTTAAAGAGACCTTTTTGGCCTACATAATTGTCCATAGCCCATCATACCCCCACGGCACCATCAGCCGCCGACCCTTTATCATTATTGCTGCGATGAACGCTCGTAAATATTCTTTTCCGCTTTGTCGATGATAGTCGCTAGAGGCACCATCTTAGCACCATGGCCAACAACCACAGTATAGTTTCCCAACAAGTTAAATGAAAATGGACAAGACGGAAATCATGTATAATGCCCATCCATGCTTCACCTTTACCAATTGTTGTTGGGAATGGTACTCTCGACGCGGAGTCATCGACAAAAATATATGTCTACCTAGAACAGACTGCCAAATTAGGTGGGCCTACCTAATTTGGCAGTCTGTTCTAGGTAAAGAATTCGATAAAGAAGTCGCACGAAGTATGCAACTTGGCTGGGCAGCATCCGGACGTATCGACTATTTTCGTCCAAAATACCACAGAGCCTGAAAACATAGGTTTTCAACCAGTATGTTGTTGCCAGTGATGAGTCATATGGCATTTAAACTCAATGTCGCGCAGTGTGCCAGAGAGCTATGCTTGGAACGGGAGTTCTCTTCAAGATAAGACAGGGAAATTTTGTTTTTTTTTAATTTCTCATATCCTCAGAAAGTACACTTAGGTGATTTTAGTATGGAATACTTTTGTTTCCTAAAATTTTCCTTATCGATTGACACTAATTATTTAATTAGCTGTCATGAAATTATGTTTTTTTTTTAAATGGAGGAGTGTAGGCAGGTCAGACTCCATACCAAATGTTCGATGCTCCTTGGATTAAACGAAATAGTGGAATGGATTGCGAGTACTAAAAAAATAAAAAAAAATAAAAAAAAATAAAAAATAATAATATTATAATTTTTTTTTTGGTTTTTTAATATTTTACTGATTAAATAATCGTCCAAGTGACAATCGCACTCGCGTACGAAGGGTTTCGTACCGTTATCGATAAAACAGCCAAAAAAAAACACATTCATTTTATTTGTTGATTATTGTATGCCCCTTAAATATTTATTTAATTCTATTTTTTTGTATTTGTTGTTATAGCGGCAACAGAAATACATCATCTGTGGTAATTCCAACTGTCTAACTATGACGGTTCATGAGATACAGCCTGATGACAGACGGACGGACAGACAGACAGACGGACGGACAGTGGAGGCTTAGCAACAGGGTCCGATTTACCTTTTGGGTACGGAACTCTAAAAAGCATTAAATTCTTTTGTTCCCAACTCTAATTTATTTTTTTTAGCTTTAATGGCTGATCTGGCTATCTTTTAAAAATCGAGTTGGCAACACTGGTTTTTCTTTACAAAATTATAAATGATTTTATCAATTTCTATATTGAATTTCTTCGTTTACACTTTACGTCGGGAAATAATATAATTCTAAGCAGTGACGGCACCTTGGACTCTTGACCGGCCGTAGCAAAAATGGCGCAAAACATGGAGGTAAATAATCGATGTATTACTGCATAAGTAAACACCACACTTGTGTTAGGTTGGGTATTTATTAAGTAGATACCCTTTTGTTGGGTATTAATTTACATGGGTTTCATTGCACTGCATCTTTTTTCTACTAAAATTTGACTTGTTTACTCATGCTTTACAATCCCACCACACACAATGAAAACTAATAACCCATGTCAAATCTTCAACCTAATACGTTCCTAGTACAGCGACACAGGCCTACTCTCTCAAAGAGAGAGTGTAGCACATAATCCATCACACATCACACTTGAATATAATGTCCAGCCACTGAGAGAATTTGTGTTCGATTTAATGTAGTAATATGAAATTTTGTATATTGTATGTATATTAAGTAATTTTAATTTTGCAGATCGAAGCTAACCTATGGCTGGGTCAAACCACCAACCACCGCCTCATCGCATGGACAACCAATGAAATCCTCAACCAAAGAAGAAAAATGAAGAGTCTCAGGACTGCGAGACAGGGCAAATGCCGATTTAGAAAGGGAGTGCCGGTTATTCTTGAAGAACAATAAAATTGCAATTGTGAGCAGCAGATTTTAGGAAAGGCAAAATAGAAAGTGATATTTAATAGTGCCAGTGTAATTATAGTATAATTATTGTAAGTATTTTTTATGTATGTTCTCCGATCACTCAAACACACCTGGAACGGCTCAAGAAATAAATTTCTTTTGTGTATACTTCCTAGTTCCTAGATAGTCCCATAGGTCTTTTATCAATATTGGTTCAGTAGTTTCATGTTTATATGATATGAGTATAGATGATATTACCATCCAAGTATTTGTCATAGCAAAATAAAGTAATGTAGTTGGTTAAACCTTTAAAAAAATATACCTACTTGTATCCTTGTTTAGATAATAAGGTTATTCTATATTTAATAAACTTTTTGAAATTTACACAAGTGTTTTTGTTTATTTACATAGTTTATTTTACAAATTAACATGAATAGGCCTAGTTTTTAAACATGTTTTAAAGGTGCGTACCTAGTAGGTAGTGCTACCTACACACCTCATAACTGGGAATAAGCAAGTCTGTGGATACTTCAATCCTGAATGATTACTCCTTGTTTTATATACAAAATCACTAGGTAACTAGTACCATGAACTGGTAGAAAACAGAATCATGGTTCTTTTGTGATTTCTTCCGGTTTGGGTTGGCCAAAATCTATGGCAATGTTGTGCGAGACTGAGTGAGCCATTACAATTGTTGCGCATTTCTCTGATGTATGATGCAGTATACAGTCTTCGCATAAACACCTCCATAGGTACTAGTGTATATTTGGCTTCTGGGCTCACCTCCGCAGCATTGGTTATGGGTGTCATCAGCCAGGGCCGCTGAGGATAACTGGAATCACCTACAATATTAATAACATGATACCTAAGCGTTATTAAAAAGGTACCTACACTCCCATTCATCCCACCACATCATTCTGTATGGAAATGCATTATTCATAGTTCCTGTTGATTCCACTATCAATTATCAATGAGATAAAGGAGAATTTCTTAATATTATAAGGTACATAATTGATGTAAGTGATTAGCAACCTAACAACCAGAATTATTCATTACTCCTGTGATGCTATCCCCCACTATGGGTATGAATTGCATTTGCTTTACACTCACAGTATACCTACTTACTCCCAAATGAAGGCATCATGAGAGGCTCCGTCAATCAATGCATTAACATGTAAGTATGTAATATTTTGCAGTTGCTAAGTAGTTGCTGTCATAAATCTGAAAATAAATAGGTAAGTAGGTACATTTGGTAGTAGTACCTAAGTATAAGTAGATCTAGATAGGTAGGTAGTCTACTTAGATATGAATAAATTTTTCATATCATAATATACTGTTATTCTTACAATTTGTACATTCAACGAATGAAAGTGTTTCCTGCAGTAAAACAGATGTTCAATGCCTTTTTGGAGGATATTCCAAACAGTATAGAATCTTTAAAAGGATATTAATTTTTTATTCATTCAAATAAATAAATTACAACAAAATGACTAATTTCATTACCCAACATTTCACAAATAGGTACACACAACATTAGTAGTAGCTAATATAAGTAATAAAACACTTAAAACAATAAGAATAAGCAAAAATTAATCATTTTAATAGCTTACGTTATACTTCTCACTATCAAATTCCAAGTGTACAAACCTTCGTACGTAGACGATGACACTACGCTAGCCAGCCTTCGAGTTTACGTTAACGCCATATTCGTGCTCGCGATTTACGCCGTTTTCATACAAAATTTCTTACATTTACTTAACGCGGCGATACGATAGGATTCCTGCTGCCGAATTTGTTTCCATTTACGCCCGGTAGGGGCGCTGATCAAATGCCATACAACGGACGTACGCAAACGTTACACTTACTTTCGAGTAAACTTTCATGCTCGGGGTACTGTTTGTCGCTGGGCGCTTGCGTTTCGTTGGCGCTAGGTTTCGAACTTGACTGTTGTTCGTCGTTAGAACACAACAACGTGTTGTGTTTGCGTGAGCAATTTTGACAGCGCGATCGCGAGTAACAGTCTACTACCCTGTGTGGACGTAAACAGTTAAAACACAGATTTTTCGATTTAACTAAATCGCTTCGTGATTTTAAATCCAATGATGTGAATTTCACACACTTAAACATGAGGTGTGCGCCGCTGCAAAGTGGGCACGACACCGTTTGCCCTCCGCTGTTGTTGTTGTTGTTACGTACTGCCGGCTCCGCGGAAACAACACTGGACGCATAGGACATTTTGCTACTTTTATTGGGCATAGTGCTATTTGATGACTTGCCGCTACTCTGTTGACATACGCCAGTCGTTTCTAATGTTTTACAATAGTTGCTCAGAAAAGTCAATAAATTATTGAATGTAGGTATTTTCACGTCCTGATGCCCTAGTTCAAATCTAGTTCGTAATTCACTATCGAGTCTTCTCGTAAATATGTGTAGTAGTAAGAGAGACCACTCTTTGACGGGGAACCCTAAACTGGTCAGGCCACTCGTATTTTCCTGCAGTACATTTACGAAGTTACGCAACTGAGAAGCATTTTTAGCGGAAACTGTAGGTAATGACATTATTGCCGAAAGATGCGTGTCGGCGATCAACCTTTTGTCGTCATAACGTTCGAGCAGTAATTTTCGCGCCACTTCATAATTGTCAGGAATGTTCGTCAAGTGTTTGATGAGATTGGCAGGTTCGCCCGAGAGACAACTCGTTAGATAATGTTTTTTCTGTACGTTACTCAACCTGTCGTTATTATGTACTAAGGCATCAAACAAATTCAGAAAACTAGGGAAATCACAATAATTGCCCGTGAAGCGGGGTAATCAGATGTCCGGAAGACGGCAGTTTATTTCAGTTTGTTTGCTTGAGGTGCAGTGCGTAGGTAGGTCTTTATGTATACTTGCTTTAGAGTCGACATTTGGCTGCGTCGCAAATGTGCTTAGTTTATACCTAACCTCTAGGCACTGTTCCTCGAACAACGCGAACTTTTTTCGTAATGAATCTAATGTGTCTTCGTCCTTGACTGTGGACTGAAGATTTAGAAAACATTCCTCAACATCAGAACAAATCGTGTCGAGACCGGTACATCGGATTGTAAACTTGACTACATTCTGTTCTTGACTGAAATCTAATGTAGATGCAGCAACATACAACGCATTAATCTTTTCACATAAAAACTCGTATTTTAAACTATTCATTTGACTAGGTGGCATTTTCGATAAACTTTAAGCAACAAAACTTACACGAAAAAATATGGCGTCTGATTCAGATTTTGCACAAACACTATTTGGCTCGACAGGATCACTTTTCTATGTGCGGTAAAACGAAAACACTCACCTGTGCCGTGGGAATGTGAGCTGGATAGTTGGACACACTGGGACGGTTAATTAATACGGTTTATGTGAAGCTTTCTTGTCATTATTGTTTGTTTTGCAAAATTGCATGCGCGCGCGGCAGTAGCTTTTTACGGAGTGGGCGCGGGCGGGGAGCCCGGGGGTAGGAGGGGGTCAGGATAGGGACGTGCCTCGCTCGCCGCCACAGATGCGAAATCTTACCAAATAGTGATGCGAATACGCTACAATTAGGTTTTATTAAAAGGGTTTGCACCCCGTTCAAGAGCATCTCTTGCATCAAAGTGTTGTACTTTGCCTATGTGCGGAGCATCCTGGAGTATGCTTGTAGTGTTTGGTCTCCATGTTATGTTGTTCATATTCGGAGGCTGGAGGCAATACAGAAAAAGTTTGTCAAGTATTTAGGTTTTAAAGACTACAATCGATTTGACACTTATAATGAAGCGTGCAAGCACTACGGCATCGACCTCCTGGAGCAACGACGTAGGCAATATGATGTTATGTTGCTTCACGATATTTGGTCAGGTAATATTGACTGCCCAGAGCTCCTGGCCAGCGTCTCGTTACAGGTACCTACATATCGGACAAGACACATGCCTTTGTTTCATGTGCCTTATGCGACCACGAATTATGCGCAGAATTCGATACTATGTCGCGCTGCGCGTACATACAATAAGTATTACTCAGATCTTGATCTATTTTACGAATCGAAAGTATCCTTGAAGCGGGGCATAATGAAAATACACCGTGGAATTGATAATTTACATTAAAATAATTCACCTAGATACTATTTACGCACGCACACACACCTTCTCACCCTCCTTCCTCAAACACACATCCTCCATCCTTCTCATCCACTCATTATCACCTTTTCCTTTTCCCTCTCACTCTTACACAACACCCTACCCTCACATACCTACACCCTTAACAGCGTTTGAGCTTCTATTAAATTTGAGCCATATCTTTAGTATTGTTGTTTCAAAATGATGAATGAGTCATCAGAACGGCTTGTCCGTTTGGAGTTCACTGTCATTTTTATATAGTATGAGCACACTATATTTATGAAATGTTTCGTTGTATCTATTGTTTTGTTGTTATTTATATTAACTTCTTTTTATTGGTTTTGTTATTATATGTGTGTCGCCTGCTGAATAACATTATTATGTAAGCTAAGCACTTTTACTCTACTACTATTTATATTCATTTTAATTGTTTAATCTTTTTTTGGCCTTATTGTAACCTAAATTCTATCTTTATAATATTATGTAAAATGTAACGCTGTTGGATTACCGAAATAAATAAATAAATAAATAAGACTTCCAAGTTCCAAAAATAACCGTTGTGAAAAAGTCACGGTGATTTATCACTGATATTTTTGAGTAACCGGAACGTCAGTCACGGTGATCTTAAAGTAACGACATTGCCCACCTCTAGCGCTCTCTTCGGCACAATAAAACCTGCGATCACCAAGCCTGCCAAGCGGATTATGGCAAACGTCCCCAATAAAAAGCATCCAAAGTGACGTTTTAACGGGTAAACCTACTTACTCCAGCAGTGGGCGTCTTCCAGGGCCCTTTTTCCGTATCGATTCCTTCGAAACCACGCGAATTCCTTGTATTGTAAGAACATAAGAAATCTGCAAAACTCTATTCTCTATGAAACGAAAACAAAAACGCGCGAAATGAATTTGGAATTGGCGCGATTAGAACTGTCAAAAATCATATGTTTTACCGAGACGCGTTCCGAAACATCAACACATCAAAAGATATAACCACCTATGTCAATATATTTTATTCCAAATAAAGATAACTTTAATGTAAAGTCAAGGTATATCTAACGCTGTGACACGATTTGAACAAGACACGATAACGACGTGGTTTCGTAGCGTGTGGAATCTGTGTTTCCATAGAGAATAACCGCCCTGCTGTTGATGTGATTATTCACAGAGCCACAGACTAAACACAATTATAGTAAAACGTTTGTGATTGCGAAGTCTACCGTTTACTAATAGTTAATTAGAAAGAAATTCTTACCAAGGCAGCCGCCATGACAATGACTTTCATTGAAGCCATAGCTGCAGCTTGATTCCCCCAACTACGAGGATCGGCACCAATACCTTCTTATATACCCTAGACGCAATACTCTTGACTTTGTGTTTATATTTGACCAGATGTTCATGTAGGTAATTATTGTTTGGGATAACAACTATATAATTTAGTGTGTAGATAATTATGTGAGTCTTTCGTAATCCCCATCAAAAAATGTAAAATATTACCAGCGGAGTGGACCAGTCTAGTCCTTCTGGCTGGGGTACCGCTTTCGGTACCGGTATATCCTATATCCTGTTTACATTTTTTTATGGGAACATGAAAGACTCCCACTACTAGCGTAATACAATAGGCATGATGACTAAATTTTTTTTTGGATAAATTAATTATATTCCTCAATAGATAAACATTTGTGAAAACAAAAATTAAATATCTCAAAAAATTACCAAGTTACAAGCATTTTAAAAACCAGAATAGAATGAGATAGCTCAAACGGCCAGTGATGTCAGAGGAAGGTCGTTATAGTACCGTATTATTAAGCTGTGGTAGCTTTTCATACAATTTCTTTGGCATGTGACGTCACGAGTAGATTTTTCATTGTAACTGTGGGGGCGCTCTGTTTCGCGAGAAAGGGACAGGAGAGCCTCCTGTAGAAACTTTAAAAGCTTATTACTCCGTGATTTATTTACCGATTTTGCTTATTTTTTCAATTATTGCATTCATTTTTAATCTTCTTTATGAAAGTAATATTTACATGTTCATTTTTAATAGTAGTCATCATGCCTCTCCCGCCGGTGATCGACGTGCCTCCCTAGTAAAAGCTAGAATGATTGTGACTTATGATTTGTATAGCAGTATCGCCTGCTCAGCGTAATCTAATACAGTCTCCATAGGGTCAATTTTTCCATCGGACGTAGTCTTCTCGGACCTCTTCTCGGCGGCCCAAACAAAGGCTCACTAGTACTTCTACGAACAGGTAGTAAGTACTACGAATGGTAGACCTCGCGAGCACAAACGGTTTTGCAACCACGCGCATGATGTTGTACTTACTATGTCCCGAACTCAGACCTCAAAGGCCTATATCTTGACAACCTCTTGACCGATTCTATTCATATTTGAAACGCTTGTTCAGAATTTCGTTGAGTAAGTAAAAGGCTGGAAAATGGCGCTACTGCCAACTTCCTCCTTTTTTGGGGGAAATACAACTCCAATCTGTCCGTGGCTGTGAACTCTGTTATTTGCAAGGAAGTTAAATGTATTTCTTTGTTATTGTAATTGCCGTAATAACGTATTTATTTCATGAAAATTTCAATTCAACTGCTACCTGTTACAGTTCAGATACAGCCGCTTATGGGTCTGTGACACCGGAGACTTATTGTGGGTACCTTTTAGGTGTGGAAACCAAATCATACTTTCTGTATTGAGAACAACGATAGCATCCAAAGTTAGTAAAACCTAGACGTGCAAAGAGGTTCTTCGGTAAGTGTACCCATGTGGAACTATATAGCTAGGTATTCGATATTGTCGATGAGCACACATTAATATTGGATAGTGTAAATTAGTAATAATTTAACACATCTGTATAAATAGTCTGATACGAAACGCGATAGTGAGGGAAAGAGTGAATGTGTCTCGACTTGGACTCGGCGATTTCACTAATATGCATCTTTTTTAAAAAGCAAGCACATGGCCCTCCTGATGGGAAGCGATCACCGTAGCTTATGGACATCTGTAACACAAGACGTGCCACTGATACGTTGCTTACCCTGCAGGACTCTTTTAAAGTGGTCCATGTTGTACTTAGCACTAACGAAAGGCCGCAGAAAGGTGCTTCCTTATTATGATGATGTTTTATCTACAAAATCGAAATTAACATAAAGGTTAAAATACTCTCTAGTATTTTGAATATTAACATCGTTTATATACAAGGTGACCTTGAATTGATATGTTATTCCGAAAGGGGGTAAATCTACTCCCAAGGTAGACAATGTTTCTTCTACGACTTTATTAAATTAATAGGTTTTCATTGAAGAAATGTCATGTAAAGTTTACATTCGAAAATAGCCTTGACGCAGCTGGGTAGATGAACTTCGTCCTTGACCGAGTGCACATAAATGAGTTTAACGACCTGTATTTAGAAATAAATTTTTAGTATCGTGTAACTCTCATAGCGAATCGCACGTGCATTTTGCGAGTGGATTTATTATTTATTTATTTATTTACCATGGAAGTTTGGAAACACCCAGTATCACGTAAGGCTCTCACAACTTGTAGGGTATCATGGTCCCAGTCCCCCAATTTCGCGATAGCATACTAATTCAAGGTCACCTTGTATATATGTCCTCGCTGGCACAAAAAGTACTGTAGAACAGAAGAAACCAATAGTAGTTCTCCTCCGATAGGTACAGAACCTTCTTAAAATCAGACCTCACGCACGACCATAACAAAACCTATCTTTTGATCGATATAGCTCATATTTGAAATACTTGTTGAAAGCGAACGAAGTGAGCGCAGTCCGTTTCAACTTTTATCTAGGTATTTTAGTCTCTCCACTTTTTATTAGTAAAGAAAAGTTTGTGGCGCCATGTACCGGCAGAATCATTCAGGGAAGTGACTGATTTGAAGCAAAATTGCTGCAAACGTCGGCGACATGCGCTCACTACGCCGGCGAAGGGTAGCTTTCTTAGCCAGGGGTTTGCTAGCGCTTAGCGGCATATTTTTCAGTTAACCAGTCACTTTACATTAAGTTTGCACGTGAGAGTCAGCATCAGTAGACAGTTTGTTCGTTTAGTGAACATTCTGCGCATTGGATGTAAATTAACCACCTGTGCTCATTGTCATAATGCGTCATATTAATTGACATATTATTAAATGCGGCGTATTATTAATTCAAGTATTGGTTTACGATTTGTTGCAGACTTGACGAAGTAAAATCACCACCACATTTCAGTTTCTAGAACACTTTCACACTTCAAGGAAATATTTTGATTGGTGAGTATCTATGGCTCAGCAGGAGCCCTTGCGACTTTCAATCCGTCGCACCCTGGTTCAATTCCCAGTCGGGCGTGCACCAATGGTTTCAAGTTCAAGTTAAGTGAAGAGATGGCACTCGCTCTTGCATAGGTGAAGGAAAAAAATCGTGAGGGCTTCCTCACGGCATGTGAAGGAATCACTCGGAACTTTAAAATAATAAAGTTTCGCATTAGGCGTGAGGCGTATTTATAGTCACAGGTAAAAGTCACTGATAAAAGAAAGTCACAGTCAGTCACAGCGACAAAATACCTCCGGGAGCAGCGACACTGTGCTGTGACTTGCGCGCGAATCTATGAGAGCGTGTTAAAGTAATAGGTGCATCCTTTTCTCACGAAGGCGTCTGTAGCGTGTCAGAGAGGGACAAACCTAGTATTTTTTTCGCAGGAGGTGTGACAGCGACATGTTTTGCGAGGCGTCAATTCAAAATTAATAGGTGCATCCTTTTTCCACATAGGCGTCAGAGAAAGACACACCCATTATATATCTACGTATTATGTATCCTGTAACCGTGGCTTGTGCCGCGAGTAAAAAATACTCGCTAGTATTTATTCACAGGTATTTGTCACAGGTATGGCTGAGTCACAGTCACCGAGTCACCTAGTATCTCGATTTACCTAGTACGACCCACCTCTATTTCGCATGACACTGTACTGCGCACCTCAGCCTGAAACATCACAGTCTAGTAATCAGATTACTACACTGTGTAATCAGGTCATAAAGTCTTTTGCCTAGTAATTTCACTAGCTACAATGCCCATCAAACCGGAACTCATTCGTGCTTGCACCCTACTGCTTAGCGATGTTAGTAGGTAGATGTTTTTTGCGAATGTTTACTCGCTGGGACCTCATGGTTAGGTAGTCGCCACGCTCCTTGCTATCGACAGGAATATGGACATTTGTGTTGATTACAATTTTTTGAATATTGAATATAATTTTCCATAGATTGCTTGAACTATCTATAGAGCTTTTACAGACTATAGATAGTTCAAGTATTCTTTAGACATTTATTTTTATTTTTAAGTAGATATAATATATAATAGTAGTAGTTAGTAGGTAGTTTTTGTTTTGTGTTATATAGGGTTATTATTTAAATAAATAAAACACATTTGTTAAACGAATAATTGGACAGCTGCTTTTAAATTATGTTGGAAGGACGGCGAACCGATGAACCGGTGTGGTATTTATCTCAATTTGTTATTGCTAATTAAATTTTAACACGGACTGGTAATGACATAGTAGCTCGTTTATATGAGATCCATTGCCGGCCGCTGCTCGCGCTTCTTTCTTATAACGCGATACGTTGCGTGTTTAAAAAGAAGTTAGCACTACACGCGTACTATTTAAAACCAATGTTCGGAGGATTAGGTGCAGTTTGAAGATTGTAATTTTAGTTCGCCTTACGACTAGAAACTATGGCGTCAATAACTACTAACTTGGTAGTAGCTCTGCCTTCTGATTTGTATTAGTTGTTGGTTCGATTTGATGTTTATTCTGTGTCTGGATGTTATATTGTATATTAAGTATGTAGGTATATTCGCAGACTAAAAGTAGCTATACCTACTAAGTTATCAGGTCAGGTTTTCCTTAGTTTGTGGTTAGATGGTGCTCTGTGCAATACCAATAAGTATTTATATATTTATTCTGCATTTTAAGACCGAGACTGAGACTGAGACCCTATTTAGCAGGCGGTTTGATTCATTCTTAGTCATATAGGACACCTAGAAGCGTTCATCTGCCTACGGCCTTCAACGGTTTTCCAAATATGTTGTCGCCAATCATTAATGGAACAACTATATTTTCCAGTTTTACTAGTGAAATTAGCTAAAATGCCTGGATGACGTAACGTAGGTAATTAAACTAAAAAAATAAAATAGATTAAAAAAATCTGGTTTGTGGAGGGAAAGTGCCCAGAATGCTTACAGCATACCACGATGAGTAGCAATGCATTTGTGCAATATAAAAGCCAGCATCTTGGTCAGCTTATGCCTCCACCAAACGTTTGGCTAAGACCCTGTGTGTTTCTATTTCGGCCGCTTCCGATGGTGTTACCTATTTGTCTCCATGCTAAACGGCACTAATAAGTAAAGAGTAAGTAAAGAAGTGCTTGGTTTGATTGTGGCTGCTTCCAACTTGGTTTAGGCTCAAAGAGTCGGAGCCGGTCTACACATGATTGTGGCTGTCCCATCTTCCAGGGGATGAGGGTCATCTCTTCAGGTCTTTTAGTCATCTCGTTAGGGCTTTTGGTCATCTCGCCTCAGTCCGTTAGGTTCTAGAACTGATGGGATATAAATTTCCGGGCAAGTGCGAGTCGGACTCGCGCACGTTAAGTGCCGTAGGTACAATTATCTATAAAAACGAGCAAATAAAATCACGTTTGTTGTATGGGAGCCCCTTTTTATTTTATTCTGTATTTTAGTATTTCCTGTTACAGCGACGATAGAAATACATTATCTGTGAAAATTTCAGTCTAACTATCACGGTTCATGAGATACAGCCTGGTGACAGACGGACAGGCGGACAGCCAGACAGATAGACAGACGGCGGAGCCTTAGTAATAGGGTTCGTTTAAATGAGTAAGGAAGAGAAATAGAGTAGGTATTATGCAGGTACTGTTTCATAACAAACGCGTTTTATTTACTTATTTATTTTTAATTAATTATTATAACTTCATGTCCTTCAGAAACTTCTTGTTTTTAAGCTTGAAGTTGGTGTAACTGGTTAGTCGGAGCGGTGGTGCGCGACTCTGTACCTTAATTTGTTGGTGCTGGGTGTCGTCGCTTCCGCGGGCTTGTGTGACGTCACCTACATGAGGATTAAATGGTTATTAAATGAAATTACGTGACGAACTTACGTTTGCGACATTTTTTTTTCTTATATATTGGCTCCACACATAGTGTATTTAGCCAGTGTCAAGTATCGTAATTTTTCATTATATTAATAGAATACTGAATATTTAACGTAAAATCAAGTCTTAGTCATAGTCATAGTCCAGTCTAACAGTGGTATTCATAAACAAAGGTTGAATAACCCTCCAAAATCTATCATTCCACTTTTACCTAGAGGTAAAATGCTGAATCATTCTTCTTTCACTTTCATAAACAATCGCTGGAGAAACCCGTAACTGAAAAGCATTTTAATTAAATACTCTACGATTTCAATCAAGTTGTCTTTGAAAATTCTGTCGAGTGTCATTTTGACGCGACTTTTTAACTATAAAAAGTCGCGCCAAAATGTCACCCATAATGCAGATTGGGGGCTGCTTTTGTTTATGAAATGCATAAAGCTAGAATTTGCCGCACAGCGCCTGATTCATCCTCTAGAGGAGCCCCTGCCTCGACTATGAATTCCAATGTAAGTCAGGTAGTCATTGTCCAGTCTAAGTCATGCTCCAGTAAAGTGGTGGCAACTTTACTAGAAGCTTCTATGGAATTTTGGAAGCAACACGGAAAATCACGTTTCACCACATTATATCACTTGCTCACACTCATGCTCGTAATTCAGCACTTAATGCGTAAAACGCCACCAATTTTAAACATTAACACTGGAAAAGCAAAAGTTTTGAAAAATAATACAATGCAACGACGTGAACTTTTCTGCGTTCCCGCCAAAACTCCGTGATTTTGTTTACATATTGCACAGACATTTAATAAATAGTATTAGATGTTTGTGACATATTGTAGTCGTGCATATTATTTGG
The DNA here is from genome assembly GCA_963580505.1 of Ennomos erosarius. Taxonomy (NCBI): domain Eukaryota; kingdom Metazoa; phylum Arthropoda; class Insecta; order Lepidoptera; family Geometridae; genus Ennomos; species Ennomos erosarius. The sequence continues at coordinate 1,272,058 of OY757006.1, read as the reverse complement.
GAACAGCTGGGTTACCACAAGCTAATACACAAACATTATTATTTCATTAAGATTTGGTTTTACATATTATACTCATGCGTTTTAACACATGACTACAATGCGATTTGGTTTACATGAAATGGGCGGAGGACGAATATGTAAAATATTTGCACTTTTTGACACAAATTGTGTGCGTCGCACCAAACTTACACGGAACATTTTCGAGAAGTCACGTATGTTCCTTCTTTAATTATTTATTATTTAATGTTTATTTTTTTCTTTTTACCTCGTGCACTGACACGTGCTCGGTTGTTGATGGAGTTGTCTTGGCATGCTCGTCCGGCATCCTCGTAGATTTGGGAGTGCCCTCGTCTTCGTCATCAGGCCCCATGCTCTCCAGTACTTTGTGGATGGCAACACTGTTATCAAGAATAGAATAAAATAAAATAGAATAGGGAGACATTTATTCCAATACTCACTTCACATGCAGTATGTATACCTACAGACATCATCGTCATCACAATGAAACGTTTACTTTAATACTACAATATACAATAGTTATTTGTGCAACAAGAGAGCAAAGTTGATTTTTGTGTCGAGTACTGATGTTGAATCCCGAGCAAGCGAAGGATTCTATGTTAGAATCCTGAGCGAGCAAGGGATTCAAAGGCACGAGATGCAAAAACTTTGCTCTCGTGTAGCACATACCACTTTTCATCTCAGCAGTGAGAACATCATTACAGGTAGATACTTATTTACCTAGTGACGAATCACTATCGCGTTACCGCCAAAAGCATGACAAAGAAAAAAAAGAAAAAAAAATGTCCTCTTCAAAACTCCATATAAATGTAACAAAAAGCTGGCTAAATACACTTACCGCAAAAACATAATATTAAAAAATTAATTTGTCAATTTGGCACACTGTTTTCTCGCAACAAAGGGTGCCATTTCGAGCTGCTGAGGTGAAAAGTTATTTTATATAAATACGAAATATTCCATGCCATTCTGCTCCATTCCATTCTGATCCATTCCATTCCGTTCCATTCCATTTCATTTCATCCCATTCCATTCCATCTCATAATTTCTGTCCCATCAAATAATTGCATACCATTCCATAATTTTCATCTCATGCCATCCCATAACTTCCATCCCATCCCATCAATCAATCCATAGCATTGCATTCTTCAGTTAAAATTCAATCAATTTAGGATGATGATACCCAGCAAATTCGAATCCCAAATCCCTGTAGCTGTTCCTCTCAGCCACTGAGAGATAGTATTGGAGAGGGTCATATGAGTCCAGCTTCTCGATAGGGGAGAGAGTGCTTGTGGTCACGTAGGTCTCGAAGGTGGTCTCGCCTTCACCCTGACGACGGTGCCCGCTGCGGAGCTTGCCTGTTTCAGATCTGGATGACAAATATTCAATTAATATCCGTAGATTTGTCCATCATAAAACAAATACAGGTAGGATGTGAAACAAACTCAATAGTGGCTGGAAGTGCCCTGAACGCTGCGCACACCGCTTACCTCTTCCCGCGCACATCTAGTTTTTGCTACTTCGTAGCGTTTAACATCAACTTCACAGCCGCCATTGAATTTGAATACACTCTACCTACAATAAAATTGGAAATGGTGTCAAAAAAATTGGAAGGCATCATTCTACACACTACCTACGTATTTACGTAGTATTCAGTAAGACAATTTATTAATTAGCAAACACGAACTTCTTCTTTAAGTTGGTGAGTAGTTTGAGGAGTTGAGTATCTTGCAGATTCCAGATGATGCATTATTAGGTCAAGGTTACCATGTTCTTGAAATATCATTACACGATAGGTACTGAATTTCGTATCGATTAGACATGTGGAAATTACTCACATACCATAATCAACTAGAAAAGAGCTCATCATCATCATCAAACCGCTGAACAGATTTTTTTATAGTATCTGAGTATTGTCTTATATAAAAAAAAATCTCCCATTTGGGAAGGGCAGCTGCGGCACTGTTACAGATGTAGGTAACTACACACGTCGAACTCTTAACACCCCTATATAAAATAAATAAATAAATAACGCCCAACGATCACATACATAGATCCTGGATCCTAACTAGGATTCCCTGTGTCTAGGGACCCAGGAACTACGAGGACCATGGTCCCACAACACCCAGGCACAGAACAAGTATTTGCGCTATTATTTTTTCGGGCACAAATACTTGTCCTGTCGCGGGAATCGAACCCGCCACCTCCGGGTTATGAGCCGACCTGCTCAACCACCACACCACGGAGGCTGTCAAAAGTCATATTGAGTCGGGGGCTAAAAATAATATATACTTTATGTATGCTGCTGTCACTGAAATATAGAATTAGGCATATTTAGGCTGAGTTGCACCAGCTTACTTCCCCCTATTCCGATTCACGCTGTAATTGCTATCATCGCTCACAACGCTCACGTTGATTATTCAGCGTTCCGATTCAGATATTGCGCTCAATGACTTTGACCGCTGTCAATGACTCGGGACAACCAATCACGGACGGCGATATCGCAAGATGGCGTCGGTCATGACGTTTACAAGAGATTTCGTTGTCGCGCTCACGGCAATTCGGTACGCGTTTTTAGCGCGATAATGTCGATATTATCGATTTTAGCGTAAATCGGAATAGGGCCAAACTGCAAACTGTCACCTGTCACTGTCACACTGTCCACGCTTCGCCGGGCGGGCTAATGTCAAAATCTGGCAGTAACCAGTAACTCTAACTGTGATTATGGAGTTTTGGCGGGAACGTGAAAAAGTTCACGTCGTTGCATTGTATTATTTCTCAAAACTTTTGCTTTTTTCAGTGTTAATGTTTAAAATTGGTGGCGTTTTACGCATTAAGTGCTGAATTACGAGCATGAGTGTGGTCAAGTGATATGATGTGGTGAAACGTGATTTTTCGTGTTGCTTCCAAAATTCCATAGAAGCTTCTTGTAAAGTTGCCACCACTTTACTTGAGCATGACTTAGACTGGACTATGACCCGACTTAGACTCGACTATGACTATGACTAAGACTTGACTACGTAAAATATTCTAAAACTCGATGAAAATATACAATACTTGACACTGGCTAAATACACTATGTGTGGAGCCAACATATAAAAAAAAAAAAAAAAAAAACTGTGATTATGGTGCAACTCAGCCTAAGTTTTCTTATTTTGTATTTCTCAAAAATAACGATATTGAAAACTGTTAGTTCGTTCACACTTTCACAGTATTAATAAAAAAGCATCTACCTACATGTTGTAATATATCAAAAATGCTAATTATTTTGATCTACACTTAAACAAATATTGTAACAAGTGTTAAATTGCAGTAAAATGTTGCGCAATAGCATCGTCCTAGCCTCTCATACGACGTAAATAAGGTTAAACACATCATAACTACATATAATAATAATAGCCTTTATTTCGGATTTTACAAGTAATTTCTTAAACTCAAGCTTATTTCTAACCTCTAAATATTTATAAGTATATCCGTTTGTCCTTTGACATGGGCCTCTTCCAGCTTCTTCCATTCTGATCTTTCCCTGGCTGTTCTTGACCATGTGATTCCAGCTATGGATTTAATGTCGTCTTCCCATCGTTTAAATTGTCTCCCGCACTTACGCACGTATATTTACTGCATACGTATTAAATGTAGATAGATTCGTTTTTGGTGCACCTTGTAGCGGCAAATTCAAAAGTTTTGTACTATTTAAGAATTTTTTTTTGGTACAATTTAACCAATTTTTATAAATACTTGTGGCACCTACGCACCTAGAGGCTTGCGTTTGACTTCATAATATGAAGGTACCTACTGTTTTTTAGCGAAAATATTCACTGTTGGTGGAATAGAGTTGGGGGAATCTTTGTTTAATTACTAGCTAAGTCTATACAAGGTGATTTTGAATTGGTATGTTATCCCGAAAGGGGGTAAATCTACACCCCAAGGTAGACAATGTTTCTTCTACGACTTTACTAAATTAATAGGTTTTCATTGAAGAAATGCCATGTAAAGTTTACGTTCGAAGATAGCCTGAGCGCAGCTTCGTCCTTGACCAAGTGCACATGAACGAGATTAACGTCCTGTGTTTAGAAATGAATTTATGGTATCTTGTTAACTCTCGTAGCGAACGCGAGTGCAATTTTGCGTGTGGATTTATTTTTTACCTGGAGGTTTGGAAACACCCAGTTTCAAATAAGGCTCTCACAACTTGTAGGGTATCATGGTCCCAGTCCCCCCATTTCGGGATAACATACCAATTCAAGGTCACCTTGTATTTTACGTACGGGTTGTTTTTATCTTTCTGGTTGGCCATCACGGTTTCGTTGACTTTGTCGGACAACTTAGCCCTGTAGGAAAAGATTACTTGTCCCATCATGTTTGCAAGCTCTGCATTCATTTTCTGCACCTGTGCACCATAGGTATAATAGTAATATTCTATTAATATATAATTAAGATTTCTATTAATACTTTAATTTTATAAGGAGGTTAATTTTGTGTTTCTACTAGGTACTAGCTGACCCGCCCCGGCTTCGCTCGTGTTAATTATTTTTAAGCCCTAACTCTGTTTATGGGTAAGAGAGAAGGGAAGTTAAAAAATAGGGAAAAGGATGAATAAATAAATAAATAAATATGTGTGGACGTTTCACACAGCACCATTTAGCCCCAAACTAAGCATAAATAAAAATAAATTAATATATATTTTATAGCTTGTACTATGGGAACCAGATAACTGATACAATACTTATATACTTTTTTGTTTGTAAATACATACATAGAATACAAACCCACAAATTTTTATCCTGGGTAGGAATCGAACCCACGGCCCTCAGTTCAGAAGGCAGGGATACTACCAACTGAGCTATCCGGCCCGTCATGAATGGATGGGAAGGCCATAGAAGGGAGGCAGGCGCAGCCCACCTTTCTTCGCCCTACTTTTTTACCTTTCTCTTCTATCTTTCCTTATACAGGATGAATAAAATTTTTTTTATTGGTTATTTTTTAAATTTATTGAAATTAATATTGTTAAACAAATATAGTAATAATATGCAAACAAAAAATCTTGGATAAAAATTAATAAATAAAATATGTGTCGACATTTCACACAGCGCCATTTAGCCCCAAACTAAGCATATAGCGTGTACTATGGGAGCCAGATAACTAATACAATACTTATATACTTTTTTTACTAGGTGGACCGACGACCTGGTGAAAGCCGCGGGGAGCCGATGGATGCAGGAGGCGAGCAGCCGCTCTGAGTGGACGTCTTCAGGCTGTTGATGATGATGATGATGATGATACTTTTTTTTGTAAATACATACATAGTATACATATATAACACCCAGACGCAGAACAAACATCTATGTTCATCACACAAATGTTTGACAATTACATCCTTATTGCTTGGGCAACCCGCACTTGGCCGTTTTAGAAAACAAAAAGTATTCTAAATGTTATTCTGTATAATCTATAGCCATACCAAATTACAGCGAAATCCGTTCAGTAGTTCCAGCGTGATGCGTGTTCAAAGGGACAACAAGACAGACAAACAACAAAAATTCATAAAAAATTGTTTGTACATATTTCTATATCGATTAAGAAGCGCAATACCTAGAGTTTAGTCTTCTTGCCTTTAATTTTTTCTTCTATTCATTGTCATCATTCTTCTCCACATTATTTATTTTTGGTTTATTTGATTCATTGCATAGGTAACCATTTATCATATTCTTTCATGTGTATGTTTATTATTATTGTTTTTTTTTTTTTATTTTTTTTATTTGTGGTATTGTGTGTATTAATATATATAATTTTTATTGTATATTGTGTTGTGTATATATGTATATTTTTATTTTATTAGGTATTTCGTATTTGTTTTTATCATATTCACCTGACAACTAATTGTTACTTACCCGGCAACCAAAGGGTTTAACTGAAAACCAGCGCCAGGTGTTGAGTACACCGGCATGAATGCTGAGTTAAGCCCTTTTCAACACCACTGTACCTATAATGTATTTATTTTTTATTCATTTTTTTTTTAACTTCTTTAATACTAGTCCTGTGTAATTTTGTATTCTTGTTATAATTTGTGAGGGTTGAATAAATATTTTTTCTTTCTTTCTTTCTTTCTTTCAATGCTGTCAAAATTTTTCAAAAATATTCAAATTACAGGTTCAGCCCAGTTGCAGTTTTATTATATGTATTGATATTGATGATTGATTGATATTAATGCACGCGCTAATATTTTCAATTACAAATACGATTCCAAAAATTCTATCACTAGTAGAAAGCTATGTTATCCTTGAGTGACATAGGCTATATTTGGTTGTGATACGAGTACAAGCTTCCGCCCGCGGCTACGCTCGCTTACAGTTAATCCGTGCGAAGCGAGATGATCGGCAACTAGTGGGGCAGCACACGTTGCGTCTTCCGGTTCGTGGTCGCCACTCGAGAACCTTTCTTCCCCATCGGTTGTCAGTACTTTTTTTTTTTTTTTATCATCATCGATAGGCTAACATTTGACCACGGTCTCACCTGATGGTAAGTGATGACGCGGTCGACGATGGAGCATGCTTGCCTAGAAGATACCGGTTCTCTCTAGCCTTAAAAACTCCCAGATTATATTTGTCAGGAAACAATGACGCTGGTAAGGTGTTCCATTCCTTCGCTGTCCGAATTATAAACGAAGAATCAAACCGCTTTGTACGTATTCGAGGAATCTCTACCATATACGGATGCCGTGTTTCCGTGCGTCTTGATGTCCGGTGGTAAAATGGGGATGGGGGAATTAAGCTGTGCAATTCCATCGCACACTCTCCGAAGTGCAGCTTGTAAAAAACCGAGAGGCTGGCAACCTTTCGTCGATGCTCAAGGCTCTACGAGCGATGTTGCCTGCCCATTGCCATTTCAACTTGTTAATTCTAAGAGATCGTTCACTTTAATCCTCCCGAGGATCTCCTCATAAAAACGGAACATAGCCGAGCTATAAGATTCTACTGGCTAAGCGAATAGGTGTCTAAGAAATGGGAAGCAAAATTCTCCGCAATTCGAATTATAGTTTACTATCTACATGATCACCAAGACGCCTGCCAAGCATGCTGATTATGATAATGGCGAAGCAGTGGACTTTAATTATAAATGATAGGCTGAAATTTGACCACTGCCCCACCTGGGGGTCTAGCAAAGATACCAACCACTAACGCTAACGCCTTAAGCTAACTTCAAAAATGTATTGAAATGACATTCGCTGCGGAAAAGTTAGCGATTTCCGAAATGTCATTTCAGTACATTTTGGAGTTAGCGTGAGGGAGCTTTGCTAGACCCCCTGGGCGGTTATTCTCTATGGAAACGCAGATTCCGCACGATACGAAACCACGTCGTTATCGTGTCTTGTTCAAATCGTGTTACAGCGTTGGGAGTACCTTTACTTTACAGCTATTTTTATTTTCAATAAAATATATTGACATAAGTGGTGGTAGTTCTTGATGTGGTTCATGTTTCGGAACGCATCTCGGTAAAACATGTGATTTTTGACCGTTCAAATCACGCCAATCCCAAATTCAATTCGCGCGGTTTTATTTTCGTTTCATAGAGAATAGAGTTTTGCAGATTTCTTATGTAAAATAATGGCCCTGATGGTAAGTGATGCCGGGGTCGACGATTCAGCATGCTTGCCTAGAAGATAGCGGTTCACTCTAGCCTTAAACTCCCAGTACTCCTAGTACGAGTTTCGATAGTTTACTAAAACTTGATTCATTTACGTTTTCTCCCTTTCCTCCCATACATTTCTCTGCAGCGCCCCTAGCGGACACGTTGATGAACTAAAAATGGCTGTACAAATTTTAAATGGATTCACGTATTGGGAAACTCGTACTACGGGTACAGGTTATATTTGTCGTCTTGTGCGATGATGTGATAAAGCTAAGAAAGTAATGAGCCGAACAAGTTCAAGAACAGAACGCATACCTTCTCATTAAGAATGGTCATGTATTCAGGAGTCCTTCTGAACCTCTTGAGCACGGTTTCCAAGTTCTCTCCATACAGCTTGATTGCTTCCGCTTCAACATTGTATTTCCGGCATTGTACTGCATTATACAATGTAAATAAATGAGGAATAGTCATTTTCAACACATTTGCTCAAAAAATGCATTTACGAAGCCTGTATACATTGTTAGAATGTTAATTATGCCGCACCGTACAATGGACCGTGCGGACACATAGGTACTCTCACCTAAGTACCTATTTTACCGTCTCCTCCGTTGTATGGCGCCGTGCGAATTCCATTCGAATCAGGTCACTGATTAGAGAAAAAAATCTCTACGGTTTCCATAAAAATTATTAAGAATTCCACCAAGGAGTTTCACGTTATGATTATGAGAATAATAAGCTGAATGAACGAAACTCCTTGGAAGCTCATTTGCTGAGAACGTTTATCTCACTTTAATTCTAAAGAGAAAATGATACTAATTAGTTATAACTTTCACCACACACAGATGGCACCATTTGCATATTTATTTTCATTGTAAATTTATGCGCGCTGTTTTAGAACATTTTTGCTTCTTCTTATGTTAAGGCTCCACACATTAGTGTATTTAGCCAGTGTCAAGTAAGTATTGCAATAAAAAATTTCATCGTGTCATTTATTGAATTACACACAGTCAAGTCTTCGCTGCGTAGAGCGAAATCCATGGAATTGCGCTACGTTCAGCTACGCTATCTAGAGCTACGTTGCGTAGGTGTGCTACGAAGAGCTACGCGTCTTAGATGTGCGCTACGTACAGCTACGTGGCGTAGAGCAAATCTACACAACGTAAGCTTGTGACGATGTCATCCTCCTTCATCATCATTTCAGCTATTCACCTGCTTTCTTAGTTTTCGCATCAAATATTGGCCTCACATAAGATCTAGATTTAAATTTTAAATTAGAACATTAGTCGCATTCTTTTCATTTTCCATACATTTTGGTCATTCTTCATTCAACCGCCGAGGCGGACAGTCCTCGTTTGTGCTTAACCAATTTTCATAAGATATCTGTTACTAACAGTTTAAAGTGCTATTTGTACCTCAAGTTATATTGTTACTACTAGTTGTTCCGTAAAAGTTCAATGGGGAACAAGTTGTGATCTTATTTTCAGCATTTTGGACCATAACCACCTTAAATTATACACAATAAACCCAGTTCACCGCGATCTACAGTTTCATTTCAATAGTTCCGGATATCCCACTAGATACTACGTGTTCCCGTGATCGCCCTCCTCTATCTGAGCTACCGGGAAGAAGCTTTGGGGGGACCTCCGGGACAGGCTACGTTACGTCGGGCTACGGTTTCTCGCTCTTTTATAAGACATAGAAAATTAGTGTCAAACAGATAAACATACTTATGTGAGACTTTATTCGTATAAGAAGAAAGATGAATAAAATCGGTTTTGAACTTTAAATAGGCGAGTTAAAAAACAAAAACTGATAAGCGTCGCAGTCGTCATGATCAGCTGGGCTACCCCAAGCTAATACAAAACCATAATGTTTCATGGCATTATTACTTCAAGCTTACAATAATATTTTTCGAATTCATACCATTAACTTATAAAGTATTCCTGCGTGTGAACGAGACGTCTACATTTTTATATGGCGTTATCACTGTCAATGTCAGTGTCAACATGATGTAAAGGTATGACATGACAGTTGTATTTGAGTGAACGATTTAACGTGACGTCATCAAAACTGCTCGGTTTTTTGAAGAAAATCCGACAATGGCGGTTGTGAATTTTGAATTTATTTTTTAAAACTAGTGTATCTTGAACTTTAATGTGTAATAAGGGTGGATTATTATCCGTTGAGTGTTCGTGAACGTGCACGAGTGTTGACAAATGGTTTCAAGATCATAAAACCATGCATTGTCGTTTTTGCTTCAAAGGCCTTTTTAGAGCCTTCAGTAAAATATCCTCCATTTTACTGTTGGCGTTTTGACTGACAAAATATGACTTTGACTTGACATAACCGTACAAATTTTACTCACTTGACATTGGCAGAATTATTGCAAACAAGCGATAGAAAGCCATTAAAGAAGAAGAAGAAGAAGAATCAAAACTGCTCTGGCTCTGCAACATTAAAGTATTCTTACTTTTATGTCATTTGTCAATGTATGATTGAAGTAATATTGAAGTAATAATGCTAAAAGACCTTGTGGTGAAACCTCTGCCCCCATTCTCAGGGTAATGGGGCGATTCACACCATGTGTGGTTGACACTTTGGTGTGAATCGCCCAAGTGCTCTAAATCAATAGGCTTCTTTGGACCATGGTTTGAACTGCCCTTTCACTGCTGAGACACGGGCCTTCTTCACATGAAGAGTGTAAGCCATAGCCTAGATAACATAAAATATTCTTGAATTTTGTGATCTAAGAACATGCCGGTTTCATCAAGATGTCTTTCCGTCACAGTTGTAAGAGCGAGTGAAAATTCAGCAAACAACATAACCACTCAATCGTGCAGGGCCGAGCGGGAATCGAACCTGGATGACCGGTTGGTTAAGCAATTTTAATGCCACAAAGAAATAATGTAAATAACTCACCATGTAGAAAGCATAATAACAATATTTGAATTGTAAAACACGCGCGTTTCATTTTCAATTTTATGGAGCTAATAAATTTCAAATATTATAAAGCAGTACGTTTGCAAATAAAAAATATTTTTATTTCTTATTATCTATCACATAATTTTTTTTAATGTGTGGACATTTTACACAGCGCCATCTAGCTCCAAACTAAGCATAGCTTGTACTATGGAAACCAGATAACTAATACAATACTACTAAATATACCTTTTGTTTGTAAATGCATACAATACAACACCCAGACGCAGAACAAACATCTATGTTCATCACACAGTGTAAGTTGGGTGACCCCAAGGCGATCACGTAACTTTGTTGTAATTCGCAGAAACTCAAATTAATGTTATTACTTACAATAATACAAACGAATAGATTTGATAGTTGCAATACGCAGTTTCAGACGGCACGGTTTCACGGTAGACCTCGCGAGCACAAACGGTTTTGCAAACACGCGCCTAAATGTTGTAGTTAGTACTTCCCGAACTCAGACTTCACGGTCTTATATCTCGACCAAGGAAGTTTTAAGTATAAGACAACCACTTTTTTATGAGAATGAATGACGTGACGAGCTAGTCGTTCATCTGCCCACCCATTGCCCGCCCATAACAGTTGTAGTGGGTCGTTGAAGAAAATCCGAACATGGCGGTTGTGAATTTTGAATTTATTTTTCAAAACTAGTGTATCTTGAACTTTAATGTGTAATAAGGGTGGATTATTTTCCGTTAAGTGTTCGTGAATGTGCACGAGTGTTGGCAAATAGTTTCAAGATCATAAAACCATTCATTTTCGTTTTTGCTTCAACGGCCTTTTTTAGAGCCTTCAGTAAAATATCCACCATTTTACTGTTGGCGTTTTGACTGACAAAATATGACTTTGACTTGACATAACCGTACAAATCTTTACTCACTTGACATTGGCAGAATTATTGCTAAACAGCGATAGAAAGCCATTAACGAAGAAGAAGAAGAACAGTTGTAGTGTCACTCGGAACTTTAAAATATTAAAGTTCCGGGTGACACCGCACTGCGCACGTCATCCTGAGACATAGAGAGCTATGAAAGAAATGATGCTTCGCACTTAGAGAGAAAGCGGTTTGTTTTTGCTCTGTGCATTACGCAGTCTAGTAATCAGATTTACACTGTACAATCAGATCATAAAGCCTCATTTGCCCAGTAATTTCACTAGCTACAATTTGCTCGCACACTATTGCTTGGCGGCAGAATAACTGGCAAAGCGGTGGTACTTACCTAGACGAACTTTGTCCTACCACCTAGTACCTCTTGACCAATCCTGGCTTATATTTGTTAAGAATGAAGTACCCAAAGCTTCTGCCAAATATTCTGATAATAAATTGGTAAATGATGCTGGCTGCTGCAAACCTACTCTTTTTTTTGAGGAACTAACCTACAAATCTAAAGTCGCCGACGACAAAAAATTCCAGACCTTGTATTACTTGTTTGTGATCAAGATTCGTTGAAAATGCGATTTGTACGCGAGTACGTACATCCGGACAGACGAAAGCAAATTTTGGCAAGTTGACTCGTTCGCTCTGTCAATAAAAGCCTTTTAATTGGACTGTTGGTTGAACGTTTAGTTGGACAATGTGTTCAAGAGCAAGCATACTACATCGTCAACCACATAATGTCAAAACTAGGTGGTAGGACTTTTCTGCAAAGTTCGTCTAGGTAGGTACCACCGCTTTGCCAGATATTCTGCCGCCAAGCAGTAGTGTGCAAGCACTACTGTGTTCCGGTTTGAAGGGCATTGTAGCTAGTGAAATTACTGGGCAAATGAGACTATGACCTGATTACACAGTGTAGTAATCTGATTACTAGACTGTGTGATGTCACAGGATGACGTGCGCAGTGCAGTGTAACGAGAAAAGACATGTTCATTAACGGTACTCGGCATCTAACCGGTTCAAATTACATATCAATGGAAAGCTTATTTAATGAGATTCTCGAATATGTACATTAAATATTTTATTATACCCCCGATTTTATTATATTTGCATTTAAAAAATGGGAAAATAAATGGTTCGCGCTAAGCCAAAACAATGTGACGACACAAAAAAAAACTGTGTACTTCCGTTTTGACCACAGATTAGAGAAAAAAATCTACGTTTTGACTGACCAAATCACAGATTAGAGAAAAAAAAAACCGTTACTCTGTGGACGAAATAGGACTTTGACTTGGCATGAGACTTGATATAACCGTACAAATTATTCTCACTTGAAATTGGCAGAATTATTGCTAAAATTGCTCATTATTGAAGAAGAAGAAGAATGAGTGACAGTGACATAATGGCAGCGCAGTGCCAGTGGGGAGGGTTAGGGATGTGCTTCATACGTTTACGATTATATCATTTGTATGAAAATCGATTAATTGAATACGATCTATTGACTTTTTAGATCGTGTTTCTTTTATTTCTTATTATTTGAGAGGCTTGTATGTTTTTATTATTATCGATTCAGAAATAAAATGCTAAGGTTAATTGATACTCAATACAAAGCAGACTTAAAACCCTCGCGATTAGATACACAGCTAGGTACTTAACATACATTTTTTAATCGATTCATAGATTTTAGTTTAAATCTAGCTCTTTATTTTAAATTAGCCTGATGCATCGTAGGTATTCGTGAATACCATCATACCACCACCATGTTTATGCCTATGGAGCTCATTGAGTGCGATAAGAACCGTTGGAGAAAGGGTAACGTAAACTAAGTACTCGCTACAGTATATTTTTTAATTAGAAGGAGTAAAATGACAGATCGTAATGTTACTTGTCGAAATAATACTGCCAGCTTCTAAATCATAGTGATTGTTTTGCATAAGCTCTTTGCAGTTCAAAAGAGCGGTACTATATTCAAAAATATAAAATAAATAAGATAGTAGTGCCATCTAGAACAACAAGCAGATAGTGTCACAGATAGGTTTTAAAAATGTAGCAGACAGTGATGACATTAAGTAATAAACAATTATATAAACTTGTTGTATTCTGTTAATCTCGCTATTTTTATTTTTATTATTTTATTTACAGGTAAACAATTTGATCACAAAGTAGGCAGTAATTACGATTTTAAGAAGTCGTTAGAAGAATACAAAACCATAAAATAGATCTTTAAACTGAAATGAGTCAAAGTCCTCCGGCACTATTTATTTTACATGAGAAAATGGCAATAGGGTTTAAGAGGCGATTAAAAATATAATTATTCAAATCGATTCACAATTTTAAAATGTATCTGATTAATCGATTTTTCGATTCTTGATTCCCATCCTTGGTGCTCGATTTCTGCAGGGCTGCCAGGCATCACTTAGTGATGCCAGTAAATATAGATTTATTTTCTACTACTATTTTTAAAAAATAAAAAAAATAATTAAACGGCTGTGTTATAAAATCATTCTTTGCGCTGAACATTATCTACAATAATTACACTACACAATAATACAAGTCACTCTGTGGTTAGTTACCAAGTACCAACTCCCAAATAAAACCATTACATGTCCTTTCTTATTTTAAAGTTCCGAGTGACACTGCAACTGCAATGGGCGGCCGTATTGCTTAACATCAGGTGAATGACCACGTCACGTCATTCATTCTCATAAAAAAAACAAATGCAAAATCAAACGCAAGCCTATCCAGTATTAAAAAAGTTAAAACTGTAATTTCAAGTTGATTTTATTGGCAAACTATTTTTCTTCGTAAATACCCTTTTTCCCTACGAAGGGTATAGATGTCCTGCCAAAAGGCTTGAACCCTCGATCTAAACTGTCATGTATTCTAGGCCTGGGGTTATAGTAATCGGATATTTTTGGAGCGTAAGCCTTATTAGAGCCACTTCCGCGATTCCAATCGCTGGCTTTGTTAGTCGTTAGCTTAAATATATCTGCTTTCTTTTCTGTTTTTTCGTTCCAATCGTTCTCGGGTTTTCTTTCGTTGCTGTCCCTGGCGAGTTCTTTTTTTTGTGATTTGCCCCAACTATCATCTGCTCGTTTTTCTTGGCGAGGTGTTTCATCTTTCTCTTTGGATTTGGATTTCCAATTGTTCCAGCTGTCGTCATTGTGTTTATTCCAGTCATCTTTTGTATGTTTTTTATATATTTGCGTATCCTTGTTTCGATGTTTGTCGTAATTGCTTCTGTCATTATTTTTGTAATCATCTTTGTAATTGTTTTTCTTTTTGTCTCTCTCCCAATCGCCAGTGTTTTTATTAGTTATCATATCCCAATCTTTTTTTGCAGCTTCGTTATTTTCTTTGTGCCGATTTGCATCGAATCTAATTTTCATTTCGTCATACTCATCTGGTTTGTCTTTGAAAGTCACAACTATTTTTTCTTTGATATTTTCATTGCCATAGTTGTTATCTCTGTCGTTTTCCCTTGAGTGTTTCCTATTCCGCTGCCGTGGGAATTCATTTTCTTCGCCAACGCGTAATCCGAATTTAGGGTTTTGGCGCATGTAAATATTTTCTGACGAATCTGGAATAAATGATTTTTATTGAATGAACCGTCAACCGTTCCATTCATATTTTGCGCCAGTTCGTGCAACCTAGATGAGTTTTTAAGTCTTAAAGAGTTCGAAAGAGTATGCAAACCCTGACTTTAGTTTAGGTCTATGACAATTTTTACGAACTTGCCTCTTTTACTGCCAAGCCTAAAAAAGGCATTGCGTCGTATAAGTTTTTCCATTCTGAAATCATCATAATCGCTAGATACATCATCTGAACTGGATGATGTTGATACACTGAAACAATATAAGTGCATTTAGTATAAACATATTGTGTTCGTCATTAGCCAATCGTTCGCATAGCTCTTTCCATAGCTTGCTGCATAAACGAGCTTTCATGTTTAGCCTCTACCTCCAGTATTTACTAACCAAACAATTTCACTTCATGTATTGGTATAAAAGTATTGATTAAATACTAACTGTTTCCTTACAAGGTCCTCCTTAAATTGTTCCAAAACGTGTGGGTTTTTTATAACGTGAAACCTAACTTCATTCTCGTCATCAGGCTGCGTCTTGATTGCATCATATTTACTCTGAATAGTCTTCACTATGTTGGACACAGAATTTTCTGCACTGGTTCTTATACCAATATAATCCAAGTCTAGTCCTGAAAGAATTAAACATCTTTGTCAATAGGCATGACGACTAAAATTTTTTTTGGATAAATTAATTAATTTCCTCAAAAGATAAACATTTGTGAAAACAAAAATTAAATATCTCAAAAAATTACCAAGTTACAAGCATTTTAAAACCGGAATAGAAAGAGATAGCTCAAACGGCCAGTGACGTCAGAGGAAGGTCGTTCATAGTACCTCATTACTAAGCTGTGGTAGCTTTTGATACAATCTCTTTGGCATGTGACGTTACGAGTAGATTTTTCATAGTAACTGTGGGGGCCAGTGCTGCCAATAAAAAAAAATCCATTCCCCGCGTCAGTTTCGCCAATTCCCCGAAATTCCCCGCATCTTTATGATTAATTTACCGAAACGACATTTTTGGAATAAAAACACTTTACGTTTTACTTTACGTTTTATACATGATTTGTTTAATATACTACTATATACAACTTATATCTAGACTAAATCCGTAGTCTGACTATTCACAGATTTGCCCCCCTGCATTATAGTTTCAATTTCAATTAATTAATTGCAATTGTTTTTTTTTGTTTTTGTTTTTTTTTGTTTGTTTGTTTGTTTTTTAGTTTACATACTCTTTGCCCTCCCTGGGCCAAATCCGGAATTTCTCATGCCGGATCCGTCTGATTATTTTTCCCTACAACTACACGACGCGACTTAGAGCCAAGTCCTAACTTAAGACAACTTTTCGGTGGCGTAGCGCGATGGTAGTATGGTGCCGCCAGCAGTGTTTTGTAAGCAGCAATGACAGCGCAATATGAAAACGCGAGCGAAGCGAGCGCGAAAAATTTCTGTATTTGCCACATTTTATAATCCAGAAAATAAGTAAAAATAACAACAACAATTGACAATTGATTCCACAGTGCCCATGTGCAATAAAACGCCTTAAGTAATTTGCATTTAAATATTGGGTAAATCAATAATAATTACCAGTTCTCGAATAATATAAATAAAATTCAATAGTTAAGAAATTTAATTTATACTGGTATTTAGGCTGAACGGTGCTGCGCTGCTGCACCAAACCAGTGTTATAAACAATTTTATAAAATTATTATGTCAGTACAAGCGCGCTGGTTTCAGATTAAAATAATGTATGTATAGAAACAATAAAAGCGTGAGCGAAGCGAGCGCGAAACACTTTTTTATCTTCGGATGACCAACAAAAAATATATTTTTACAAACAAAAACAAGGTCTGAATTCCCCGAAATTCCCCGATTTTGGTCATTCCCCGCGCTCTCCCCGCTGCAACCCTTAATTCCCCGCAAATCGGGGATTTTCCCCGCAATTGGCAGCACTGGTGGGGGCGCTCTATTTCGCGAGAACGGGACAGAAGATGCCTCCTGTAGAAACTTTAAACGCTTATTACTCCGTGATTTATTTACCGATTATTATTTTTACGTATTTTTACGAGCGTAATTTTTCATTTATTGCATTTATTTTTAATCTCCTATAGGAAAGATATATTTACTTGTTCATTCTTAATAGTAGTCATCATGTCTGTATTGAAAGGTTTAATGATAAGAGTAAAAAAGCAGAAAGGGAACACTAGAATTCGCCATTGCTGTTTGATAAAAATGTCCATGATTTCAACATAACACGATAACTTTGCCTAAAAATATGTCAACGAAAGTTGATTGAATCACTTTTCATTTCATCACTTTTTGTATGGGCCTGTGGTAAGAATAGAACCTACAACCACATCTCTTTCAGTGGTAGGTAAGAGCTGGCTGAGGGAACAGAAAGCAGCATTCTTAGGTATAAATCTACCGCGATCACCAAGGATACCACGATGCCTGTCAATCGTGGTTTCCTTCCAGTAGGGGAGACTAGTTGAAATGAAATGAAATGAAATTTTATTCACATAAATGGAGTACATGAAGATCTTGGGGTTTTAGTGGGTACTTCTTCCATTTAGCCCATATTCACGGCATGTGCTACTATTAACATTAGCATGTCAATGCATGCTATAACAACTTCCAAATAAACTTAAATAATTTTACTATAATACATTATACTTGCAATAAACTATACAATTCAATTATTATTTTTATGTCATTAAATTAAGAAAAATCATTATAAATTAATCAGTAAATATATATCAAATAATTAGGAAACATAAGATAGTCGTTCATGCAATAAATACACTTTTCAAGATGCCACAGTTTAAGTTTCTTTCGGAACATTCCGTAGGGCAAGTCTTTTAAAGAGAATGGTAATTTATTGTACAGTGATACACATGGCATAACAGTTTTTTTGGAACAATGTGGTCTTAGGCACGCGGGTCAGCACAAGTTCAGCAGTAACTTAAGCTAGATTCGCAAGTACTGTACATTTTGACAAGCTTACCCAAAAGCCTTCCATTTTGTTGAATATCATTTTTATTTCCTATCCGCGAAACCTCTTCGGACTCCGCCTCATTGATTTTATTTATTAACCTTGCCAGTTCTCCAGCGTTGATAGACCTGTTGTCGGATTTGTGGCCAGTAATTGCCGTGTTGGATTTTCTGAAGGATTTAGCTTCATTTTCGATTGAAAATATAACTGGGAAAATAGTAAAGTCAAATTATTTTCAGAATCTGTATAAACAGTAAAGTTCAGTTAGTTTTGATATCATGCAACGAAATTGAGGCAGGACTAGTTCATCCAAACGCCTTTGCTTTAATATTTATAGAAAACTTCACCAAATATTACTGATAAGAACGCAACATTACCTAAAATCACAGCACCATATAAAATCATAATGTCTTGAAATGCTCACATTTTGCTCCACATTGCATGGTCAGATTAAAATGTTGTTATCGCCAAGGAAATTGGATTACGACCCGTGACATAATAAACTCGAGCGATGTGGTTTATCAATGCAGTAAGTTTTAGTTTTTTCAACACATTTCCTCAAAAAACGCATTTACGAAGCATGTGTACATTGTTCGAAAGTTAATTATGACGCACCATACAACGGACCGGCCACATAGGTACTCTCATCTAAGTACCTATTTTACCGCCACCTCTGTTGTATGGCGCCGTGCGATTTCCATGACGGTCACAGATTAAAAAGCAAAACTAGATTTTTTTTCTCTAATCTGTGAAAAATCTGTACTGTTTTCTTTTTAATTTTGATAAAAAAATATATAAGAATTCCACCAATGAGTTTCACATTACGAAAATAAATACGCTGAATGAACGAAACTCCTTGGAAGCGCATTTGCTGAATAATTTTGTCTCACTGTAATTCTAAAGCGAAAATGAAACTAATTCTAATTAGTTATAATTTCCACCACACGTGGCACCATTTGCATTGTAAATGCGCGCCATTTTAGACCATTTTTTCTTCTTATGTTATGGCTCCACACATCAGTTTATTTAGCTACAGTCAAGTATTGCAATACAATTTTTCATCGTGTTATACACGTAGTCAAGTCTTAGTCATAGTCATAGTCCAGTCTAAGTTATGCTCTAGTAGAGTGGTGGTAACTGTACCTACTAGATTTTCACCTTAGATTAGAAACGACAAAGATTGTTTGTTGCTACTTTCCCACTAATAAAAAGAAAGAAGACGCATAGCTGATATCGTCTACTTGATCAACATAGCAAATGGCACGGTTGACTGCCCTGAGTTATTGGAGAGCATTGGCCTGAGGGTCCCATATACATCCTTGAGGAGGCCTTGCACTTTGCATGTTGCCGAAGGTAGTGGAAAAACCAACTACAGAAGAAATACTTATCTAATAAGAGCTAGCAAGTGTTTCAACGACTTGACCGAGAGACATGATATTGATCTTTTTAATACCACTGCTAAACAGTTGAAGAAGTTAGTAGTGCATTTTTTGATAATTAAGCAGTTGATTATGTTACTAAACAAGTGTATTTTTAGGTAGGTAGGTATCGTATATACATACATAATAAAGTTTTTTTTTTGTGTGTGCGTCCGTGCTTCTATGTGTACTTAATTAGTAATTCTATTACCTATTAATGGAAACTTGTAATTGGCCCTCTTTAATATTTACTTAACTATACCTGTACCTAGCTGTAAGTTTTCTTAAAATCTTAAAATAAAATAATTAAAAATAAAATAATAAACAAAGCTTCAGTACCTGTGGTACAGTTTTCTCGCAAATGTGTTAAAAAACGTTGTATGCTACACAGGCGGGTATTGGTTTTTACAAACTTGTGACTCGGGCTTACATTTGTCTACTCGTTAGTAAAAACCAACTTACCGCCCTAATATCATAAATAACTGTTACTTATTTTTTGGAAGATAGAAAGACGCAGGTTATAAAACACGTTTTAATCATAGTGTAGTAGGTAGGTACCTAGTCCATCATAATACGATTATCCTATTCCCCTCGTCCTTGCTTCATCTTGTCGCTTCCAGTTGAGGAGAGTTTGATCGGCACTAGATTTTCTAGATTCCCGTGGTACACCTATCAGGTAAACTACGGGTACAAAAGCACCCGTGGAATATCTATATAACTCCTCGATAATAAACAGATAGTAATGTATCATAATAAGAATAAGAATAAATATTATTTATTGCCAAAGAATAAAACAGAGAACATAACATTTTTCTTCTTAACAATTATTATAAAATTACTTGGCAAAAGGAGTCCGCTCAGCACTGTGCTGCATGGAAAAGTTCTACGCGGGGCTGGTTTTCAGCGGACCCCAGTTCTCGAGCAAAGATGTTAGTCGAGTGTTAGCGAGTATAATGAACATCACAGGAAAGGTGCTCATATTCAGTCAATCAGACCGAAGATTAAAACCAATTAAAGACAAATTACAACTTCATAACTTTACTTTACAATAAATAACAAAGCAATTTAGTACATCAGGTTTCGAGCATCATATTTTTAGCCTTGAGAGAACGGAGGAGCGGCATTCGTCTCTAAGTAGAAGATACCGGATGATCTGAAACAATATGTCAATGGTTTAATCGGTTAAGCCTTCTAGGCAACCAACAAACATATTTAACTTCTCCTGCGTTACGAGGAATCCCCTATCAGTTTACCGGTAGAGGGCCTGGTCACGAGGAATTCTTACTCATCCTATTATTACGTTGAGAGTGGAGCGCCAATATGACGTCTTTGTGATTCACAATCCTCTGCTAGATAAAATCCACTACGGGATATGTCTCTCCCAAGGTGCGCCACTTGGCCCCCAGTCTTTGCTCTATTCTCGTCGACATTAATCAATTATTTCGAAATTTTGGCATGTGAACCAATTGGACCCTAAATCCACACCTATTTTATGATCTGCCATGTGGTTTCATGCGCAATTCACTTTCCTTAATTTTCCGGGTTAAAAGTAACTTATGTTGATCTCATAAGTATTAATGTAAGCAATCCATGTGTGGAATTTAATCTTTTGTGCATTTTTTATGGCTTTTAAAAGCACCAAACTGATTTGTCTGAATCGGATTACTTTGTATTAGCACTGTCCATAATCGGGACGCCTTATCGTGAGCCTTGTCTTTCAACAATGGATCTCTCTGACAGAAACTTTCGACCACTGTCTCACCTGATGGTAAGTGATGACGCGGCCTACGATGGTGCAACCTGTTCACTTTTGACTTGAAGATTATAGTTAGCTGGAAACAAGGTTGAGTTAGTGTGGAAAATAAAGAAGTAAGGTTACCCAGTCTTCGGCACGAGGCCTCCCATCCTTAGGTTGCCCCACAGCGCACAGTTCCCGGTCATAGCAGTGATGTAAGAAGCGCAGCGGCGGCCCGTGAACCCGCCTGTGTTCAGAGACTCCGCCATGTAGAAGAAGCTTCTGCAATGCAGAACAGTCAAGCATCAGAACGATTCCATAATAGACGCGATTCAGTGAACAGATTACACGTAAATTGATTAAAAATCAAAATGCCTATGAAAGCAGAAAACCAATAATTATGGTTTGTAAAATATAAAATCGTCAGACTGTACTTAATAATGATAAAGGTTTCTGGTGAGTGCCCCCGTGTAGGTCTGCCTTGTCTCATCAAATAAATATCATGTATATCCGGGAGGTTGTAATTGCCAGTTATAATTTTAAATGTCTCAATGAGAATTGATCATTAGAATCTTATGATGGTCTAGGAAACTTTTAAGTTTCTATCCTTGGGGTCCTCGATACTATAGTCTAGTACCTACCTACTTACTTCATTTGATGATGATGACGGTGAAGAACTATTATAACCATTTTTTAATTAAACAGCGCAATTAAAAGCTTGAACAGTTCCATAGACAGATAGTAGACACACAGATATCAAAAAGTCGTCTCTTTATTATAATCTCTGGTTTGTACTTATAATATGTCAACATTTAATGGAGCATTCTACTTATTCTATGTTGATGATGGTGACGATGATGATGAATATGGTGGTAGTGGTGGTGTTGATGATGAAGTTGAAGTCCCATATTTACCTATGATGATCACACTCTTGAGTATTGCAGCCTGGCATGTTAATTCCACCATTAGGATAGAAGTCGGCATCACCGAGTGTAGCCATGTATCCCAGAAGCCCAGCGTTGGTGTGGATGACCTCTGTGTATACTCCATCGTCAGCGCGGAACTTGTGGTCGTGGGTGATCCAGCCGGGGAAGGCAGGGTCTAGAGCTGAAAGGGAATAGGCTGGTTAAAGGATCTGGGTGGAGAAAAACTCCAATCGGGTCCCCCAGGAGACGTCATTTTCATGTTTGGACATCATCACCAGTCTGATAACACGTAAATAGGCCTCCCCCAGAGAGTGCCACTTTGAGCGGCTGTTCACCTCCTGCATCCATCTGCCTCCGTGGTTTTCACCAGATTGTCGGTTCACCTAGTGGGGGGCTGGCCTACGGTGCGTTTCCCCTCGTGGTGGCAATGGGCAGGCCATATCGCTCGTAGAACTGACAACTGATGGGGTAGAAAGGTTCTGGAGTGGCATGTTTAACGGTTAATGAAGTTTAATACCCCTCGGCTCCTCCGTACCTAACGATTACCGTTTTTACTGCTAGATGACGCCACAGATTCTTTTCAGAAAAAAACAGTTCCTACCGATACATCTTGTTTAAAGTTTAACCTAACAGAATTAGGTATCTACGTACTTAAATAGTTCTAACAAAAAACTTCATGATGAGGGTCTTGGAATAACATTATTTTCATGTTTTCTAAGTTTCTGAAAGAAAGAAACGCCTTATTCGCTCCAAATTCTTTTATGCTTTCATTTATTTATTTGTTATTGGAAGATGAACACCTGTTATAATATTATGCATATTACACTACAAAAAATAAGCCAGTTATAGGTCCTCGCGGATATCATAGATGTTTAGTTTACCATTATCGTTACTAGATGGCGCAGCTTACCAGTGATATACGCCACGTTCCCGTCGACGGTCCGGCCGACAATGCCCACCTGGTGGCCGCCCAGGCTGTGGCCCACGAGGTGGTACATGGTAGGGGTGGCACCGGTCACACGGTTCAACCAGTTTATGAACCGGCCCACGCTCTGTCCTGTTAAATGTGTCACATCAATAAACTGAAAACGTAAACTGTTGAGTATAGGAACTTAGCCTTCCCCCATAAAACACTACTGTGGTTCAGCGTACACAAGCGTATAAACCTTGTACCCACTCATCATCGTCACCAGCGACGACGCCAACACTGGAGCAGTTGTGCCAGCACCCCAAAGCCGCACTCCGTTACTTCAAGGAGCTGGGCTGGCTTGGGTAGATGCTGGAGGGGGAAATACACAATACACCCCAAGCAGGACGTCAGTGCAGGCCTTACCAGGTTTAAATCAGGTTTAAACGCTTATGATAGGAGGGCTTTCCCATTATCACCACGCTTGGCAGGCGTCTTGGTGATGGCAGTTGGTCATTGAAGACCGAAGCGAGGAGAAAGCTGCTGCCCAGTCACTGGAAGATAGATATGACGAGACAAACATGTAAAAGAAATAAAAAACCAACCGAATTGAGGACCTCCTTGTTTATTGATTAAGGTTGGATATTTCACGTAACACTGTAAAGTCTTACCACTTAGTAGCAATTACTAACTTAATTAGCTGAATCATCATGATTATGTGATGCAAAGTCTTAACATAAACATTAATCATTAAGCCTACATTATAATAATCAGTTTCGTATCAGTGTCAATTCTGTTCTATTAAGGTACTTACCTACTTAGTTCTGCAAACAGGTATTATATAAGTGCATAGTGATCGTGTAACTATACAGGAGTGTTTCATCCAAAGGACAACCTCTTGACTAAAATTATGTTCATATTCAAAACACTTGCTTAGAATTAATCCCTCCGCTCCGGTCGACTTCGACCACATCCAAAACCTGTCAGTTTCCAAAGTGTTCCACTACCTAATTTGCCTTCACTTTCACTTAATAATTTCCAATGCCGCCACTCCACTTCTTAACTCACTTCCGCATTCAGCCTCTTCTCATCTCGGCCATTACCTACATTATCTACTTCTGCACCCATTTCTAAAGTTTCTAAAGCATTATTGGACAGATGAAACAAAACTGTGCAAGTTGGTTAAAGAAGGTCACCTAACATACTGGAGACGAGTAGTAGGTACTAACCAGAAGGTACAGTGTTGGCAACAGCAGCCGCGTAGTTGATGGAGCCACCACCGGCACTCCAGTCCACCACGATCACGTTCACATCTTCGGCAGACAGGAACGCTGGAAAGGAGAGAATTCTAGAGGCGCAGGTAATATAGAGAGTATTGTGGACTAGAGGTTTATGGTGAGCTGCTTGCCAGATAAAAATGGACGAGGACGACGAGACTACGATGATGACTAGGTAAGTCCGCAGTTGGTCTGGTTTTAGAGTGGCGTAAATATTAGAAAACTGAACCTGTATAGGTAGATCAAGTGATTTAATGAGTTCGTTCTCCATGTTCCCTATAACTCAAATAAGGGATAAATTTTGCGCGTTCTATTAAAGTACCAAAAGTGTCAAAAAGTCAAAAATCTTTCGTCAATTTTGTAACCATCCCCTGCTGGTGGATCAAACCAAACAATAATTGAATGTGTTATTTATCAACCATCAAGATCCCCATCTTTCCAGTAGATCATACTGGAATAAAGATATTATAGTCTGTAAAATTTTAGATACCAGCGGGAGTTGATCCCGCGCTTCCCAACCCACCGGATTGGACGCTCTACCACTGAGCTATGGTTATGGAATAGACCACTCATCATCTGCCTGAAAACCACTGCTGTAGGTACATAATTCTCCCGATAAAGCGTCACTTAATAGAGCGGCTTCTCGCCTCTTGCATCCAACGCAATCTCACTGTAACACATTAATTCACGAACACAACGTTCAGATGCTTATTCGTATTGTGCCTTTGCATTATTGTTATTTTTGTAGAAAGTTGGTTCACTTGAGTTTTTTCTATAAGTAAGTATTTATAAGTTGTTGAGTATATAATATATAGTTATAAGTAATAGTATAAAGTCCTAATAACAGATATTTAGATTGGTAGATCATATTTAGTATAATAAAAAGTTTGTGATTTTCGAGCTATTTGAACTTAATAGGTCTACCTACCTATGTATTTCGTACAATTACAAATACTACATAAGTACATGTATATTATATTGTATCATGTCTTGATATAAATAAGCATTCAGCTGGTAATATGTGGTCAATGATGTTTGTACACATCTATTTAGATTTTTTAGTATTACTTTTAAGATAAAATATGTATGTGTTACTGTTTATTTGATACTTGAAAAAAAAAAAAAAACGCAACTGCCCATTGAAGGTTCAAATGATCTCCTAACCTGGCACGAGCACGCTGTTGAACTCTGAAGTGGCGGAGTCGAGCCATCCGTGCACGAGCACGACCGTGCGTCGTAACGGGTTGTAGTTGGTCAGCCCTAACAGCCCTTCCACTCCCATCAGCAACGGCTGGCTCACGGTCGGATTTTGCCTGAAATTATAGGTATAACCAGGGAATATGCACCGAATCCACAGCAGCATTCTTCTAGGTACATCAAAATTATCTGCGATTAGCCGCCTGATGCTATAAGCCTAGTGTTTATGACAAGCCATGTAATAAGCACCCAAAGTGACGTTTGGGAGAGGCCTATATTCAGCAGTGAAATTCTTCAGGCTGTTAATGTGAATAGGAATACTGACAAGTCTTCACAAGTTTGACGACATTTCTTCAACTAGAAAACGAGCTGAAGTGTCCAATGCCTGAACAGATTTTCTTGAATCATCAACATCATTATCATCATCATCATCATCAACAACAGCCTGAAGACGTGCACTGCTGAACATAGGCCTCCTCCACAGACCGCTACTTAGAGCGGCTGCTTGAATCATAGCTAAAACAATCGTGATTGTTACCTTTCAAATGAAAAAAATAAACCAAAATCGGTCATCCGTTTGGTAGCTGCGATACCACAGGCTATGGACAATAGGCATGATGACTACTATGAAAAATGAACAAGTAAATATTACTTTCATAAAGAAGATTAAAAATGAATGCAATAATTCAAAAAATAAGTAAAATCGGTAAATAAATCACGGAGTAATAAGCTTTTAAAGTTTCCATAGGAGGCATATCCTGTCCCATTCTCGCGGAACAGAGCGCCCCCACAGTTACTATGAAAAATGTACTCGTGACGTCACATGCCAAAGAGATTGTATGAACAACTACCACTGCGTAGTAATGAGGTACTATAACGACCTTCCTCTGACGTCACTGGCCGTTTCAGCTATCTCTTTCTATTCCGGTTTGTAAAATGCTTGTATTTTTGTCGTTTTTTGAGATATTTTATTTTTGTTTTCACAAATGTTTATCGTAGGAGGAATATTTTTAATTTATGCAAAAAAAATTTTAGTCACCATGCCTATTACATGCTAACTAAATAATAAATAGATTCTTTCTATTTACATCGAGGATTAGTTTTAAATACCTGGTGAACAGATGGTAGACGTTCTGCCTGTCGGGATCATACCGCGCCGCCTCCTGAAGGTCGCTGGTCTTCACCCAAAGGTCGACAAGGTGAGGCACACTATCCGGTCCGCGGACATACTGGAAGCGTGAGGAGTCCAGCTTCATCAGCACCGGGTCCGGGGCTGGGATGGCTGGAGGAAAACATGAGTTAGGTTTGTTCGTTGTAGCTTTAGGATGCAGAGATGGAGCCAAAGATACAAGGGGACTTGTTGAAACACAGAACGAGTCTTTAAAATGGAATCGATTAAATCCATTAGAAAGTTGTGTTCCTGGGCTGGGATGGCAAGAGGGAAATAGGATTTATTTTATTCTAGAGGTACACCTTAGTTATGTTCAAAATCCAGTTTTTCGTTGAGTCTATGGCAAACAACGTTCCATATTTTAAAAAGAACTTTTTGCGAGGAATTGAATTATGAACGGGAGTTGAACCCGCATGTATTTCATCCTTAAGCTATCTTGACAAGTGATATCTTATAGAAAACGATCCTCCACGTTTTACAATCAACATACGGGGTTCGTAGAGTCATTTATCGACAAATCTCCCAATAGATGGCGCTACCAAACCCGTATGTTGAAAATCCCCGAACCAACATCATCTTCATTAACAGCCTGAAGAAGTCCACTGCTGAACATAGGCCTCATTCAGGGAGCGCCACTTTGAGCGGCTGCTTGCCTTTTACATCCATCGGGTCCCCGCGGCTTTCACCAGATCGTCGGTCCACCTAGTGGGGAACCAGACTACGCTGCGTCTTCTGGTTCGTTTCACCACTCGAGAACGTCCACCCAACCATGGTCCACGTCAACACAAATGCTGTAAAGATAACGCCTCCCAAATGTAAAGATGCTAATTCTTGCTATCAACTGCTTTATAATTTTTAGTGATCTATTATTTCCCGGTTGTCCTTACCCGAAGCCACTGCAAAAACCACAGCCAACAGCACAACGCACGAAGCCATGTCCATCGATGTAACAAATACACAATCGTCATCATTGTAACAATTATATAGCTATATACAATCTTATCATATTGTTATCACTGGTGTGTCATTCATCGATGTGATAAATAGGTACCCATTTATTTTATTTATTTATGAACAATTAATTATTGTAGGAGGCGAACGGGAACAAAATAAAAAAAAGTCTATTTCAAGCAATAACCCATATTATGCTAAAAATACAAAATACTAAAATAATCAAATTTAAATTTAAATTGATATTGACTATATATCAATCAGCCAACCTATTGTACATTGACACCTTAACTATAACACAATTGAAATAGTATTGATAATTTAAATTCAGTGAATGAACATACCACAGAGCAAAAAAAAAAAACGCTTCCCCTCTACATAGAGGCGCCTTTTCGACACTTCTCATACAATTCAAGCGTGTCAGGTATTACAATGAAACCTCTATGGTTTACCTGCGCAGATGACATATATAGCAATTGTCTTGTCATTAGTGCCACTGCTGTCAGCAAAACATGCTGTGGGTTGAGTCGATATATTTTTATCGATAGTTTGATATGAGTTAAGTACGCGGTAAAGTACCTCTTACCTGATTGTATCATTAGGTACACTTTAGTACCTACCTATATCTTTTGTGCCTTTTGTGCGTATTTCTATGTGTAATAGTGTTATTTTGTTCTATTATACTCTATTCTGGGTCGACAATGGCCAGCCGATAAACATACCGGTATAAATCTAAAATAAACAAAATTGAATGTATTGGTATTGGTAGGTACGTCATATTCGCGTCACGGCTATACAGTCCACCTCACCTATTTTATGGCAAATGTAATGTGTGTAAGTATAGAGGTAGTTTATCGTCAGTTTATGGTTTGCTTAATCTTTATAAGATTAAGTAAACAAATCCGATAGGCGTCCAAAATGAGGTTTTATGGGGGAGGCATTGTTTAGCAGTGGACGTCTGCCGGCTGATGATGTGTGATAAAATAATTATATCTACAAACTAAAGTTTGAAATAGAAGAAACATAACAAGTTATAAAACGAAAAAATATATTAAAACTCCAAATACATAGTTAACACATTTTGCTGAAGATTCATCAGTATTGTTGCGTCATGTTTCTTTTTGATAGAATTCATCTGAAAATACAATTTTCAGATGAATTTTTAGGAATAATAATAATATTGAGTATCATTGAGGTGTTGTAGGTAAACACTTATTTAATAGAAGGAGGTCCTTAGTTTGGCAGTAAATAAAGGTAATTTTTCAGCTCACCAAGCGATGTATATTTTAATTTACAGCTATTTACAAAATAAAAAGCAAGTGAATTTTTTCATTCAATATCGACTAAGACGTAGATTCTTACGTAGAATCAACGAGATCAGTTGTCCTTAGCAACCAAGAGCAATGGTTTTCTATGAGGCTACCATGGATGAAATAAAAAAAAGAAGGATTGAGTTTTGATTGACATCGATCTGAAGCCCAAAATGGCGGACATATTACATGTGTGGCAGCTGAAAGTAGGGCGACCGGCTGCATATGATGTGAGCGTGTGCGTGTTGCGCACGTACGCACGAAGCGTTCCGGCTTCCTAAGGGAGCTTCAGTTTCGGATCAGACGGGATTCCCTCCTTCTTTTTTTAATAGCTCCATGGAGGCTACATGAAAACTCTTTCGTGGGCGAGCACGCCACATCATTATAATGTCCTCATCAAATAATAAATGCGGATAAGAGAAATTATAGTCATCATCATCAGCCCGTAAATGTCCACAGCTGAACATAAGCCTCCCCCAGAAAGCGCCACTTTGAACGGCTGCTCGCCTCCTGCATCCATCGGCTCCCCGTGGTTTTCACCAGGTCATCGGTCCACCTAGTGGGGGGAAATTATAGTACCTCGTTAAAAATAGGATAGAGTTTAAATGTGGGAATAGCGTCAAAATATAAACGTATATGGTTAGACATTTTCATAAAACATTCAGCTTCAAAATGCTGAGAGCAAACCGTATCATGTTTTTGAGGAAACCAATTGCACTGTCCAGTTGCGAATATCTATTTTATATTAGGATCTGTAGGAAACCTAATAAACATAAAAGATATTAAAAGTTTAATTAGTAGAAGTCCATTTAACCACAAAATAAATTGAAAACATTTAAAACTTATTGTAACAAATTTCCGGATGGCATAATAGAAACTATCGATGTATCGATAATTATAAGGTTAACCAACGCATTACATCACTATCGGTACTTCTGCCATAGGGTAAGTTCGCCGGTTTTGCGACCACTTCCTATATCCGACCGTTTAATGTACATTTGATGAAAAAATACAAAAAATAAAAAGCTTGCGGTGAACACATCTCTAAAATATATTATGCCTACACAATTATGACCAAATAGGTTCAGTTTTGTAACAAATATTATACGAGAAATCCCCAATTCTATTTTAAAGCTTTGAAGCTTAAAAGCACATACATTTCAACTGCCAGTTTTCGACCACGTTAATCCACCATCTGGTATAAAAACTACAGATACCCAAAATCGCTCGTGGTCGAAAACTAATCCAGCTGCAGAAAAATGCTATTCGACCGCAAAAGCAAACTATATCAAAAACATTATAAATACGTATTTATTTACATATAAAAGTACATAAATAGTCGATTACTTTGTAAGTTTAACTAATTAGACCAGACACGATTAAAAAAAAACGATTAATGCTGGTGGTCGCAAAATAGGCGTGACCAACTGATCGAACCATCATTGAATATTTCTCGCCCAGGGTCTAATGTGGGCTGGCTTTATTACAAAAAAGTAGCGTATTTAGTTTGTAAACATAACTATGTTTATAAACTACGTTAGCCAATATTTTTTTTGTTGTAGCTGAATTTTTCAGCCATATCCTTAATTAATTTTTGGCGGTCTCAGTAAGAAAAAAGATCATGCTTTTTTATATAAGTTAGTGCCTCAAAGCTGGAGAAGTCATGAAAATACAAGACAGAGGATCTAAAGAAGCCTTTCTGATCATTGTTTCTATCATTTATTTACCACAGGCAGTCAGGCACCTACGTCTTTCAATTTATAGTGGTAGGAAACTAGCGAAAAAGTGGTCGTAAACATAATTTAGTGATCGAAAACTAGCAAAATAGTTACTATTAGCCTTTGGTTTAGATATTTATAAAAGGGTGGGTTATTTTAAAAAATGATTGATAATCTGATAAAAATATAGAGTATAATATTTGAAACGTAGCTTAGTAGCATCACGGGCCCGATAGCTCAGTTGGTAGTATCCCTGCCTTCTGAACTGAGGGCTGTGGGTTCGATTCCTGCACGGGACAAACATTTGTGTGATGAACATAGATGTTTGTTCTGCGTCTGGGTGTTATATTGTATTCTATGTATGTATTTATAAATAAAAAGTATCTAAGTATTGTATCAGTTATCTGGTTCCCATAGTACAAGCTATGCTTAGTTTGGGGCTAGATGGCGCTCTGTGAAATGTCCACAAATATATTTATTTATTTATTATTATTATCAAGTCAAAAAATGATACTGGTACATTTTATTATGCAACCTAAACTTGACAACTCCACTAAGGAAACTAGCGAAATTACCCTATAATGTCAAACTGACACAGAGGAGTACCCCGTACCGAAGTTCGGCAACAATAATATGATTGATTTCGTCTCTATATATAGGCGAAGCGTCATTTGTTTCATAGCTCTGTGGTACCAACGGTGACTTTGCTAGTAAATTAGTTTTTGCAAAAGGCACCGCGAACAGTCGCGGCCGGTGACGCCGCGCCACATACCCGTCCGGTCCGGCACACACAGCCAGTATTGGCGATGATGGCACGTCCGGATTCGAGATACTACCTCGGAATACTCTCATTACATAATATGCGAGTGCCAAACCCCTTCTAACTTCCAATTTGTTATATCCAATACCCAAAACAAACAGAGTTGGATACATCAAAGGATAAGAGAGGATGCACTCCATACAACCATTATACATCTATTAGAGACTATTGCCGCCTGCACTAACTTATGTTCCACAGGACGTTTGCACTTATCTTAGTGTGGGTTTTTCACCAATAGTTAAGGTAACCAATGGTGCTTTAGAGTTTTAACTACGGCTTAAAAACCCAGTCTTTAAATATCTTCTTCTTCTCGTGTAAGTGGTCAACCCTGGTGTCAGAAATTTGGCCACCCATAGGTTTTTGACTTGGCTTAATGCCGATTGTTTTCGCCGGGACTGACGGCTTAAAGTGCCCTCCGAAGCACGGTAGGACCTTTATCAATATACCTATTTAGTATCCAAATCTTATCAACCGACAAAGATAACTGGTAATTAAAGAACAAAAACATCTCTATATGGTACGTTACGTAAATTACATAAACAAGAAATCGTCTTCCTCATCATTACGTCTACTACTAATGACACCGATTATCTGTTTACGGCAGCCCCACGTTGCGCAGTTTCATGCGCTTTCGATCAGTCCCCTATTACGATGAATCTATGTCAACGCTGTTGACACGCGTGCAACTGCTGTCAAAGTTCATACAAAGACAGAAGTTGAGCGGCAGACGCGCGCCAGCAGCGCTCGTTCATCGTACTTAATAGGAGGGCAGGTCATCAGCATCAGACCACCTCGAACCTACTGGCTCAGAAGGATTTAATACTACAGGTATTGAGGGAACAGCGTTTGCTTCGTTGTTCGCGTTTGTCGCTTATGCAAGCGCCGTTGCTTGGTCATTGCTTCTTCAACTTCCTGATGTTGAGAGCTATATCAGTAGGTAATTGAAGCCCCCTACGGATCTCCAAAATTTGTCACACAAAGAACCTAAGCATCCAGCCCTCGCAATAGTTCGTTGCGTGAATTTGAGCTTGCAAAGACATCCGGCTAAAAGTAGAGACTACGTATCGTACCATTAAGACGCTGACAGGTCCCAATGCGAGCACGTTTATTACAGCAGACGAACTTGAAACTTCTGTACTGTGTAGGGCCGCTTTATGCATAGCAAAAATATGGCGATTACGTTGCGTTGCACTTCGACTTATCTTTTTCGCAACAAATATTTGGTTATAAAAGAGATGCTTATTGTTATAAACAAAATAAGCTTATAGACGGATGCATTAAAACATAAATTATCACTATGATATATTTCAATGGGGTGTCTTATTATAATGTAACATTTTAGGACGTTTGAATATTTTTTTAGAGGTCACTTCACGATTTTTTTCGATCGAGTAAACTTTTCGTAAACGTATTTCGGTTTCGGCAGGTGGAAAGAAGATATGACCAGTATTAACGTGCATTTTTTTCAATCCTGTAAATGGTATACGTTTTGAGATAATCACGTTCAAAATAGTCGTTTTGGAAGCATTCAGCGCCTTAAGCCATCACTGGCGTGTGAGTGTACACTAGTTGAGAACTTTGTTCTCAAGCTCTGCATTAAGTTTATTATTGTGAATACTTAAATACTAATGCATGCTTTAATTAGTAGGTACAACGGGCTAGAATAATGTTCGTCTTCCTAAAGTTACTAAAATTACTTGATAAATGAGTATAAATTAATTAAATCACTATAGATGCTTAAGCGCAAAAAACCTATCATCCCATTCAAATCTTATCAACCAAATTACCAACTAATCGTTTTCGGAGATTACCATTATGAACGATAAGTTGAACCACGATAAATTGGTATTAGGTACTTAATTCAAATAAATTGAAATTCACGTATTGCACTCTCTTATTACGGTGGAGAAAACAACTGGAAAATGTTTAAGTTTGGTGTGTTGCTGAGCATATTTCTGGCAGTGGCAGCTGGTAAGCTAGTCTTTACAATCTTTGCACAATAGCCGGAAGACGTTCACTACTGAACACAGGGGCCGTACTGTGAGCTCTTAGTGCGATACAAAGCAGACCATATATTGGATAGCTTGTCAAAATCTTCATACGAAAAAAAAAGCGATTCAATATAGGGTCTGATTTGTATCGCGCTAAGAGCTCACAGTACGGCCCCAGAACTCCCACTCCACATAAAACGGTACCTTCGACGCTTACGTTAGACGGAAGGATTTGCTATAATCACCAGAAGGCGGCTTGATGACCGCCAGAAAATTTTATGTACCGAGGAAAACGCTGCGGCCTGGTTCCCTGGATCCTTTACCGGTTCTTACGGCACCTACGGGAAGAGATGGTGTACCTGCCGCACGTTGAACCTGCGTACTGCGCATTAGATAGGTAACCTCTTTTAAGTCGTGTATCACACATGAGACGTGGTGTCTCATCAAGTTTCTTTATTTTTTTCAACTGCTTTTGCCGTCCCGTCTGATAATCTTCCTAACATGCACAGCATGCCTACAATACAGATATGCTTTCTCTGCACAAAAAAAAAATAGATATTCGTACCTATACTGGGTGTAATTGAATTCATTAGCATCCTTTGAAACTAAGTACCTCCTCCTGATACCGGTTACGTCTGGACCAAAATTTTTGAATTCTAACACATTAGTTTAGTAATAATTATAAATCCAAAAAATTGAATAATTTACTTAATCAAATGCTACAATACAAAATTTAATTAAAATAATGTAGTACTGTTTTTAATTAGTACATATATGGTATAAAAACGTTTAAATGTATCAAAATCATCAGTGCCAACTGCGTTAGACGCCGCGGCAATCTTCATAATTTTCAATAAAAATATTTTCATTTACACACTTTTACTCTTTAATAATCATCTATAAATGATGTACTATCATGAGCTCAATTTATGCTAATGAATTAAATTACATCCTGTATTACTTCATACTTAATCTTCACATTTTCAGTGTGAATCAGTTTTTCACCAACCTTGCAGTCATATTTTTGCTTTTTAAAGGATAAGTTACAAAAGCCCTCCTATTTCCATCCAGCCATTCCAGCCCCGGCCCCAGTGCTGATGAAGCTGGACTCCTCACGCTTCCAGTACGTCCGTGGACCTGATGGCACGCCGCACCTGGTCGACCTGTGGGTAAAAACCAGCGACCTTCAGGAGGCGGCGCGGTTCGACCCTGACCGACAGAATATCTACCATCTGTTCACCAGGTAACCAGTACCTTCAGCTTTCGCATCTTATATTGCGAGTAGCTGGTAGCATTCGGACCTATTAACAACGAGACAGCTCCAACTTAGTTGGTCACTTAGTACGTTTTGGTTTTACCTGAAAGTTAAACCGAAACGTGCAACAGTGTAATTTAATAATAAATAAATAACATAAGAAAACAATAGCAGATAAATAACATGGTCTTTCTATCAGTGCTTCCGAGTCCGCGGGCTACCATACGACTCTACGTCGATAGAATCCAGTAGGCCTAGTACGAATATTTACGCGCGCGTAAGTGTGACGTTGACGTAAGGCAATTGTATGGCATTTGATCTGCCTCCCTATTACGATTGAGCTAGCAGCGCTGCTACCGCACGCCTGCCGCTCAACTGCTGTCAAAATAGGCATGATGACTTCTATTAAAAATGGACAAGTAAATAATAATTTCATAAAGAAGATTAAAAATGAATGCAGTAATTGAAAAAATAAGCAAAATCGGTAAATAAATCACGGAGTAATAAGCTTTTAAAGTTTCTATAGGAGGCATCTCCTGTCCCTTTCTCGCGAAACAGAGTGCCCCCACAGTTACTATGAAAAATCCACTCGTGACGTCACATGCCAAAGATAATGTATGTAAAGCTACCACAGCTTAGTAATGAGGTACTATGACGACATTGCTCTGACGTCACTGGCCGTTTGAGCTATCTTTTTCTATTCCGGTTTTTAAAATGCTTGTAACTTTGCCGTTTTTTGAGATATTTTATTTTTGTTTTCACAAATGTTTATCTTTTGAGGAATATTTTTTATTTACGCAAAAAAAATTTTTAGTTATCATGCCTATTGTATGAACTTTGACATCAGTTAAGCGGCAGACGCAATCGTAATAAGGGGGCCTTACGTTAACGTTACACTTACGCGCGCGTAAATATTCGTGCTAGGCCTACTGATCATGTGGAAATCGTCTCATATGTAACTACAGGCAGGCCCAATACTTCTTGTTTATTACAATTTGCAAGATCCTTTTTCTTATCATAATTGAGCCCCAAATCTCAGTGTGAAAAGATGACTAGATAAGTATTTCACGGCTATCAAAGTTCTTCTAGATCGCAATTGCCTTCATAAGCATTAATACAAAGATGGTTCAAATTGGCTTGTCATAAATTGTAACCCTGAATTTTCTTTCAGGCAAAACCCGCAAATAAGCCAGCCCCTCCTAATTGGTAGCACTGGTCTCCTGGGCCAGACGAATTTCAACCCTCAGCGCAAGACAGTAGTCCTCGTCCATGGATGGTTGGACAATGTGTCTGCTGCCTTCAACAGCGTGCTTGTTCCTGGTGAGTTACAGTTTGTGCATCTGGTCTCAGGGCTCGCATCCTTAGATCATGAAGACAAAAAGGCATATTCAGTAAAAATTGTAAAAAATAGATGATCCAGTAATTTGGCCATAGCATTATTAAGTAGCGGTTTACAAATTTTTAAATAACTCCATCTCATGATCATCATAATCAGCCTGAAGGCATCCACTGCGGACCATAGGCCTCCCCCATGCCACTTTGAATGGCTGCTCGGGTCCTGCATTCGTCGGCTCCTCTTGGTTTTCACCAGATCGTGGGTACACCTAGTGGGGGCCACCAGCTTACGCTGCGTTTCCGCTAGAGAACCGTTCTTCCCCATCGTTTGTCATTGTCATTGTCTACGAGCGATGCAATGGGCTAATATTGTTAGTAAATTAATTATATAAGTAGGTAAGCAGTAAAATATTTTATTCTAACAAATATATTTTTAATATGAATTTTTTATATTTTTTTTTTTTTTATATACGCCCAACGATCACATACATAGATCCTGGACCCTAACTAGGATTCCCTGTATCTAGGGACCCAGGAACTACGAGGACCATGGTCCCACAACACCCAGACACAGAACAAGTATTTGCGCTTTTTTTTTCGGGCACAAATACTTGTCTTGTTGCGGGAATCGAACCCGCCACCTCCGGGTTATGAGCCGACCTGCTCAACCACCACACCACGGAGGCTGTCTAATTTGAAATTTGTAGCTAGCTCTCAAGCAATGTGATGTCGTTTGAGATGATTTTTTGTTAAAGACAGCATGGTGATTTCTATCTTCCAGCATATTTGGAAGCTGAGGATGTCAACGTGATTGTGTTGGATTGGAGCGCTGGAGCAGCCACAATCAATTATGCGGCTGCTGTCACCAACACTGTACCTGCTGGTAAGATTTAATGCCAACTGCTAAAACAAGCCTTATTCTTATGGCTCGAGCGAGCAACAACTGGCAAGGTTTTCTGTCAACTGTCCAGATGTACATGAATGTTGGTACTGGTTGAGTGCCATCCCTAGCGCCAGCTTCATGTGAATTCCAATTTGACGGGCCTGATAGCTCAGTTGGTAGTATCCCTGCTTTCTGAACTGAGGGCCGTGGGTTCGATTCCTACCCGGGACAAATATTTGTGTGATGAACATAGATGTTTGTTCTGCGTCTGGGTGTTATATTGTATTCTATGTATGTATTTACAAACAAAAAAAATGCTTAGTTTAGGGCTAGATGGCGCTGTGTGAAATGTCCACACATATTTATTTATTTTATAGTGATCCAATACCCACTACACTACTTGCAAAGTCAACCATCAACAGTTGACCCTAGTCTGAAGTGCGAGACCACCGTGTAATTTCGCGAGGTGCGCGAGGTGTTCCGGTTGCAAAGTGCACTGTCACAAGTCTCACATATCATAAATACGGGCGTATTTATCTCAATGCGAACCGAGTAGGTAGTGCAGCAAGATGCTCATCGCACAACTTCGGGGCACTTCAACTTATATCACTCGGGCGTAAAAACCAACAACAATCAGAAGTCCGTCTACACTCTCGTATTCGCTTAACTTCGGACAACTTCGCTAGTAGAGTAGCCACCGATAGACCCGGCTAGGGCACCATTCTAACTTTAACCAGTAATGGGGGGAAATTTGCCATTTACCTTAAGTGCTATTTCTAAAATTCACCTGAGTTAATTGTTCAATTCCAGGCGAAAGTGCGGCCCGTTTCCTTAATTCATTGATTGCTGCAACTGGAGCAAACGTCGGGAACTTCCATTTCATCGGGCACAGCTTGGGAGGCCACCAGGTTGGAATCATAGGCAGGAATCTTGGTGGGCAGGTCTCTTACATCACCGGTGAGTGGAATATACTGACCGTAACAAAGAAAACTGTAATGATTTGGAATTTTTTTGACGTTACTCCAACTGTCGCGTTAAAGAGACTAGAACCTTTTGATGATCATCAAAAAGCTTGAGTCTTTTATTGACCGAGCGCTCGAAGTGAGCGAAAGTCTCTGCTTCAACTCGCGATTTTTGATTTCGCCGGATATACGTACCTCCTCGCGTACTCGGATTTTACAACGAATCTTGACGAAACTTTGTAGGTACACAGGTTCTACAAGTTTAGGAATTTTTTTGTCCTAAGCAATTTTTGATTAGTGGGGTGGTTCCCCAAAAAATATTTGCAAAAGCATTGATGGGTACTCAATTCTAAACAAGTATTTCCAATATGAGAAAAATCTGCCAAGAGGTGGTGGAGATATAAAGCCGTTAGGTCTGAGTTCGGGATGCTCACAGGTCTACAGTTCGCAGAGCTACTATTTATTATACAGGATGTAATTTAATTCATTAGCATAAATTGAGCCCATGATAGTACATCATTTATAGATGATTATTAAAGAGTAAAGAGTGTAACGGGCTATAGAGAGAGCAATGCTCGGTGTTTCCCTGCGAGATAAGATCCGTAATGAGGAGATCCGCAGGAGAACTAAAGTGACCGATGTAGCTCTTAGGATTAGCAAGTTGAAATGGCAATGGGCAGGCCACATCGCTCGTAGAACTGACAACCGATGGGGAAGAAAGGTTCTCGAGTGGCGACCACGAACTGGAAAACGCAGCGTAGGCCGGCCCCCCACTAGGTGGACCGACGACCTGGTGAAAGCCGCGGGGAGCCGATGGATGCAGGAGGCGAGCAGCCGCTCTAAGTGGCGCTCCCGGGGGGAGGCCTATGTTCAGCAGTGGACGTCTTCAGGCTGTTAATGATAATAATGATGAAAGAGTGTAAATGAAAATATTTTTATTGAAAATTATGAAGATTGCCGCGGCGCCTAACGCTCTTGGCACGGATGAATTCAATTACACCCAGTATACAATTTTGGCCATAATATGAGATGAGATTTAAAGGGCTCTTTATTATTTTTAAATAACATTCCAGCCCTAGAGCCTCTCTTCACTGGGTGGATCACGAACGACCACAAGTTCCGTCCGACCGACGGTCTCTACACGGAGGTGATCCACACAAGCGCCGGGGCCATGGGCTACCTCAGCCCGTTGGGGACAGTCGACTTCTACCCCAACGGTGGGATCAATATGCCAGGCTGTCAGTCTACAGACTGTGATCATGCAAGGTACGCTATATTTAGCCTTTGTCGAATGAATCAAGATACTGTTGCACGGAGTTTGGAAGTCCTCATCCTGTTGAAAGGAAGGGAATGGGAAAAATATAGGGAAAAGGATGAACGGACGGTACGGCAATAAAAGGGAGGCAGGCGAAGCCAGCC
The DNA here is from genome assembly GCA_963580505.1 of Ennomos erosarius. Taxonomy (NCBI): domain Eukaryota; kingdom Metazoa; phylum Arthropoda; class Insecta; order Lepidoptera; family Geometridae; genus Ennomos; species Ennomos erosarius. Next base: position 1,232,702 of record OY757006.1, on the reverse strand, counting down.
TTCCTTCGCCGGCTCATCCACGACGACAACTAATTAAATTAAAGAAAGGGTTTGGCTTTTACCTGTAGGCTTGCATTGATCACTAGTATCTCTCTTGATGGTAACTGACGACGGACTTGCCTTGAAAACACCTACATTATATTTTTTTAGGAGACACTGGTAAAATTTGGAGTTTATAATAAACAATGTTTTTTATTTGCCCTTCACCTTCTAGAGCGTACTTCTACATGGCGGAGTCTATAGTATCGAGCGGGTTCCTGGGCACACGCTGCGCGTCTTATATCACCGCCATGACCGGGAACTGCTTCCTGCTGGGCAGCTTGAGGATGGGCGGCGTTATACCGAAACCTGCATGAGATACTCAAACTTATTTTAACTCCCGATCAAGCAATTTTACGGCCAGGATAAGTGTAAAACTGTATCTGTGCCTGTGAGTTAGACAGGAAAAAACACATCACCTGTCGCGTCCAAGATTTATTTTAGCGCCATCTATTAGCCAATAACAAGAACTAATTTTGTTACAGATCCTCCGGTATCTTCTATTTGGAAACAAACGCGTCACCTCCGTTTTCACGAAATTAACACATTTTTAATTCAAATTTAAACTTGGCGAGAAAAATTAAATATCATACGTAAAGTGATCATACGTGTAAAATGAAAATACTAGTGTGCCTAGTATAAATTGGTCGCTGTTCGCATGTTTTATGTTGTATTTATTTATTAAAAATTTAATACAAACTACTTTTGATTTTTATTTTAAGTACGTTTATAATTTCAGTTTGTTAGATTTTTGTAATTGTTACACAATAATCTAACCAAACACTTTTTGGACGTATTTATTAGCAGCGTTTTACCTGAAATAAAACGCATATTAAAATACTTAACTTACTGAAAGCTCTATATTGAGAATAGCATATCCGTTTCCGTCGATTTCGTGCCAGTTTCCTGTCTTTTTATACCTAGTTTCTAAGGAAGTGGCGCCACCTGGCGGCCGCGCGCCCTTTTTAGTTTACTTGAAAATGTGTCGCGCTATGTTGGATCATTGGCTCAATTTTCACCAGGCAGGAATGCAGTGAGAGCTTTCAGTAAGGTAAGTGTTTTAATATGCGTTTTATTTCAGGTAAAACGCTGCTATTAAATAACTGTACCATTACTGAAAGCTCTATATTGAGACGTGTTTGTTATCGCCTGGTGACGCCACTTTATAAATAATTTTTAAATTAATTAGATCTTTATTAAAATAACGCCAATGTGATGTGATGTGGCATTTATATAAAACACAATAGGTAAGTGTGTTTTCTATTATAAATAATTAATGTAATTATAAAACAAGAAGTGCAGTGAACCATATTCCAAACTAAGGCAATTTACACTGTTAATTCAATTAAGCATTATGAACTATTGTTACTGATTGAAAAAGAAGACGAAGAATGATCATTATATTATGTTGTTGCCACTACATGGCAGTAGACTTGATGAAATGTATTCAGATGATTGCCAAATGTCCTGCGTCCAAACATAATTAATAGCGACGTTGTCTAACGCGGATTGTATATGACACAGCCAGAATAACTGTGTGCGTGAGGTGGTTTTGCAATACCTGCCTCTTACCTTGACAAAGAGATTAAATGATTTTAAAACATGACTTTTTAATTTAGCACCATAAGGTGCTTTCTGGCCAGAACCGATAATTAAGTACTCTCCAAATTTGGTTATCTTAAGTACCAAAATAAATAAATATCTATTCGCCAAACTTCAACCTTACACAACGATTAAAATCTTCTCACTACAATGTTGGGTCTGATCTTTTCAGGACAAAGTAGTAATTGCAACATGACGCAATGTCTGAAATCAATTGCTTGTGTCTAATAGGTGGGTAGTTCTCATCGATGCTCAAATTTGATGGTCACGAGGTTATATTTCCTAAACGGCTTAAGATACAAACAAAATTTGTGAATTAAATGATGAAACATCTATTAGCCTACAACAGAAATAAAGCTTGTCATAATAAAAGCAAAAATAATACCTTAAATTAACACGAAATGGTCAAAAACGGGGTAATTTTTCGTGTTCTCATCGTGTCACACTCTCCGATGCAGTAAAACATTTGCTTACCACTTCACCAAATTTCACTGTATTTGTATGTAACATATACTAAAATTATCGTAATTAAATAAACTTTACACTAAATAGTCTAAAATATATCTTTTCATCATTATTTTTAATTTAAAACAACATACGCGTCGGTCACGCGGATATGGGTTCTTTAAATTCGCGTGATATAACGGCTGCCTGTTAAACAAAACATCAGCAATCAAACACTGAGTGTGGTCCGGTCGAACGTCAGTCGTGTACTGGCATCGCAGACGTAAGACTTGTGGCTCAACGTGCCGGTAAAAAATAATATCGGTAAGCTTGTATTTGTTCACAGGTTTACCGATCACACGTGCACTACATTTTTTGGGCATTGTATTTCAGCAATTGAAATCAAAGTTAGCTCATCGAAACCCTAAAATGTGCGAGATATTTATGTAGTATTTGATTTAAATCGATACACTTAACTTTGCAGCAATTTTACAAAAAAGGGATAATTTCGTCAGTTTCGTGTCATAAACTTCGTGGCATTTTAGTCATGAAACTGATTTTGGTCTATGAAACTGATTTTATGCATTCTTTTATTTAGAAATGTAGCGACTGGTGTGAGTTCATTGAAACAATTCTAGTTATTGTAGTATGACAGATGTAAGATAGTGTTTTGAATAATTATGTAAACGTGTTTTTATCGAGAAAAGATAAGTCATTTCGAACTCACTCATCATTCATTGTGATTAATAATCATAGCCTAAAAATGGATGAGTTCGAATTGGTAGGTATGTCATGTTATCGTGAAAAGGGGTGATCTGGACCGTGATAGCCTAGTAACTCTCAAGTTGGGAGAACCTTCCTTCGAAACTAGCATTGTATTATGTTTAATAATAGGTACATAAAGGGGAAGAGCTAGTAACAGTACCTACGTTTGGTAGGTAGTAGATTAAAAGATTATGGTTACATATCATTTTTCTGGTTTCCGAGAGAAGCAGCCTATTGCGAAGATTCCGGTAGGTAGCTAGGTAAAAGGTACCTATAGCCCAAGTTCACATTCTATGAACACTTTTCTCCACACACGTTTACCGTCGGATATTATGTACCTAAAGTATGTAGGTATTAGGAACTATCACCAAAAGGTTCTGAAATTATTAATAACGTCACGTCATATCACAACACTACCTATTCTTGACGTAAGTACGTATATAGGTACTAGGTAGGGAGGTAGGTACCTACTAGGTACATTTTGGTCCCCCCCTGCCAACATTTCAATCATACTTTAATTATTTTGCTCGTAGGCCCGACTCCGAACACGTAAAGCTCATATTTAAAAGTTTATGGAAAAATCACGAAATCAGGAGTTTCTAATCCAAAAGAGTACCTAAAGATGTGCCAGATATTGTCTTTTGTAGTGAGATTTGTTTTTATATATAAATCGTTATAATATAAGTATAGATTATTTCTATTGTAGTGAAGGTTGTTGTTCTATTGAAAAAAATAACGCAACTCATAAATAAATACACTTTTTAAATACTCATGATGCTTCTTAATTAATAAAGCTATTAATACGATAACTATCTGTTTTTTGTCAGCAGAGGCTTATTACCTATAATATGTAGTTAAGTGGATTAGTATTCGTATTTCGTAGGATGCACAAACTCAGGACCGAACTGATAATAATAATATACATAGTTTTGGTTATTAATACCATTTGTTTGCCAGTTTAATTATGAAAACAAGATTACGTTGTTATTTTATGAACATTTAGTCTTATAAACAGTAGCAAAACGTGAGAAAATGATAGCTGTAAAGTTACTGAGTCATTTTCGTGATCCGATGCGTCGCTTTCGTGGCCTCTAAAACTTCAAACCATTTATCACCCAAACAAGACTTTCTATTTGATTAACTTATATATTAATTTATTCGTCTTATAAAGCGCTATAATTTACTGTACAAAAATATTTGAAATAAGCACAATATAAAATTGTACATGAAACTGACGATGAGAATCGTAAAAATGAGAACGAGCCAGGTAGGTACCACAGAGCAAAAAAAAAAAACGCTTCCCCTCTACATAGAGGCGCCTTTTCGACACTTCTCATACAATTCAAGCGTGTCAGGTATAACAATGAAACCTCTATGGTTTACCTGCGCAGATGACATATATAGCAATTGTCTTGTCATTAGTGCCACTGCTGTCAGCAAAACGTGCTGTGGGTTGAGGCGATATATTTTTATCGATAGTTTGATATGAGTTAAGTACGCGGTAAGGTACCTCTTACCGGATTGTATCATTAGGTACACTTTAGTACCTACCTATATCTTTTGTGCCTTTTGTGCGTATTTCTATGTGTAATAGTGTTATTTTATTCTATTATACTCTATTCTGGGTCGACAATGGCCAGCCGATAAACATACCGGTATAAATCTAAAATAAATAAAATTGAATGTATTGGTATTGGTAGGTACGTCATGTTCGCGTCACGGCTATACAGTCCACCTCTCAACTATTTTATGGCAAATGTAATGTGTGTAAGTATAGAGGTAGTTTATCGTCAGTTTATGGTTATAAAGATTAAGTTTATAAGCAAATCCGATAGGCGTCCAAAGTGAGGATTTATGGGGGAGGCAGTGTTTAGCAGTGGACGTCTGCGGCTGATATGTGATGGTATAATTATATCTATAAACTAAAGTTTGAAATATGCCGAAATAGAAGAAACATAACAAGTTATAAAACGAAAAAATATATTAAAACTCCAAATACATAGGTAACACGTTTTGCTGATGATTCATCAGTATTGTTGCGTCATGTTTCTTTTTGATAGAATTCAAAAAAATTCATCTGAAAATTATATTTTCAGATGAATTTTTAGGAAAAATAATAATAATATTGAGTATCATTGAGGTGTTGTAGGTAAACACTTATTTAATAGAAGGTAGGTCCTTAGTTTGGCAGTAAATAAAGGTAATTTTACAGCTCACCATGCGATGTATATTTTAATTTACAGCTATTTACAAAATAAAAAGCAAGTGAATTTTTTCATTCAATATCGACTAAGACGTAGATTCTTACGTAGAATTAATGAGATCAGTTGTCCTTAGCAACCAAGAGCAATGATTTTCTATGAGGCTACCATGGATGAAATAAAAAAAAGAAGGATTGAGTTTTGATTGACATCGAACTGAAGCCCAAAATGGCGGACATATTACATATGTGTGTCAGCTGAAAGTAGGGCGACCGGCATATGATGTGAGCGTGTGCGTGTTCCGCTCGTACGTACGAAGCGTTCCGGCTTCCTAAGGGAGCTTCAGTTTCGGATCAGACGGGATTCCCTCCTTCTTTTTTTAATAGCTCAATGGAGGCTACATGAAAACTCTTTCATGGGCGAGCACGCCACATCATTATAATGTCCTCATCAAATAATAAATGCGGATAAGAGAAATTATAGTCATCATCATCAGCCCGTAGATGTCCACAGCTGAACATAAGCCTCCCCCAGAAAGCGCCAATTAGAACGGCTGCTCGCCTCCTGCATCCATCGGCTCCCCGCGGTTTTCACCAGGTCATCGGTCCACCTAGTGGGGGGAAATTATAGTACCTCGTTAAAAATAGGATAGAGTTTCAATGTGGGAATAGCGTCAAAATATAAACGTATATGGTTAGACATTTTCATAAAACATTCAGCTTCAAAACGCTGAGAGCAAACCGTATCATGTTTTTGAGGAAACTAATTGCACTGTCCAGTTGCGAATATCTATTTATCTTTTATATTAGGATCTGTAGGAAACCTAATAAACATAAAAAATATTAAAAGTTTAATTAGTAGAAGTCAATTTAACCACAAAATAAATTGAAAACATTTAAAACTTATTGTAACCAATTTCCGGATGGCATAATAGAAACTATCGATGTATCGATAATTATAAGGTTAACCAACGCATTACATCACTATCGGTACTTCTGCCATAGGGTAAGTTCGCCGGTTTTGCGACCACTTCCTATATCCGACCATTTAATGTACATTTGATGAAAAAATATAAAAAATAAAAAGCTTGCGGTGAACACATCTCTAAAATATATTATGCCTACACAATTATGTCCAAATAGGTTCAGTTTTGTAACAAATATACGAGAAATCCCCAATTCTATTTTAAAGCTTTGAAGCTTAAAAGCACATACATTTTAACTGCCAGTTTTCGACCACGTTTATCCACCATCTGGCATAAAAACTTCAGATACCCAAAATCGCTCGTGGTCGAAAACTGATCCAGCTGCAGAAAAATGCTATTCGACCGCAAAAGCAAACTATATCAAAAACATTATAAATACGTATTTATTTACATATAAAAGTACATAAATAGTCGATTACTTTGTAAGGTTAACTAATTAGACCAGACACGATTAAAAAAAACGATTAATGCTGGTGGTTGCAAAATAGGCGTGACCAACTGATCGAACCATCATTGAATATTTCTCGCCCAGGGTCTAATGTGGGCTGGCTTTATTACAAAAAAAAAGTAGTGTATTTAGTTTGTAAACATTACTATGTTTATAAACTACGTTAGCCAATATTTTTTTTGTTATAGCTGAATTTTTCAGCCATATCCTTAAATAAGTTTTGGCGGTCTCAGTATGAAAAAAGATCATGCTTTTTTATATGAGTAAGTGCCTCAAGCTGGAGAAATCATGAAAATACAAGACAGAGGATCTAAAGAAGCCTTTCTGATCATTGTTTCTATCATTTATTTACCACAGGCAGTCAGGCACCTACGGCACGTCTTTCAATTTATAGTGGTAGGAAACTAGCGAAAAAGTGGTCGTAAATATAATTTACTGATCGAAAACTAGCAAAATAGTCACTATTAGCCTTTGGTTTAGATATTATAAAAGGGTGGGTTATTTTAAAAAATGATTGATAATCTGATAAAAATATAGAGTATAATATTTGAAACGTAGCTTAGTAGCATCAAGTCAAAAAATGATACTGGTACATTTTATTATGCATCCTAAACTTGACAACTCCACTAAGTGGTCGGAAACTAGCGAAATTACCCTATAATATCAAACTGACACAGAAGAGTACCCCGTACCGAAGTTCGGCAGCAATAATATGATTAATTTCGTCTCTATATAGAGGCGAAGCGTCATTTGTTTCATAGCTCTGTGGTAGGTACAAATATAATCCGCTGGGACTCAGGGACTCCATTATCATAGCACCTCAAGGTATTAACTTAAAGTCTACACATGAACGTGAGAGCTTACTGACTGGATGTTGTAAGATACAACATAAGGTAAAAAGCTTTATATGATATGCATACGACAGAATAAGTAATAGTTGTAGCGTTTAAAAGAGCAGGCCGCGATCCTCCACGCAGGCAAAGAGGGGTCGGTGAGTAAATTTCCGAGCTATGCCATGATTGATTGATTAAATAATAAATTTACGTCATTAACTTAAAGTAACGCTAATATTTTAGTTTAAACCTCTACGGCTTCATCGCCTTATTTCCAAATTTCGTGAGGTGCTTATGTATTCGTAAGTTGTTCAAGATCAACTATGTTCCGAGTACTCGGGCATTGAGATTACGAAGTTTTCAGATCTCAGTCGCCTTACCCTCATAAACACGTTATTTGGCCGCTGTAAGTGAGTCAGGTCAGGACTCTAAAAATGATGATAGAAGCGCCCATGCGAGTGAGTAGTTCTGTGTAATACTGATATCTTACGCAAAAAATAGGGATACTCATGTGTCACGTAGTTTAAAGCAACACGGGATGCTCTAAACTCCCAATCACAGATAATACAATACTGGTGCAAACACTACACATACCAGTATGCTTAACTAAATAGTTAACAAGCTCGTTCTTAATTTTGCAAACATTATGTTTTATACACTCGCCAGTACAGGTGTACTCTAGAGTATGGTGAAGCTGCGATGGATAATCGGCATGACTTGCATTCATATTTGATGCTGATCTAGTACTTGCAAAAGATTTATTGAGAACTCCTATAGTTCTATCATTTGGCGGCGTAGCAGTTTTATAGTCGCTTGTCCCGTTTTTCGGGGACTGAAATGTCTCAAGCTTACTGAGCCAGGGCAAGGGCATCACTCGCTCGCAGTTTATAGATTGCTCAAATCGTTAAGAATATCTTGCGGTAGATAGTAAAAAGTTGGCAAAAACTCCTCAACTATGTTTACGGTTGGGCAAATCACGAGAAACCACAACAGGCAAGATACCTGACTGTTTATTACCATTTATACCAGTATTTATTTGCCGAACAGGGTCAGTGCTAAGTTTATATTATTCTAACAAATCTCTAACAGTTTACAAGGTGTAAAAAATAAATAAATATAAAGTATATCTGTATATACCTATCAAAGTATCAAAGGAATGCTTGACATAACCTTATTTTCCATTCATTCCTGATGATTTGGTTGCAATAAGTATGGAAAGCGATTCATGTACCTTTATCAGGTGAAATGGTTCCAATTAAATTTAAACGTTTTACGGCTGTATATAATTATAGTGGCAGGACTGATCTATCCGATTTTGATATTTGAAAATGAGGGCAGATGAAACTTTGTGAAAAAAGGTGCTACTTTTAGAATGCCCTTTGTTTTTAATTTTGACTTATTTTGTGAATGACTACAGATAGTTCTTGATCTGAGAAATAATTTATATAAAATTATTGACCTTAAGCACGTTCGGTAAGATTAAGGTTTGATTATATGCGGACATACAAGGGACGTAGTTATCGAAAAATGGTATTTGATGCTCTTTGATTAAATTCAGAATCGTTTTTATAAGTGATCTATAGAAACACCAACTTGTATGGATTTGACAGTTTCAATTATATTTACATGTGACTAAGGAAGTTTTGAAATCAGGAATTAAATAATTCCTGTTGCCTTAATAACAATAATAATAAATTTGTGTATTTCAGGCCCTACTAGGTAACTAGCGGCCCATATGTACATATACCTCAATCAAAATTCCATGATTACAGGTCTGCTCATTTCTGCACAGTTTTGCTCATTTCATATGATAATGTGGTTCCTTGACAAATTGCTTATCTCTCTTGGCTTATACGCTCTTGGCTACTTTTACGGTGGCTATTTGAGGATTGACCTCAGGGAAGGCATTTCCTGTGATAACATCCCGCGAAGTTGCGTAGATCATTGTAAATTTGTAATGACCAACTTGTTTCACACCATGCGTATGATAACCTCTGGCGAGCACGGGTATTGTGAATTTGCTCATATCATGCATGAGACAATATACCATGAAAATGGCTCATTTAAGTTACTCCAATTCATAGCAATTGTGATAACATCCCGCGAGGATGGCTCATTGTTAGTTTTAAAAGATAATCTTTGTCCATAGCTTATATGTATAACATCCTGCGAGGATGGTTTATTATAGTTTTTAGAAGACAAACTTTGTTTAAAGTAGTTGCATGTATTAAAAACATTTGCACGTAGAACATCCTGCAAGGATGGCTCAGTGTACGTATTGGAAGACACACTTTATTCATAGCATTTGCATGTATAACATCCTGCGAGGATGGTTCATTGTAAGTTTAAGAAAACTAATTACTTTGTTCAAAGCATTTGCAATGTATGTATAACATCCTGCGAGGATGGCTCTCTGTAGGTTTTGTAAGAAACACTTTGTTCATAAATCATGCATTGTATGTATAGCATCCTGCGAGGATGGCTCAGTTGACGAACTTTGTTCATAGCATGTATGTATAAGATCCTACGAGGATGCCTCATTTTAAATTTTAAAAGAAAAGCATTGTTCATAATATATATGTATAACATCCTGCGAGGATACCTCATATTTAAATTTTAAAAGAATAACTTTGTTCATATCAAGTATTTTATTTTATTTTATTTTAAGATTTTAAGAAAACTTACAGCTAGGTACAAGTATAGTTAAGTAAATATTAAAGAGGGCCAATTACAAGTTTCCATTAATAGGTAATAGAGTTACTAATTAAGTACACTTAGAAAGACGGACGCACACAGAAAAAAAACAAACTTTATTAAGTAGGTACATACGATACCTAACTACCTAAAAATACACTTGTTTAGTAACATAATCAACTGTTTAACTATCAAAAAATGCACTACTAATCAGCTTCTTCAGCTGTTTAGCAGTGGTATTAAAAAGGTCAATATCATGTCTCTCGGTCAAGTCGTTGAAACACTTGCTAGCTCTTATTAGATAAGAATTTCTTCTGTAGTTGGTTTTTCCACTACCTTCGGCAACATGCAAAGTGCAAGGCCTCCTCAATGATGCATATGGGACCCTCAGGCCAATGCTCTCCAACAACTCAGGGCAGTCAACCGTGCCATTTGCTATGTTGATCAAGTAGACGATATCAGCTATGCGTCTTCTTTCGTACAACGGCAACATATTGAATTTTTTACACCTTTTCGTATAGTCAGGGAGATAAGTCTTGATTCTAAATTGAAGATAGCGCAAGAATCGCTTTTGGATTCGTTCAATACGCGTTATGTATATATTATAAGCAGGATTCCAAACCTGTGACGCATATTCTAAGTGACTGCGTACGAAGGCACAATATAGGATTTGAAAAGTTTTAATAGAGACAAAATCTGATGACATACGCAATATAAAACCAAGTGATTTAGATGCTTTATTAATCACCAACACGGTCCTGATAATGATCGCGGGGAGGTGGGACTGCCCCTACATACGGCATTGCTGTGACAGACATGTCACTGCAATGCCGGTTAGATACTAAGTATTATTTGAAATGTTTTGTCTGTGCTTCATTTATTTATTTTATTTTAGTTTATTTTTGTATGTCCTTATGTGTTCTGTGTTTATTGTAATCGTTTATGTTTAATTTTATGGGTGTAATTTGCCTGAAATAAATGTATTTTATTTTATTTATTTAATAATGTTATTAATATGTTCGTCATAAAGCAATTTGCCATCAAAAATTATCCCAAGATCACGAATTAAATTTACCCTAGTAACAACCACGTTTTTGAGCTTGTATGCAAACATTATTGGATCAGATTTACTGGTGAAGGAACTAATAAAGCATTTCGAAACATTCAGATCCAATTTGTTGACAGAACAGTAGTTTTCGAATCTAACCAGATCGTCTTGTAGACGCTGCGCGCTTTCTATTGAGTCAACTGGACAGAGGATTTTCATGTCATCGGCATACAATATCACTTTAGAGCTAACAAAACACGCGGTAATATCATTAATAAAAATATTAAAGAGTAGCGGGCCTAACAACGATCCCTGAGGCACACCTGATGGAATTAGCATTGCAGAAGACGTATATCCATTTAGCACAACTGTCTGACATCTATTCTGCACATACGACGTAAACCATCTGTAAAGATTACCCCTTATACCGATCGCTTGCAGCTTACGAAGTAACAGTACATGATCAATTCTGTCAAAACACTTACTGTAGTCAGTGTAGACTACATCGACTTGTGAAGGTTGTGACATATGCTGTGACAGGAAGTCGCTACATAATACAAGGTTCGATGTTGTGGATCGGCCTTTTAAGAAACCATGCTGGTCCAAGCTGAGTGTCTGTTTCAAAGAAACATATACCTGCCTATAAACCACTTTTTCCAGTACTTTTGCAAACAGGCATAATTTGGAAATTGGTCTGTAATTTTCGACGTATGTATAACATCCTGCGAGGATGGCTCAGTTTAAGTATTAGTTGACAAACTTTAGTCATAGTATGTATTGTATGTATAATCCTGCGAGGATGGCACATTGTAAGTTCTTAAAGTACCACTTTATGCATAGCATGTAAGAACATCCCGCGAGGATGATTTTTTAGAAAACTTCACGTTTTATGGTTGTAAATAACAAACTTGGCTTTATGGCAGCTACAAATATCCAGTTCCATGCGATGGAACAGCAAAATATATATTTAAATATTTGAACCCTTGAAATTAGAATAGTTAGATTGTAAAAATTTATTTAATTTATGGGCCAAAATGTAGACGTAACACGGTATCTGCCAATCTAGAAAATTCAGTCCGTGGTGTCAGTAAATAATTGGAAAAGAAAAAAGAAATTCAATTTCTAAATAATTATTATTATCACAATATTTAACTTGGTAAGACTTGGTATCTTAATACATTGAGATACTTTCAGCGATATGGCCACAAAACTTTAAATTGATCATCTATTAAATTATAAAAAAAAAGTTTGCGAAGGTCATCTTTAAATCGTTTTATAACGGTTACGTAACGAAAGGTGTCATATTTATATCCCACCCTGTTTGTTTCTTGTTTTCTAGTTTATGAAACCTGGAGTGTGGTTTGATAGAAGGATTTACACGAATAGTGTCCAACAAGATGAATGTCCAAAGCCTGTACCAAACCCAATGTCTAAAAGACTACCGAGTAGCAGTGTCGGTTAATATTTATGCCTTGTCAATGCCGACGTTTTGCATAGGAAAATACTTTGACATTATGTCTTACCTTCTTTAGTTTACGATATTATCTTCAAAATCGATGTTCTGCACTATAACTTGAGATGACATACATTATCTATACTAGGTATACTTGTAGTAACAAAATTATTTTGAAGCTCACCCGTCCATCCTTTGGCTGGGACCTCCACCTTTGTTGCCGAGGACGACAAACCCGAAGAGCTGCTGTTGCTGCCGCTGCAGCTAAATCTTGCTCTTTAGCAGTGCTCGAATGACAGCCTGCTTTTGTTATCCGTGTGCTCTGTAACTGTAACTACAGATTGATCTGTGTCCTAAATCAACCTACTGTAAGCACTGCACGAATAAACCTACACTGGCTATTTAAATTTTAAACTGTAAGTGTCGAACGGCAACGCCGTTTAAGAATAATGTAAGAAGTTTACTTACCATGTGGGTAGCACTTACTTTTACTATTCACTTACAAATTGACTTCACTATAAAATATACATATATTAACGAAGTATTTATAGAAAATACACTTAATAATTTTTGCAACTCACGCAGAGCCAGACAGAGCCGCCCACGAGTTGCTACGACGGAAACTCAAACGCCAATGATCCAACATAGCGCGACACATTTTCAAGTAAACTAAAAAGGGCGCGCGGCCGCCAGGTGGCGCCACTTCCTTAGAAACTTGGTATAAAAAGACAGGAAACTGGCACGAAATCGAAGGAAACGGATATAATATTCTCAATATAGAGCTTTCAGTAACGGTACAGTTATTTAATACCTACATTACTTATATTTGCTAACGTTTCTTGCATGTCATCGTGAATAGTCCCGGGATAATATATCCTACCAAAGGGTCTAAATTCTCATGATATATTGGTTTCTTACCCATGGAACATCTATGTGGTCCACCTATGCATTCAAGGGATACCAGATAGAAATGACAACCCAGAAACTGGACTTAAAAAACTGAATCGAAAAATCTAACCCCAGCCAAGCAAAAATAACCGGCCAAGTGCAAATCAGGCTCGTGCACGATCGGTTCATTATCTACAGGGTGTAATTTAATTAATTAGCATAAATTGAGCCCATGATAGTACATCATTTATAGATGATTATTAAAGAGTAAAGAGTGTAAATGAAATAATTTTTATTGAAAATTATGAAGATTGCCGCGGCGCCTAACGCCGTTGGAACGGATGATTTTGACACATTAAAACGTTTTTAGACCTGGTATGTACTTATTAAAAACAGTAATTCATTATTTTAATTAAATTTTGTATTGTAGCATTTGATTAAGTAAGTTATTCCATTTTTTAGAGTTATTATTATTACCAAACCAATGTGTTAGAATTCGAAAATTTCGGTCCACACGTGACCGGTATCAGGAGTAGGTATCTAGTTTCAAAGGATGCTAATGAATTCAATTACACCCTGTATAACAGCAAGCACACATGCAGCAGCAACAGTATCACGTATATTTATTTTTTTCTGTCTTTTAGTATTTTTTGTTTTAACGGCAACAGAAATACATAATCGGAGAAAATTTCAACTATCTACTACTTCTAATCAAAGTGACCGATGTAGCTCTTAGGATTAGCAAGTTGAAATGGCAATGGGCAGGCCACATCGCTCGTAGAACTGACAACCGATGGGGAAGAAAGGTTCTCGAGTGGCGACCACGAACTGGAAGACGCAGCGTAGGCCGGCCCCCCACTAGGTGGACCGACGACCTGGTGAAAGCCGCGGAGAGCCGATGGACGCAGGAGGCGAGCAGCGGCTCTAAGTGGCGCTCCGTGGGGGAGGCCTATGTTCAGTAGTGGACGTCTTCAGGCTGTTAATGATGATGATGATGATGATGACTACTTCTAACAATCATAGTTCATCATCAGGAGCCTTAGTAATAGCATGGAATACTCTTAGTTATTCCATGGTAATAGGTATCACTTTACCCTTGGGGTACGAAACTCTAAAAAATTAGATTCAGATATTTATTGCTTCGATAGTGTACATAAATTGTGGGATGTAAAATTAAGTCTAGGTTCTTAGGGACCCCGTCGGGCGCAGCAAATTTGGAGTGAGGAGGGCGACTTAACAAAAGAATCAAAGTGATCAAAATAGGTACAGTAAAAATAAAAAAATAAAAATTTTAGTTTGATTAGCTATAATAAAATGTCAATCCAATTAGTTCAAATTAGTAGGTACTTACGAGACTATTTATATCGAGACTATACCGACACGTACCTAGGAGTCACTTGACGAAGACTTGAAGAAAAGAGTATTTGGCAAATATTTACTGCAATTTGTCGAAAAAAGAACTTGACGTAATAACAACTTGACTTACAGCGAATTTGACCTAAGTAATTGAACCCTTATAAATCACCAACCATCAGAATTAACCAATGTTGAGTAATGTTACGGGAGCAGAAATAAAACGGGCAGAGTTTCAGTAGCTTCTTGTAATATTGTTCCTTCTTATGATATTGCAACAGGAATGAACGAGTACAATGGCTGGCTTAGGTTTATATTAACACGCTTTCCCCTCAAAGGCATGGCAGGGCTAGCAGTTTGAGCAGGCTGGGCTGGTGGAAGGGGCGGTGTCAATATGGCGGCATTGGCTTTGGTGGGCTGGTAGGCTGGCACGTTGGTTGACGCCACGTTCGTTACAGTAACTAATATTTACGTTTATTCCTTACAGAATACCAAGTGTGATAACTGGTTATATGAGTACTTATTTAACTATTTGCACCTAGAGGTACACTTAAGTACTTTTCCTCCGAGAAAACGAACTTGATAAGTGTGGTTATCGAATAAGAAAAATATTTGTGCCTGAATAAATATAAATCTAGAAAAATACCGTTTATTCCCGTTAGAATACCAAGTTTGATAACTGGTTACCTAGTGGGAAGAAAGATTCCTGTTATATTACTGGTTAATACTAAATTCATATTACACATTACTTGTGCTAGGAAATATTGCATTAATTACCTAAAAGACAATAAATTATTGTATTTCTGGCTTGTGCAAATAATTTAAATTGGTAGGTACAACGTGACATCCTATAACAAATCTTATCAATTAAATCTCTTATGAAGGATTATTTAACCAAATTAATCGTTAAGATAAGATGAATAATGATAAACTAATTGATTTAATAAGACCCGAGAGTTGCTTGTAGATATTGTATAGCTTCGACAATGGTTGGATACGTCGCGGTGTTGAGCGCGCTCCTGGCCGTGGCTGTTGGTAAGCTTTAAAAAGTGAAAGATTTCAGCTCAATAATGCTGCTTGTGGTTTTTCTAAAGATTTTAATGTGAAGCATTGAAAGGTTAATGTCTGCAGAATATTAAGCCTGAGCCATGGATGAAATACAAGCCTGAGCAATCATTTCTACTGGCAGACAGTGACAACGTTTTTGAAATGGTGTGCTGCAAGTGTCTACTACTGGTGGTCAGCAAAAACTACCTGGCCTGCAAAAATAACTAGGCTTTTAAAATTGCAATAACTTTTAAAGTAGGTACACAAGATATACTTTCGAAACAAAAAGGACTCGAAAATTGTTTAATTTTGTTGGATGAGCTTGGGAGGCTAGTCAGATGCCGCAGACCACCACCTACCCTCAGGGCACTAAAGTAGATAGAAGAATTGAAATTTTAAAAGTTGTAGTTTCATTTCTATTTCCATATTTTCGCAAATTATCCTCGAACATCACCACTGTTGGAAGACGTCCGTTGCGGAGCATATAGGCCCCATAGTGCGCCACTTTGATCAGCTACTTGCCTCTTGCGTCCGCGCTCCCCGCGTCTCAGATTAAATAATAGCTGCCTGATAGATCGATCTGTCTATATAGCCTATGCTGCAACTTCTAACTTAGTTCTTGTTCGTTATCCTCTAGAGATACTTTATTTCTACTTCGGCTGTTGGTTTTTACAATCTGATTTGTGGAGATGATTGCAATGAGATGATTGCGATTGATTTCTTTTTCTTTTCGTTCATTAAAAGTCCCGAATGAAATTATTTGTCCATTTACGTTTCATATCTTGTACTATACATGTACCTACCTACTAAGTAGTTACCTACTAATTGTAAGTCTAATGGTTGCATGCAAATGCGTCTTTGAATAAAAAATAAAACTAGACTCCAAAAGCAGTAGGTATAGATCTTTTATGAACAGATTCAAGTCTTCTATAAATGTATCCTAGAACATTGCCAGCTTCATTTGGCCTCTAACTTAACCCATTGAACACTCTAGCCATCCCAGCCCCGGCCCCGGTGCTGATGAAGCTGGACTCCTCACGCTTCCAGTACGTCCGTGGACCTGATGGCACGCCGCACCTGGTCGACCTGTGGGTAAAGACCAGCGACCTTCAGGAGGCGGCGCGGTTCGACCCTGACCGACAGAATGTCTACCATCTGTTCACCAGGTACTGTATCATGTATTAGGTACATATTTCGCCCACAGAGCTATGAAACAAATGATGCTTCGTAGAGGGAAGCGTTTTTTTTTTTGCTCTGTGTATTTCGCCAATAGAAAAGCACGCTTTTGGAGCACTGTCGTGACGCCAAGCTTCTTTTGAAAAAAAAAACTAAATTTCTCGAATATCGGTTGAGAAATGTGACGTGTGGAAGAGAACAGCCAGACAGATATATGAAATCCTTTTTGTCTAAAAATGGAGACGTTTTACTTGAGCCTCGTGCTCGCTCGGAACAAGCGCTCACCCTGAGCGGTAGGTACTGTATTTTAAAGAATAAATAAGGTCAAAGATAAAATATACTCTCATTACTGATCTTTCCTTTCCTCTGTTATGTGTTATCTCTGCTTTTACAGACAAAACCCGCAAGTAAGCCAGCCTCTGCTGGTCGGCAGTGAAGGTCTCCTCGGGCTAACAAATTACAATCCACAAAGGAGAACCGTGGTCCTCATCCATGGATGGTTGGATAATGCCTCTTCTGACTTAAACACGGTTCTGGTTCCAGGTAATGAGACGCCTTTGAGGCATTCTGGACGAAGAGTTCTGAAGTACTTAATACTATTGAATTAAGTAGTAGTTCACCCGAACTTTAAACCTTGCATTGCTATTTTTTTTGTACATAGATAGATAGGTACTTTATATTTTTTGAATTGGGATCATCATCAATAGCTTGAAGACATCCGCTGCTGAGCATAGACCTCCTCCACAGAGCGCCACTTTGAGCGGCTGCTTGCCTCCTGCATACATCGGTTCTTGTGGTTTTTAGAAGGCCGTACGTTTATCCACCTAGAGGGAGGGGGAATAATAATTCTAGCTGATTACTTCTTCTTCTATTTACTGTAACGTACAAAATATATGGATACATACAAAAAATCGCTGATTTGTCCATATGGTCACCACAACACCTCTACTCACTCAGTCAATGGTTTGTTTCATTTCTAGCATTTCTGCAAGCTGAGGATGTGAACGTGATCGTGGTGGACTGGAGTGCAGGTGGCGGCACCATCAACTACGTAACTGCTGTCGCCAACACTGTTACTTCTGGTAAGCCATCAACCAGGAGACGCGCGACAAAAATATCCCTGACCTTGTAGAACATGAAACAAGTTTCATCAATATTCGTTGAAAAATGCGACCTGTACGCGACTACGTATATCTGGACTGGACAGACGAAAGCAAATTTCGGCAAGTTGAAGCAAAAACTTTTGCTCACTTCACTCGGTCGGTCAATTACAAAGACATGATTTGTTTCAGGTGAGGGCGTTGCCCGATTCATTACTTGGCTGAATGCTGCTACTGGCGCGAGTGTTGGATCCTACCACCTCGTTGGACATAGCCTGGGTGGCCACCAGGTTGGCATCGTGGGCAGGAATCTCGGTGGACAGGTCGCTTACATTACATGTAAGTGGCGCCATCTGTTGTTGAAAAACGTTAACTATTTGATACAAAAGTTGCTAAATTAAGTATTATTGTAGGTTCCGTGCAGTTTCTTTATAAAATTAGTATGGAAGTCCGCGGACAGGTAGCTTAAATTACAGGAAAGTGGCGCCATCTGTTGTTCAAAAACAGTAATTATTAGCTGCAAAAGTTTCTAACTGCTACAAGTTCAGCGCAGTTTCTTTATAAAACTAGCATAGAAATACGGACTACTTTGATGATTTTGATATTACAGCATTAGACCCCGCCTTCCCTGGCTGGATAACCAACGACGCCAAGTTCCGTGCTGAAGATGGTATTTACACGGAGGTGATTCACACAAACGCTGGACTTCTGGGCTACCTCTCCCCACTGGGTGACGCCGACTTCTATCCCAATGGTGGGATCAACATGCCGGGTTGTAACTCACAGGAGTGTGACCATGACAGGTGAGATGACTTAGCACAGGAGGTTGAGGTAAACCCGCGACAAGACAAGTATTTTGTGCACAGAAAATGAGCGCAAATATATTGTTCTGGGTCATGTGTTTGAGGGATCATGATCGTTGTAGTTCTTTACCAAAGATATAACGTTCAGTGTGATTTGAACTAGCTACTTACAACTCACTGGGTTTGTTTAGTTATCTACATGTTTATCGCAGACGAAAACCCAATACTTACTTTATTAGTTTTAGCGCCATCTATTAGCCAATACTAAGAACTAATCTTTTGATAGATCCTCTGGCCTCTTCTAGTTGCAAATAGTGTATCACCTGTATTCTCAAAGGGTTATGTGCAATACTGTTAGCAATGTTAAATTTTCTGAAATAAAATTTAATGACAATTTTCTTTCTTTTCAAGATGCTTCTTCTACCTAGCGGAGTCTCTAGTGTCTGGTGGGTTCCAAGGCTCCCGTTGTGCTTCATACTTGACTGCAATGACTGGTAACTGCTTCTTGTGGGGTGGTTTGAGGATGGGAGGCCTCGTACCAAAGACTGGGTAAGATTACATGCTGTACTACCTAAGTTAGGGTACATTTCAAATCAAATCAAATCATTTATTTGCATAAAAAGGGTACATTTAGTTCTTTCCTAATCTACCAATTATCTGGTGTGCAAATTAACAATAGGTAGTTTCTGTTGGAGCATAGAGGTGTGACAGCACTTATTATAGGCATGTAACCTCATGTCAGGTAGACATACTGGTTGGTTGTCTTTTTGAATGCAGATTTAAAAAGACAATAGTTTGTTTGGAATCAGAGAAAATTTTCAGAGTCAATATTTTTATAGAGTATAAAAATGTGATTGAATTTGCTTAATATCGAGAAACCTAAAGAAGCAATGTTTTAATAGTTCCATATGTTTTTGTAATGCTGTTGTATTGAATTTCTGTTCATAAAGATTATATAAATCTACCCTGCGTTTAAGTGTCTAGCAACCTTGGATGCTTTCTGAGTAACTCTCTAAGCAGTAGAGTTATTGTTAGGCCAAGAAGTGAGTTCTAACAGTTTCTTATATGCTTAATAATTCTAAATAATATAATACATTGTCATAACTTTTAAATATAAATAATAATAAATAATAATAAATAATAAGTATAAATATAACTTATACCTAATTATTATGTAATTTGCAAGCATTTATAAAATTAAAAACGCGGCATGAACCTTTTTTAGAAACTCTTGAACCGTATAGAAGCATTCCGTGACTAGCCATTTCTTCAACTCCGTGCAAAACTTATCATATGGTAGATCCACTAAGGATTGTGGAAGGGAGTTATCATTTATCTCCTAGCTTACTTTTATAAGACTGTGCTTTTCTTTTACCTTCACATTATTTACGCTATAACTAACTCTAAAATGTATTGCATGACATTTCGGAAATCGCTTACTTTTCCTTAGCTCTAATTTCAAAATAAGATCCCGAATGAGGAGATCCGCAAGAGAGCTAAGTGACCGATTTACTTACTTTTAAAATTAGCGAGTTGAAATGACAGGTCACATCTCACTCGTAGAACTGATAATGACAACCGATGAGAAAGAAAGGTTCTCGAGTGGCGACCACAAACCGGAAGACGCAGCGTAAGTCAGCATCCCACTGGCTAGACCGATGACCTGGTCAAAACCACGGGAAGCAGTTGGATGCTAGAGCCAACTAACTGCTCAAAATGGTGCTTTGTGGGGAGGCTTGTGTTCACCAGTGGACGACTTCTGACTGATCATAATAATGATGATGATGATATCATCAGAGTAAGTATGTATAGTCTCGCAAATTTTTTGCTATGAATGGCATGCGTTTTTAGAGTATACCCATAGCTATAGGGCTATACAGTTACATTTGTTTGAGTCTAAACATAAATACTGGACTATTGGTTTTAGCGCCACCTATTAGCCAATACTGAGAACTAATCTCTTTACAGATCCTCCGGCATCTTCTACTTAGAAACAAATGCATCTCCTCCATTCTCAAGGGGCTAAGCACAAATTGTACCTGACAATGCTAAGTTATCTAAAGTCTGAAATAAATGAAGTTCATTGTGTTTTATAAATTGATTTATAATATATAATTTACCTATGTATTTTTATTTACCTAAGATTTTACTATGAACTCTTTTCCTGTTAGTTTTTTATGGTTCCGAATACGAAACCAGTGCTGGTTTGTTCACTTCAAAATACCGAACTCAGGACTTAGCACCTTATATTTCGACAACCTCTTGACCGATTTTGCTCATATTTGTAATACGTATTTAGAATTGAATACCACTATTTCTACCAAATATTATCAAATCATTTGATAAATGGTGCTACAGAAAACTTCCCCCTTTTGGGGCAAATACCCCTCCAAACAAAAATCTACCTACTATTTAAATAATATTAATTATTTATTAAATGCTTACCCACATATCCTACATTCCTCCATATTAATTTCTAAAGACAATCAACAATAATTATAAACACCTAACACAATAACATACATATTTTATGACAAAAGAAAACTTAAGCCTAATAGGTACGTGGTTTACCTATTCTGTGAGCGAGCACAGTGGGAACGCCAAATAATTTATTCTGTAAGTATAAGTAAGTATCTAAAAGCTAAATCAAATATACCACAGAGAAGGTACATCTAGAGCTAGAAGGAACGTAGGCTGGGTAATAATGTTACCAAGTTCTATAGCTAGGGGTATTTTCCTACATTGTCTTATGGGCCGTTTTTCAAGGTTCCTCTTATCATACCGGGGAGAGAGAGACGGTTCACGGGGTGATGACACTGATGGCGAGCTCGTGGTGCTGCCAGCAGCAGCCTGGATCTGCTTTGACTGGTCATCTGGATTTAATTCACCGGGAGGTCATCCTCCTCGACTATTTCCTCTTGAATTAATTTATCAGTGAGGTTTTCCCCACTTTGCCGGGAACAACGCTCAGGATCTGGGCAGACCAGCGAACTTCTACTCCTACGCTTTAGTTGATCGACGTGACGATGTACTTGACCTTCCCCCCCCTACCCTTGCACACTGAAATTAGAGGGCCCTAGCCTGCAATCCACCCTACCTGGCAACCACTATTCCCCCTTCAAGTATTGCCTATACCAGACGTCGTCCCCTGGATTAATGTTGCGGTCCGCTCCGCCCGCGTCTTCTACCTGTCGCTGTTGCACGCGGCTAGCGCGCGTCCCCCTGTCTGGCTTCAGCGCGTCGAGTCTAGTGCGCAACCACCTACCTAGCATCAGCATGGCTGGCTGGACTCTCACCGGTGGATGAGTGTTCCGTATTCCGGTAGTATAGTAGGAACGTATACAACGCTCGTTACATTCTCTTTTCCGGAAACCGCTTTTTTAATAACCCGTTTTAAGGTTCTTACTGCATTTTCCGCAGCACCGTTGGATGCCGTTAAAATATGTTCTATACCTGCATTCCTGACAAATGACCCAAATTCGCTACTAGTGAAAACAGCCGCGTTATCACCGATCTGTCTTGGGAAGCCCCAACGACTCCATAGTTCCGTCAATTTGTCTATTGTGCAGTTGGCCGCTGGGCTGGGTACTTGGAAAATTTCGAGCCATTTTGACATCGCATCTACTACCACTAGGTAAGTTTTCCCAAAAATAGGCCCCAAGAAATCTAAGTGTAGCCTGGTCCAGGACCAGCTGGGCCAGGCCCAGGGGCGCAGTGCCTGCCGCGGCGGGGCGTCGGCCAGCGCTGCACAGGTGGCGCACTCGCGGCACATAGCTTCCACCGCTTCGTCGACGCCCGGCCACCAGACATAGCTACGAGCTAACAATTTTGACTTTACAATGCTCATGTGTGGCTCGTGTAACATTTTTTTTTTTTTTTGTGGGTATGCTGTTATTTTTTAATATTTAATAAATAAATATTTATTTATTTACCATCAAAGCTTAACCTAGAATTGCACAATAACAAAAGTATGGTTAACAATGAGCAGACAATTTACGTATTAAGATCTTGTGCAACAAAGACAATATAATAAACTATTCTTAGTTGTGATTATATTATAAAGTATACTTAATGCAGTAACAGGTTAAATACAGAATGGAATTATCAACCAGCTCCTATACTAGGGGAGACCCTGTGTCACAGGAGCCAGTTACCAGATATGAGTTCCTTTTACATTTATTTTATAACCCTTTCCCTACATTGGGTCGGTATTACCACTCTGTGGCCCCACAGTACGCATCCTAACTCTTCATATAATTCATTTCGCCGGTTGTGATATGGTTGCATACCTAATGTCACATTCCGACGGGAAGATCCGCTTATACAGGTGTATGTAAGGGAATTGTTAAGCCTAGTCTTGAATCAGAACAATAATAGGTTAGGTTGCGAACTATATGACAAATTGTCAACATATTTGTTGTCTTTAGAAACTTTGGGTATTGTGAAACAGAAATATGAGAGCATTTTATATCCTCTGGTAGAATCAGCTATTCCCGAAGCAATTCTTGTTGCGTGGAATAGATCCAACACGGATCATTCCTCAACTGAACAGCTGGCAATGCTACTTAATTTTTTAAAATGTGAGGTGGAAACAGAGGAGCGTATTAAATTAGCTAGGTCTGAGTTTAATAATGCAAATACTAACCCCACTTTTCACAGCGAACCAAGGAAAACTTTGCCTACAGCAGCATCATTGGTATCAAATTTGAAAAAGGAATCTGGTAAGGAACATTTTAATAATATTTGTTGTTTCTGTGACAAGAGTGGCCATTATACTGTAGGGACACATTTGTTTATAATATTGACGACGCCGGCGCCGACCTATATAAAGGGTGCGAGATGTAATTTAGGCAGTCGTCTCTCCACCACTACCGCGTCATGTAATAGTTTATATTATTTAGTTATATCAGTACCTATGTATCAGTTCAATCATATATTTATTTGTGTCCGTGAATCGTAGTTTCCTTGGAGTCCACCGCACCATGAATAGGAGCACGCCCGAGTATGCCAGGCAAGATCATATGTTTCCACATTGGTGACCACCGTCGTTTTTATGGTGCGGTTCGGAGCTCAGGAACACGTGTGCGATGAACTTTGAACCCGGCAGAGTGCAGCGCAGGTTTTACGCGGCATGGGTTCACGTTACGTGGCGAGAGGCGATTCCCCGTCGATAATTTGCGACCCTCGACGGGTACAGATGATCTACCAACGCAGCTTCAGCTCAAGGAATAGTCAGTCAAGGCAGCGAAGATCGACGCATATTATCCCTGGGCTATGTAGCTAACTGATAACGCGAATAGCCCACGTAAAGGATATGCCGAAATGTCATCACCATTCGCCAGCAGCCGATGCTTTATAGAGCCAGAGACATCTGAGGTGCCAGCGCTGTTGAGGTATCCAGGCTGGACCTGCAGGTACTTTCACCCGAGGTTGGTCTCACCGTCCGAGGAAGATTCCGGAGGTGCATGCAGAGCGTAGACTTGGAGGGATCGCTCAGTCTCGCTTTACCATTGCCGAGTGACTGGTTACAGCGGAATTGAAGCTGCACATCAATGGAACATGTGAGCTTGGTGCCGGCTTATGCTGGGAATGAAGAGAGGTTCCTGATTTGAGTTGTGTATAAAAGTGTCACCATGGTGCGATTGTGTTAATTACCTGCCAGTGAATTAAATTTGCCCACCTAGTTTTTTTTGTAGAAGAGCAGTATTTTTTATTAAATTTTGGTAGATCGGTATCGGTTTAATCTGAATTAATTAAGTGTCTGATCGATATTTTTGTAATGTTTGGTATATTGCTTTATAATGTGAAATGGTATTTTTTGTCAATTTTGTGTTTTTGTGTTTTTTGACTGCAATGTTTATTTTAAATTCGTTATATTCACAGATGTATTAGAATTTTTTTTTGCCACTATGTTTTATTGTGTATATTTTATTTAGGTATTTTTTTTGTATGACTACGTGATTGATTTGATTTTATATTTTATGTGTTTACTTTTGTACGTTTTATATGTGGCCGACGAATGAATAATGCGTTATATTGCACTGATTGTTTCCGGATAATATAAACAGTCGGTGTCGACTGTCGATGTCGGTGATAACTGAGACATATGCAATATGAGTAGGGTCGAATCAAGTGGAAGACTATGAATTCTTTGTTTTAGAGTGGATAACAATGAGGTACTATGTAAATCGATCGTTTTCTTTTGTTTGTATTAGTTAACGTTAGTAGAGTATTTGTGTATCGAATAACGTTATACTTGAGTTGGATTTTTGAGAATGTAATTGAAGGATGTTTTGTTTATTGGATCGTTTTAGTACAACTCTCTTTGTTCATTGTTGAAAGATTTTTTTGTGACTTTATTAACGTAATATGTGAATTTTATTGTCGAATTTTGTGCCAAAATTATTATTTTTTTAAGAAGGGGGTTGATGTAGGGACACATTTGTTTATAATATTGACGACGCCGGCGCCGACCTATATAAAGGGTGCGAGATGTAATTTAGGCAGTCGTCTCTCCACCACTACCGCGTCATGTAATAGTTTATATTATTTAGTTATATCATTACCTATGTATCAGTTCAATTATATATTTATTTGTGTCCGTGAATCGTAGTTTCCTTGGAGTCCACTGCACCATGAATAGGAGCACGCCCGAGTATGCCAGGCAAGATCATATGTTTCCACAATACTTTAGAATGTAGCAGGGCTGGTAAGATGTCTTTAGATGAAAAGAAGGAGGCAGTTAAGAAGAGGGGCTGTTGCTACATATGTCTAAGGAAGGGTCACATGGCCAATAAATGTAAATTTTTTGTAAAATGTATGGCTTGTGATAAACGCCATTTTGTGGTTTTATGCCCAGAAGTACATAAGAGGGAATTTTCTAAAACATCTGAGAATGTTTTAGTGTGTGCTAGAAATAACACTACAACCTTGTTACAGACGCTGATTGTGAATGTCACCTATAAAGAAAAGTGTAAGAAGGTGAGAGTTCTATTGGACAGCGGATCACAGAGGTCGTACGTGAAAGCTCCACTCGCCAAGGAATTGGGGCTGCAGCCGACTGGCACAGAGAGGATAGGTCATATGTTATTTGGAGGTGTAGAGCAGCCTGCGGAGGTACACAAATGCTATGATATACTGGTGAGTAGTTTGGATTACTCATTTTGTACTAAGATTAATGCATTGGAGCAGTCTGATATTTGTGGACACCTGCCAAAAATTAAGAATATGAACCTATTGAAGAAGTTGCGAAACTTAAATATTACAATCAGTGATTTACGTTATTCAGACACTGATATAGGTATTTTAATTGATTCTGATTATTTGGGGTCCATCATTACAAATAAATTGGTTTGTTTAGAGAACAACCTGATGGCTGTATACACCAATTTAGGATGGACATTACAGGGACCAATTGAAGTTCAGAATACAGTCAACACATCAAGTTTGTCATGCTTTTCAAAAACAAATATTACTGATTTGTGGAGTGTGGAGTTATTAGGAATTAATGACCCCTATGAAAAGCAGCAGAAAAAGCAAACGGAAACTGAAATTTTAAATGATACTACATTTCAATAATACTACTTATTTTTTTTTTCTTAGATTTTGGCTCCACTCATAGTGTATTTAGCCAGTGTCAAGTATTGTAATTTTTCATAATGTTAATTAAATATTTCACGTAAAGTCAAGTCTTAGTCATAGTCCAGTCTAAGTCAGGTAGTCATAGTCCACTCTAAGTCATGCACCAGTAAAGTGGTGGCAATTTTACTAGAAGCTTCTATGGAATTTTGGAAGCAACACGAAAAATCACGTTTCACCACATTATATCACTTGCCTATACTCATACTCGCAATTCAGCACTTAATGCGTAAAACGCCACCAATTTTAAACATTAACACTGGAAAAAGCACAAGCTTTGAGAAATAATACAATGCAGCTACGTGAACTTTCCCGCGTTCCCGCCAAAACTCCTAATACTACTTAAATTTAGGATCATTGCCATGTAAGAAATCCTAGAGATGTAAAAATGCTATTCGTAGTGTTTTGACATTTCATCGATTACCGATTTTCCAAAATTGTTCCGCCCACGACGCCGCCGCCAAGCCGGGTGATGTCCCCCTAGTCGTTTTCATTATTTTTTCCCGATTTTTTCTTTTTTTTTTACCCCAACCGCATTGCCACCAGAGTGGTAGGCCACTCCCAGTGAAGCCGCCACGCGCTGCTTTGGCAGCATAAGCTAGCCTAGCCCCATCCCTTCTGGTGTATTAGAAATTTATTAGAATTTAAGAACTTTTGTAAGAAAGAAACCTGCATGTAGAAGGGCCCGTCTACATGCCGGAATAGAACTTTTTATGTAAGACTAGCTTTTGCCCGCGGCTTCGCACGCTTGTGTTATGTTATTTTTACGTTATAGTCTAATAATAGATCATGCATTTCGTACCAAACAACAAAATCCACTAAATCTTTTCGATTAAGTAACCTGTATTAGCATAGGTATAGGTATAACGCAAGCACAGCCGTGAGTGGAAGCTATTTAAGCCATTATTTAAAATTAAATGTTTTGAGTCTAATATATCTATATAAAAATGTAAAAGAAGTTTCAAACAAAAAACTACAATTTTTGAAGTACCTCTTCATATTACAACAAAAATAAATCATCATCACTTCACTCTGGACTTTAACAGAAGTTTCAGTAAATTTTGTTTAGTAGTTACCTAAGCAGGCAGGTACAGTTTAGAAAAATATGAAAGAATCACACACGATGATGGTGTTTTGCTCAGTTTTACATATGTAAAGATAATCCGCGATAATATGATCCGCGCGCTTTTTGTTCCATTTACCACATTTTTTTACCTTATTAAGTTTGGCTCCATACGAATTGAGTTACCTACACTTAGCCAGTGTCAATCATCATCATCATCATCATTAACAGCCTGAAGACGTCCACTGCTGAACATAGGCCTCCCCCAGGGAGCGCCACTTAGAGCGGCTGCTCGCCACCTGCATACATCGGCTCCCCGCGGCTTTCACCAGTGTCAATAATAAGTTTATAAAAATACATAATACTTTACAGCTGAATATATGCATTTACCTGTACGATGCGTACAGAATTAATTTTCTTAATACTATTTAGGAATTACAAATACTAAACCACCACTCCTTAAAGAATCGAGAGTTATAATTATTATTATGTCCACTATTTTCCACGCTGTCTCATTCCCACTGCACTTTTAACATACCTACCTAGTGATGAAAGTGAGGAAGTAGTTACACCCAAAAATGAGTTACTTACCTACTATAACTATAACCTCCTTGGAGTAACCGAGTAATCAATCATTTTTTGCTCCCGTGGTTTATTTAAAAGTCCACAGATCTAAAATATTTTAACTTATAGAAACTTATTTCAACATGCAAGAAGAAGAAGAAGAAGAAGAAGAACAAATCAAAAACAATCAAAAACGAATTGTAAATAATTAAATTAGAATTTGCGTACATATGTTACCTATATTGTTCCTTAGTAATAGATTTAGATCGGTTTCACTGTAACCATAATTATTTTTAATTATTGTAAATTTAATATGATATTCTTTTGTTTTGTTTCAGTATTTTAGATTCATCACCACTCGTAGCTCATAGCTGTCTTCATACTCATTACCTACATGTGCCAAAATTTCTCACTGAACAATCTTCGTTTGATGTTCTATCTTAGTCCACGTGACACTGGCAAAATTGTGGTCACCTCTCCACAAAGGCCATTAACCAAGAGTTGAAGTTGAATCAAAAACGAACGATACGCGACATGTTATTGTTAATTCGAGGATAAAATTGCCATAATGATTACCTACATATTATTATATCTAAGTACCTACCCTAAATGTGGTGTTTCAATAAAGAGTTTTATCTATCTATCTATCTATCTTTTTAACATTTTTCATAAAATATTTCGTATCATTGGCTAAATACAAATAATAAGCACGCACTCCGGCTTACTTTAATGACAAAATAAAAAAGTTTTTAAAATGCGTAAAAATGGTAAGGGTCTATAACTTAAGTAGCTATAAGTACTATAGGTACTTTAAAACTTCCTTGGGGTCGATCAAGATCGCAGTGTAGCAGTAGTGCAAAAATAATTTTAACTACATAATTTAGAATGGTAACGTGTAGTAAGTTTATGTAAATAATACATTTGACCAGATCGCCAATAAAGAACATTGCTCCCGCCAAAACCCTATAAATCGCTAACTTGTATAAAAATGTTAATTAAGTAAGCTTCAATATTGGCTAAGTATGATAATCGCGTAAAGCCTTATGAATGATTATAAAAAGTCTAAGAACCTACCCTCTTAAACAGTTTTCATAAAATATTTCGTATCATTGGCTAAATACAAATTTTGTCTAATGCCAAAATAAAAAAGGTTTTACAATACGTAGCAAAAGCAAGGGTCAACAAATTAAGTACCTATAGGCACAGATTACTGTATTTGTTACTACTATAGGTTGAGCTATAGGTACAATAAATACAATTTTAAATACCTACTTATTTCAAATGGTAACGCGTAGTAGATTTTTGAAAACGAATACATAATATACCAATTTGCCAATAAAGAGTTTTGCCCTCCCCAGAACCCAATAAATCGAAAACATGAATAATAATTTTAGTTATGTTTCAATATTGGCTAAATATGATATCTCGTGAAGCCACAGTGAACATGACACAGAGATCAAGGAATTTCGAAAACTAAAAACTTCTTAGACTTTTTATTATAAGTTATATAATAAAAAGTCTAAGAAGTTTTTAGTTTTCGAAATTCCTTGATCTCTGTGTCATGTTCATATTCAAGAAGGTTCTCATACCTATCCTCTTTTTTAGTTTGGACCACAGATTAACGAAAAACTTATCTATGTGTAATACATATGACTTCCTTGGGTACTTACATAAGGAACACATTGTTTTTCTCTAATCTGCATTGCATCGAGCGCAGATGAAGTTATCGCGCGATGTATTTCGCCGTAGCCCGAAAAGTGTGATACACTGCCGGTAATGCAGGCGCGCCAATTGTTATTTACTGTTTTTTGTTTTTTATGTTATAAATAAAGACATGCATAAATAAATTGCTTCCTTATTGCTTAGTGCAGTGGGGATTGTTCAGAATGAAATAAAAATGATTGGGGTTCCGTACTCAAAGGTTAAATCCTTATTACTAAACCTCCGCTGTCCGTCTGTCTGTCTGTGTGTCCATCAGTCACCAGGATGTACTCATGAATCGTGATAGTTAGACAGTTGAATTTTTCACAGATGATAATATTTCTGTTGCCACTATAA